>QRFJ01000968.1:98658-236523 GCA_006176705.1 Cocos nucifera | reverse complement strand
GCCAATTGGCTACAAGTCTAAGTCCCATCTTCTCAAGGTGGGCTTCGATCTTCTGCTGGCCCAACGGCTTTGTAAGTGGGTCTGCCACATTATCTGCGGAGTTGACTCTCTTGACCTCAACGTAACCTTTCTCAAGGTAATCGCGGATGAGATGGTATCACCGTTTGCTTGGAACTCTTCCAGCACAAACAGTCTGCCAGATGTCGACTTTCGATCATCTATATCGGACATGAAGTCCGAGTCTGTGTATCCCTGGACTTGGAGTTCTCCGTTACCAAAGACCAACATCATATCCTTAGTTCTTCTCAAGTACTTAAGGATACATTTCACAGAAGTCCAGTGTTCTTCACCTGGATTTGACTGATATCTGCTTGTGACACTCACAGCATGGGCTATATCAGGTCGTGTACATAGCATGGCATACATGAGGCTCCCTATTGCAGAAGCATAAGGGATCTTGCTCATGCGTTCTATTTCCTCAGGTGTGCTGGGGCACATCTTCTTGGAAAGATGAATACCATGTCTGAAGGGTATTAATCCCCTCTTAGAGTTTTCCATACTAAACCTCTTTAGTACTTCCTCTATGTACATCTTCTGTGAAAGTCCTAGCATCCTATTCGGTCTATCCCTATAGACCTTAATTCCTAGAATAAAGGATGCTTCACCTAGGTCTTTCATGGAGAATTCCTTGGACAACCACATCTTGACTGATGTCAACATGGGAATATCATTCCCAATAAGGAGGATGTCATCCACGTACAATACGAGGAAGACAACAGCGCTCCCACTGACCCTTTTGAAAACACATGGTTCCTCTTCATTTTTGATGAAACCAAACTTTTTGATCACATCATTGAAACGAGTGTTCCAGCTCCGAGATGCTTGCTTAAGTCCATATATGGACCTTTGCAGCTTGCAAACCTTGTGATCAGTATCACTGGATGTGAAACCTAGCGGCTGTTCCATATAGATATCTTCCTCAAGATATCCATTTAGGAATGCCGTTTTCACGTCCATTTGCCATATTTCATAATCGAAATAGGCTGCAACAGCAAGCAATGTGCGGATGGATTTTAGCATAGCTACTGGGGAAAAGGTATCCTGATAGTCAATGCCTTCGCGTTGACTATAACCTTTTGCCACCAGTCTAGCCTTGAATGTCTCCACATTCCCATCTGCACCAATCTTTCTCTTGAAGATCCATTTACACCCAATAGGTACTATACCTTCTGGTGGATCTACCAAGGTCCAGACTTGGTTTGAGTGCATCGAGTCAATTTCTGACTGCATTGCCTCTAGCCATTTCTCGGAGTCGATATCTGATATCGCCTCGTTGTAGGTTTTGGGATCATCACCATGAGCACCATTACCTACGAGGAACATTTCCTCTACATCCTCTGAAATAATACCTAAGTATCTTTCAGGGGGACGGGAAACTCTTTCCGATCTACGAGGTGGAGGAGGTAGTGTTCTTATTGGCTCAACCTGATTTGGTTCCACTTGGTCCTTAGCTCGTTCTGCTTGTGAGACTTTCTCATCAAGCTTGATCTGTTTTCCAATGCCGCTATCTTGAATAAACTATTTTTCAAGAAAGATGGCATGTCGACTCACAATCACATTGTGGTCTTCTGGAATGTAGAAATAGTATCCTAATGACTCTTTAGGATATCCTATGAATCGAGCTCTAAAGGACCTAAACTCTAACTTGTCCGCTTGTTGTCTTTTGACATGAGCCGGACAACCCCAAATTCTGAGATGACTCAGACTTGGTTTCTTACCGTGCCATATCTCATACGGTGTGGTAGGAACGGTTTTAGAGGGAACCCTATTCAGTAGATAGATTGAAGTTAACAATGAGTGTCCCCAAAGAAAATCAGGGAGGTCTGTGAAGCTCATCATGGATCGAACCATATCCAATAGAGTCCGATTTCTCCATTCTGAAACCCCGTTGAGTTGAGGTGTTCCTGGTGGAGTCCATTGAGAGACTATGCCATTATCCTTGAGATAGTCTAGGAATTCCCTGCTAAGGTATTCACCTCCTCGATCTGATCGAAGAACCTTAATGGGTTTTCCAGTTTGTTTTTCTACTTCATGTCTGAATTCTTTGAACTTTTCAAAAGGCTTCAGACTTGTGTCTCATAAGATACACATACCCATACCTAGACAGATCATCGGTAAAGGTAATGAAGTAGACAAAATTGCCTCTAGCCGGCACATCAAATGGGCCGCACACATCAGTATGTACTAGGGCAAGGAGATCTGTGGCCCTCTCCCATGTCCAACAAAAGGGAGTTTAGTCATTTTGCCTTGAAGACAAGATTCACAAGTTGGATATGACTCAAAAGTCAATGGACTCAATAGCCCATTTTTCTCCAATTTGTTGATCCTATCTTCTGCTATATGACCTAATCTCAGGTGCCATAGATATCTGTCGTTTGGACTATCCCTAGGTCGTTTGGCATTCACGTTTTGCTCGATAGTTAGAACAGGTACATCAATATGTAGCTGATAAAGACCATTAATAAGGAAACCATTTGCAATTTTATTTCTTTCATAAAGAATGTTACAATGGTCCTTAAAGAAGGTGATCACATAACCTTCTTGTGCTAAGCATGAAACAGAAATCAAATTCCTGCTAGCTGCAGGCACATAAATAACAGTCTTTTAAAACTAAGTCTAAACCAGATGGTAATCGAAGAGGGTATGTTCCCACGGCTACTGCAGCAACTCTTGCTCCATTACCGAATGCGTAGGATCATGTCTCCATCCCTCAGCCTCCTGCTATCCTCAAGACCCTGCATAGAAGTGCACAGATGAGCACTAGAACCAGAGTCAAGCACCCAACTGGATGCAGAAGAAACCGTAAGGTTAGACTCAATAACGAGCATACCTCCAGAAGGACCTTCCTTCTTGTTCTTCAGGGTGGCCAGGTAAGTAGGGCAGTTCCGCTTCCAATGGCCGTCGCTGTTGCAATGGAAACACTTTCCTTTGCCATCGGCCTTCTTTCTTCGGTTCTGCCTTCTTCTTCTTTGATCCTTCCACCTTTTGCTTTTTCACAGACTTCTTTTTCTTTCCATAAGACTTTCTTTTGGAAGAAGTCCGTTCCATAGCAAGAACTGAGCCTTTAGAACCTTTCATAGAAAGCTCAGCGGTAACCAGCATATTCATTAACTCGGCCAAGGAATTCTGAAGTTTATGCATGTGGTAATTCATGATGAATTGCCCATATGCATCAGTCAAGGATTGCAGAATAATATCGTTCTGCAGGTCCAAGTCCAACTTCACACCGAGCTTCTCAAGCTCTTCCATGTCCTTGATCATTGTCAGACAGTGATCTTGGACTGACTGCCCATCACGCATCTTAGCCTTAAAAAGTCATTTTGTGACTTGATATTTGGCTGCGCGACTCTGTTCACCAAACATCTCCTGCAGGTGAGCCAACATTTGGCGAGCAGTCCCGATATCTTCATGTTGGCGCTGGAGCTCATCAGACATCGAGCCCAACATGTAATATCTGGCCTTATTATCTTCGTCAATCCATTTTTCCAGAGACGCTCTCTGTTCAACAGATGGACGGGCTGGTAAGGTGGGAGGGTCCTGGTCCAAAACATGTGGTTAACTTCTCTGAACCCAAAACAATTTTGTAGTTCCTGAGCCAATCTTTATAATTGGGTCCAGTCAGTCTATGTGTGTCCAGGATACGTGCCAATGGGTTGGACGCAGACATTTTCCTGTAGAGAGTCAAAGATTCTAGTTAGATACTGTAATTTTGACTTGACCAATTTGTTTAGGGATTTTATTTTTAAACAAATTAGCTCCCACTATTTTCTCGGATCCCTACACTCCCTCTGTAGAGATGCGAAAATCTCCACGATTAATGATTTCTAGTGGGTGGTGCGGTCTCACCAACTGACTCATCACCTCACCTAACAGTTATTGGTGATGGGTTAGCCAATGAGTGAACAACTCTTGTTCAATGATTCTCTAATCATGGTGCACCCAAACTTGGTCTCTAATTCATGAATCTCACCGTATCCGGAATATTGATCCACTCCTTAGTTAAGTCAGACCCACCATTTGCATAGACTGGGTTCCTAATTGAGTCTCTCACCGTATCCGAAATATTGAGCCCAACTCATCCTCCAGCCCATAGCATCCAATGCCTAATAGACATGGTTGCGTCTTCCCGGTGCAACTGAGCCACTGTATCCAGCCGAGAACAATCAACCCCGGGAAGGGCCCGCACATCTACAATGGTGGAAGACCTCAGACTTAATCTTTTCTTAGGGAGAATTGATTCAGGTCTCATTAAACTAGACTTGGCTTAGTCATAACAATTATGACTAACCTAGTGGCATGGGTTAGCTCGGATTATTGACCACCTCAGATCAGAACTGTGTCAACAGATATGGCCAGGTAAGTGAGACCGGTGGAAGGAATATGCCATTAACTCGTACAAGAACGCATTCAGGTCGAGTAGCTTCCAATTAAAAACCAGTCGGTCGTCTATGCCAAACTTACCTTAGACACCAAATTGTTGAGTCAGAACCAATTGGGTTAGCCTACAATCCAGACTCTAACCTCTGAGCCTAATTAGGTCTTGCTTGATCGTGACTCGATCTTGACCCAGACTTAATCCTATTAGGCTGGTCAATTTAAGCATTGTTGATCCCATCTAACCAACTCTTGATTCGGTTTGATCAACCGCTTAGACCTAATTGAGCTACCCAAGCCCGAACCCAGTATTATGAATATGTCTTAGATCTGAAATTCTCAATTTTAGACCTAATTAATATTCCATAAACTTAATTCTTAATTAAGTAGGGTTCATAAACAAAATATGCACAATAAATCCTAGGGTTTCAGGATCTAGGGTTTTGCAGAAAGTAAGTTTTGGGTTTCTGATTAAGGACGAACACGCAGCACCCCTACACATCATAAGAACACCCCATCGAATGGGAAGAGAGGGCCTTTAAACCCTTCTTCGTTCTTATGACCGGACGGCCAAGAGGAACGCCTTAATCAGGAACATTCAATACTACAAAACAATATCAGATCTATATCATATATCTCATATATAAAGTAGATCTAATCATGGCATATTTTGCATACATCTCATGTATCAAATCATGCATGTTTTCAGATCTAAATTATCTCATAATAATCTAAAAAATTAGATTTAAATTGATCTAATCAAAATAAATTCTAATCTAGACAATTATGTAGAACTATTCTACAACTAGTCTAGACATGCATCAATCATATCTCATATGATATTTAAAAATTAAATAATTTTTATTTGCTATTTATTTAGATGTTATTATAACACTTATAATATCAAAAAATAGTAAATAAGAAAGATCTAAAATATGATTTAATCAGATTAAATCAAAGACATGCAAGAACTATTCTATAGAACTATTCTATTCTAGAACTAGTCATGCATATCTTCTAATCTTAGATCCAAATCATTTAATTTTAATTTTTTCTGATTTCAGATCTGATCACATCTCATGTGACATCTGAAATCACTTTATTTTCTAATTAAAATAAAATTTAAAATCAGATCTAAACAATTTAGAACCATGGCTCTGATACCAGTTGAAGGGAAATCCTGATTTCCCGGTCCAGGTTCGTTCAGATCTGATCAGATCAAGAGATATATTTCAAAAATTTTTCTCTTGATCTCCAATCAGATCTTGATATGTTTCAGATCTGATTCTTATTATTTTAATAAATAAAATAAAATAAGATAAATTAAATCAAATTTAATTTACCTGATTTGGGTAATCCTATTACCCTGTAGATGATCCTGATTGCAGCGGAAGGTTCTGGATCTTAGCCACGCAAGCGCCTGGCCTCTACCGGTATCCACTCGGGTTGGATCTGGAGATCCTCTTCTTCTCTATCACACCTCCAAAAATCAGATCTGGATCTGATCTGGAGGATCTTCAAAACTCTTTTGAAGATCTGCAGTCGTCCTTTTGCAGCAGCGCAGCCTTCTTGCTTTTGATCGCCTTTCTTTGATCTGAATCGCACCAACCAAGGTCCAAAACTCCTTTTGGACGTGGAGAGCAAGGGGAGAAGAGACTATGGCATGGAGAAGGAGGGGAGAGGCAGCCTTGGGGCGTGGGGTTTCTCAATTGCATTAGAATCTAGAGTTGGGCGCAGGGTCTTATTTATAGACTAAGCTTGTGATCCAACTCCTCTTCCTCTCCAACCAATCACAACCCTTTGTGAAATCAGATCTAAATCTGATTGGTTGGGAATAGAGACCCCTGGATTCCTCCTTAGAGGGTGCCTAAGACCAGTCAAACTTGGATTCTTAGTAGAACTCTGAATTGGAATCCAAAAGGGAGGTGGAGTCCTTGTCCAACAAGGACTCCTAGGCGCCTCCTAACTTGGGCTCACGCCACCCTTGGCGTGCGCCCTTCTCCTTGCCAGGTTCTGGCAGGGGGACAGGCCCCCACCAGCTCTCCAATAGGTGCATGACATGTGGTCAAAAGTCAAAGTGTCAATGGTCAACGTTTGACCAGTCAAAGGTAGACTTTTGACCAAAGTCAAAGAACAAGAAATGGCAGGTGACCAAAAATGGCAGGTAATGTCTTACAAATAAGACAACCTATTCTGACTTGGACAACCTCCAGTCAGACCATATGAAGGCCTCTGATTGAGCACAAACTCCTTTGGCTCAGTCAGGACAACTTATTTATGATAGTAAAAGAAGAACGTTAGGTTCAATCGAGTGCTAGCACGATTTCCTTGAACCTAATTGAATCTCATTCAGATCAATTGAACTAGATCAGTTCAATTGATGATCACCAGATTCAAACCCTTGTTTGTGTGACCCAGTTAGGTTCAGTTCTGTATGGTAATGGGATATGTCATGATCTCTATCATCGACATCATCGAAACTCCTTTCGATGGATCAGAACTCTTCTGATTCGAACAGCTAGAATGATCGATCATCTAAATCATTCTAATTGCTCCCAAAATCCACCAGTGACACCTAGCAGTATATGGTGGCAACCCATCAGAGCTGAATGCGAACCTCTTGGTGCAGCTACCTGTGTGATTAAGTTCTTCTATCTTGAGCCCCGATCAGATTAGGGTTAAGGTGAACTCGTCAAACCCTAGTCTCTGTCATATGATGTAATCATTCGATTCGAGTCCAATGTGAAAATCTAAATAGAAACTCTTTCTATTATTTCACTCTACCATGGCCATGGATTTCTGGACTTGATTCTCATGATCATCATAGGGCTACTCCTCTACCACCGAGGTAGATAGATTCCATCTTGATGCAATCCAGTTCCTACAATGAACATGCTATAGCCAACATACACCTCAGGGTTCCATATGGCTAGGAGACCGAGTAATGGTGTAGTCAAACTATAACACCCTCAAGGTGAACTGCCGATGCATCTCAGGTCAAAGAACCAGACACACTACTGCAGCATCGAGTCAGTCATTGACGAGAAGGTAGACTTCCTAATGACTACTCGAGGTGGTCACGCTCAGTGCCCTCGTTCTCTAACGAGTACCTGTACTCTCGCTCCGGTGTCCACACCGTAGACTCAAGACTCATCTACTAAAGAGAAGCGATCGTACACCAACCTTCCAGATCAATCACCATCCTCGTGATGATCCTATGGTCTGGAGCTGTTTATTAGTTAATAATGATTATTCATGTCTTAAATTTTCAACTCTTGAAAATATGAATTATCATTACCATTAACACAAAGGATGTATCACAGACACTAAATACACAAGTGTGATAGAAAATAACCCATTTCATTAATTATAGTCAAAATTATAATTTTGCCCCTAGAAGTGTATTACAAGTGTCAGCCAATTCTGGCTTCTAGGGCACATATATCTAACAAGAGCAGCATTTTTGGGCTATTGGCATGGTACACAATTGACTGAGCTGGTCCAGTCGCAGGTTAGCTGGCTCAGTCTGAAACTAGGCCAACTCAATTTTCGTAGGCTATTATTTTATGTACAAGGGTTGTTTGGATTTGGAGAGTTTTTCTATGAGCTTGGGCTTGACCCTTTGTAAAGTATATATATACTGAAAATAGGTCAAGGTTGTAAGAGTGCTGAAATATACTGAATAAAAGCTCTTTTCTCTTGAAAATCTTTTCTTCTTTTTTTCTCTATTCTTTGATTTATTTGATAATGCTTTCATAGACATCTCTAAAAAATACTTTCTTGATTGCTTGGCTAATCACCGGTGGCCATGCCGATCCATGTGGGAAGAGCGCATATTCTCAATATTTTGTATCAGAATGGTGTTGCATGGAAGGAAGGAAGACACCTAGGATTTACTACATTTAGGATCTGTTGCACCAGGTTTTATCCTAAAACTTCTTGTTTGCTTCGTGGTTGTCTCTAGATTGAGGTGGAGATTATTTACATAGAGAAATGGTTATACAGAAGTTTGAAAAGAAGATCTAGAGCTAGTTAGATCTTTTGTGAAGGATAGTTTTACTAGTGTGTGATCATGAAGGGTGTTAGAGATCTGTTCTTGACCTATTTGAAGTCATGAGATCAAGTGGATTCAAGATGGATTTTGAAAAGTTCGACGATAAGGTAAACATTATCCTATGGTAGCAAAGAGTAAAGGACATATTGGTTCAACAGAGAATCTACAAGGTCTTGACAAAAGAAAGGCCGAAAAAGATCAGTGCTGAGGATTGAGAAGAGTTGGAGGAAATTGCTTTTAGCATAATCCGAATGTACTTAGCCGATCAGGTTTTGCCTGAGGTTTGCATAGAAACTTTGGCAAAGGGGCTCTGGGAGAGATTGGAGAATACATACATGGGGAAGAACATGACGAACAAGCTATGGTTGAAGAAACAGCTGTATAGTCTGAGGATGCCCGAAGATGGAGATCTTGTTGCACATTCAAAGGTTCAATCAGATGTGTTCTGAGGTGATGAGTTTGGATGTGATGATCGACAAGGAGGATTGGACATTGCTGCTATTATGTTCTCTCTCAAGTTCGTATGATGGTCTCATAACAACTCTAGTTTATGAAAAGAAGATCCTAAACTATGAAGAGATTATTGGTGTGCTCAGATCAAATGAGCAAAGGGAGAAGATCTACAAGGGAGACTCTAAGTAGAGATTGTTCCCTTTTAAGATTAGAAAAAAGAAAGACTAGCAAGGGAGATGATACAGCTTCTATGAGCAGTGGAGAAGATCTGCTAGTTATATCAGATGGATCCATAGTGTATGATACTATGCAGATATTAGATTCAGTATGCTCAGACCACTATACTTTTCATCGAGAGTGGTTTGTTACCTACCAGAAGGTCGATGATGGAAGTGTCTGCCTTGGAGGTGATCACCCATGCAAAGTAGCTAGAATTGACTCTATCAGGATGAGGATGTATGATGAGATTATTCGTACATTATCAAATGTTAGGCATGCATCGTAGTTGAAAAAGAATTTGATTTCTTTAGGCTACTTGGAGGAGCAGGGTTATGCTTCTAGTAGCCAGGCTGGGAGTGGATGTCTGAAAATTTCCAAGGAAGCTTTGGTGGTGATGAGAGGTAGAAGACTGAGCAACAATCTTTACAGAATGGAAGACTCAGTGGTAAATGATAGTGCAAAGGTGCTAGCAGCGGTACAGGAGGAGCAGATTTTATATCGACTATGGCACTATCGAATGGGTCATATGAGTGACCGTGGACTCATAGAACTAAGCAGAAGCGGTTTGATCCCAACCTTGAAGAAGGAAGGCATAGATCTTTGTGAGCCGTGTATCTTTGGTAAATAGTATAAAGTGAAGTTTGCCAGAAGTATCAAGCATAGTGAGGGAGTGCTGGATTTAGTGACTCGGATGTGTGGGGACCAACTCCTGTATCAGCTAGAGGTGGGGCAAAATACTTATTATTTTCATTGATGATTTTTCAAGAAAGGTATGGGTTTATTTGATCATAAAAATATTAGAGGTGTTTGTCTAATTTAAAGCCTGGAGAGCTGAAGAAGAGTTAGGGAGACAGGTAAAATGTCTGAGGTCGGACAATGGAGGGGAGTATACTAGCCTAGAGTTCAGGAGATACTATGAGGAAAATGGCATCAAATGCCATTACATGGTGAGGATGACTCCCCAGCAGAATGGTGTCACGGAGAGGATGAATCGGATACTGATCGAGAAGACATAGAGTTTGAGGCTGCAAACATCACTCCCAAAGTCCTTTTGGGGTGGTGCTCTAACTTTTTCTTATTTTCTTGCGAATAGGTTCCCTCATTACAAGCTGAATGAAGGCATTCCAAAAGAGGTCTAGAGTGAAAAGAAGGTGGAGCTTGGCCATATAAAAGTCTTCGGTTGCACGGCCTATGTATATGTGGAGGCAATTGAGAAAAGCAAATTGGATCCAAAATCTCAAAAGATGACATCCATAGGGTGTCCACAAGGAGTCAAGGAGTACCTGCTATGAGACTCTCAGGCACAGAAGTAAGTGATCAGTAGGAATGTGATCTTTGATGAGAAGAGCATCTTGAGGAGGTCTGAGATAGATGGAACTGGAGAAACAAAGGTGAACAGTAGTGGCCAATTAGAGAATGATGGCATGCAGGTTACATCCACTTATAGGAGTGTTCGGTTACATCCACTTATAGGAGTGTTCCTATTCAGGTAGAACTAGGTAGAAAAGTATTATCTCAGATTGAAAATCAACATGAAGGGCCAACAGTTCAGATTGATGTGCAGAAGCAGCCAAAGACATCAGGCAGAGATGTGCCAGTGAGAGTGGCTTTGCACAAGCTCCAGTGTACTATTAGGAGATCAATCAGATATGGCATTGATGAGGTTATCTCCTATGCACTCATCACTGCTAATAGAGATCCAAAGAATTATGCAGAGGCCATGGAGAGTGAGGATTATGATTCATGGATGTAGGCCATGATGGAGGAGATGGAATCACTTGAGAAGAATCAGATGTGGCAGCTGGTGGATCTTTTAGAGGATGCTCGATCTATTGCTTAAAGTGGATGTTCACAAAGAAAGAAGCACCTTCAGAATAAGGTGGAGTCAGATTCAAAGCAAGACTAGTAGTAAAGGGATACTTACAAAAGGAAGAGATTGACTACACAGAAATTTTCTCTTCTATGGTGCGTCATACATCTATTCGAGTTTTGCTGTCACTGGTGGCACAGCATAATATGAAATTGGAATAAATGGACGTGAAGACAGCCTTCCTTCATAGGACTTTAGAGGAAAGAATCTACATGAAGCAGTCAGATGGTTTCATGGAGATGGGATAGGAAGAAAAGGTGTGTTTACTCAGAAAGTCTTTGTATGGCTTGAAACAATCCTCTCGTCAATGGTATCGAAGGATTGATAGCTTTGTCTTGAGCTTGAATTTCAATGGATGTGAACACGATTGTTATGTCTATGACAAATATGTAGATGAGGAGGATGCCATGTACCTATTATTATATGTAGATGATATGCTCATAGCCAGTAGAAGCATGGATGCTCTGAAAAGGTTGAAAAGAGCATTATCATCTAAATTTGAGATGAAAGATTTGGGTCCAGCTATGAAAATCCTTTGAATGAAGATTTGCAGAGATAGGTGAAAAGGAGTGCTCCATTTGTCACAAGAAAAGTATGTCTAGAAGGTTCTGGAGAGGTTTGGGATAAAGATGGCCAAACTTGCAGAGATGCCATTGTCGAGCCATATGTCTCTCTTCAAGTTACAGTGCCCCAGTCAGAAGAGGACAGAGAGTACATGGAACAAGTCCTTTATGCAAATGCTATAGGCAGTGTGATGTACACTATGGTGTGTTATAGATCTAATATAGCATATGCTGTGAGCACGGTTAGTAGATACATGGCTAACCCTGGGAAGGAACACTAGAAACCATTGAAATGGATATTGGGATATCTACATGGAACAAGGGATTATGGTTTGGTGTTTGGTGGGCAGCCTGAAGGATTTGGAGAACAATCTATGAAGTTGTGTGAAGGTTCAGGTCCTCTGAAAGGATTTGTTGATGCAAATTATGTTGGTGATCTTAATACAAGGAGGTCTATTACTAGATACCTCTTCTACGTATATGGTGGACCGGTGTCCTAGAGATCAATTCTTCAGCCAATCACGACCTTGTCTACCATAGAGGCCGAGTACATTGGGATAACAGAGGCTACAAAGGAAGCCCTTTGGCTTAGGAGGTTGATTGATGAGTTGGGGGTGGAGCAGAGCAAGGTTACACTATTCAGTGATAGTTAGAGTGCTCTATTATTGGCACAGAACCCAGTCTATCATGCGCGCCCAAAGTATATAGACGTGAGGTACCACAAGATCAGAGAGCTAGGGGAGGAAGGTAAAGAAAAATTGATGAAGATCCATCCCAAGAAGAATCGGTCTGATCGACTCATGAAGGTACTCCCTAGAGGCAGTTTTCAAAGATGTATGGTACGGATGGGTCTATTGAGAAGAGATGAGTTCACAAGGACTTGGAAGCACCAAGGTAGAGAATGTGAGCTTAGAAGTGGCACTCCCAAGTCTTGAAAACATGAGAAGATAGGTCATGGAAAGACGAAAGTGAGTTGGAAGAAGAATCAGTCTCAATAATAAAGTTCAAAAACTGGGCCGGCTCACTCTGAGACTGAACTGACTCAATTAGGAACTGGGTCGACTCAATCCAGGACAGGATCGACTAGGTCTCAGAGAAAAATTCAGATAGAGAGCAGCATTTTTGGGCTGTTGGCATGGTAGACAATTGGATCGGCTCAGTCTGGGACTGAACTGACGTAGTCATAGGTTAGCCGGCTCAGTTTGAAACAAGGTCGGCTCAATTTTTGTGGATTATTATTTTGTGTATGTGGGTTGTTTAGATTTGAAATATTTTTCTATGAGCTTGGACTTGACCGTTTATAAAATATATATACTGAAAATAGGTCAAGATTGTAAGAGTGCTGAAATATATTGAATAAAAGCTCTTTTCTCTCAAAAATCTCTTCTTCTCTTCTTCTTTATTCCTTGATTTATTTGATCGTGCTTCCGTAGAGATCTCTAAGAAGTACTTTCTTGATTGCTTGGCTAATCACCAATGGCCAAGCTAATCCATGTGGAAAGAGCGCATATTTTCAATAAAAACTAGATCATCTTTTAGAGAAGCTATGATTCATATTGCATTTGTGTCCCATCTAGAATCTAAAAATATAATTGAAGCTTAAAAGATCCAAATTGGATATTAGTAATGCAAGAAGAGTTAAACCAA
This sequence comes from Cocos nucifera, assembly GCA_006176705.1. Classification (NCBI taxonomy): domain Eukaryota; kingdom Viridiplantae; phylum Streptophyta; class Magnoliopsida; order Arecales; family Arecaceae; genus Cocos; species Cocos nucifera. The sequence goes on along the minus strand of QRFJ01000968.1, from coordinate 223,283 downwards.
TTTGAAAGAAATAAAGTTTGAAAATTAGTTGAAAGATCTAAAATTTTTCTTGTAATTGGTACAAAATGGATCTTTAGAAATAAACTAGATGAGAAGGATAATGTAATTGAAAACAAGGCTAAGTTGGTTGCACAAGGGTATAATCAAGAAGAGGGTATTAATTTTGATGAATCCTTTGCATCCATAGCAAGACTTGAAGCTGTTAGATTGCTCTTAGCATTTGCATATTTCATGAACTTTAAACTTTTTGAAATAAATGTAAAGAGTGCATTCATAAATGGTTTAATTGAAGAAGAAGTTTATGTAGAATAACCTCCAAGCTTTGAAAGTCAAGAATTACCTAATCATGTATATAAACTTAGAAAAGCACTATATGGATTAAAACAAGCACCTAGGGCTTGGTATGATAGATTGAGTAAGTTCTTATAAAATAATGATTTTAGAAAAGGTAATATTGATAAAACACTATTTATTAAAAAAAATTCAAGTGATCTATTGATTATCCAATTATATGTTGTGTTAGATATATGTGCCCTAGAAGCCAGAATTGGCTGACACTTGTAATACACTTAAAGGGGCAAAATTGTAATTTTGACTAAAATCAATAAATGGGTTATTTTCTATCACATATGTGTATTTAGTGTCTGTGATACATCCTTTGAGTTAATGGTAATGATAATTCATATTTTCAAGAGTTGAAAATTTAAGACATGAATAATCATTATTAACTCATAAATTGCTCCTCACCATAGGATCATCACGAGGATGGTGATTGATCCGGAAGGTTGGTATACAATCGCTTCTTTTTAGTAGATGAGTCTTGAGTCTATGGTGTGGAGACACCAGAGCGAGAGTACAGATACTCGTTAGAGAACGAGGGCACTGAGCATGACCACCTCGAGTAGTCATTAGGGAGTCTACCTTCTCGTCAATGACTGACTCGATGCTGCAGTAGTGTGTCTGGTTCTTTGACCTGAGATGCATCGGCAGTTCACCTTGAGGGTGTTATAGTTTGACTACACCATTACTCGGTCTCCTAGCCATATGGAACCCTGAGGTGTATGTTGGCTATGACATGTTCATTGTAGGAACTGGATTGCATCAAGATGGAATCTATCTACCTCGGTGGTAGAGGAGCAGCCCTATGATGATCATGAGAATCAAGTCCAGAAATCCATGGCCATGGTAGAGTGAAATAATAGAAAGAGTTTCTATTTAGATTTTCACATTGGACTCGAATCGAATGATTACATCATATGACAGAGACTAGGGTTTGACGAGTTCACCTTAACCCTAATCTGATCGGGGCTCAAGATAGAAGAACTTAATCACACAGGTAGCTGCACCAAGAGGTTCACATTCAGCTCTGATGGGTTGCCACCATATACTGCTAGGTGTCACTGGTGGATTTTGGGAGCAATTAGAATGATTTAGATGATCGATCATTCTAGCTGTTCGAATCAGAAGAGTTCTGATCCATCGAAAGGAGTTTCGATGATGTCGATGATAGAGATCATGACATATCCCATTATCATATAGAATTGAACCTAACTGGGTCACACAAACAAGGGTTTGAATCTGGTGATCATCAATTGAACTGATCTAGTTCAATTGATCTGAATGAGATTCAATTAGGTTCAAGGAAATCTGCTAGCACTCGATTGAACCTAACGTTCTTCTTTTGCTATCATAAATAAGTTGTCCTGTCTGAGCCAAAGGAGTTTGTGCTCAATCAGAGGCCTTCATATGGTCTGACTGGAGGTTGTCCAAGTCAGAAAAGGTTGTCTTATTTGTAAGACATTACCTGCCATTTTTGGTCACCTGCCATTTCTTGTTCTTTGACTTTGGTCAAAAGTCTACCTTTGACTGGTCAAACGTTGACCATTGACACTTTGACTTTTGACCACATGTCATGCACCTATTGGAGAGCTGGTGGGGGCCTGTCCCCCTGCCAGAACCTGGCAAGGAGAAGGGCGCACGCCACCCTAGGCGTGTGCCCAAGTTGGAGGCGCCTAGGAGTCCTTGTTGGACAAGGACTCCATCTCCTTTTTGGATTCCAATTAGAGTTCTTCTAAGAACCAACTTTGACTGGTCTTAGGCACCCTCTAAGGAGGAATCCAGGGGACTCTATTCCCACCAATCAGATTTAGATCTGATTTCACAAAGGGTTGTGATTGGTTGGGAAGAAGAGGAGTTGGATCACAGCTAGTCTATAAATAAGACCCTGTATCCAACTCAGATTGTATGAGATATAGAGATATGATGAGATCATAGTTTCTCCATGCCCCAAGGCTGCCTCTCCCCTCCTTCTCCATGCCATAGTCTCTTCTCCCCTTGCTCTCCACGTCCAAAAGGAGTTTTGGACCTTGGTTGGTGCGATTCAGATCAAAGAAAGGCGATCAAAAATAAGAAGGCTGCGCTGCTGCAAAGGACGACTGCTCATCTTCAAAAGAGTTTTGAAGATCCTCCAGATCAGATCCAGATCTGATTTTTGGAGGTGTGATAGAGAAGAAGAGGATCTCTAGATCCAACCCGAGTGGATACCGGTAGAGGCCAGGCGCTTGCGTGGCTAAGATCCAGAACCTTCCGCTGCAAACAGGATCATCAACAGGGTAATAGGATTACCCAGATCAGGTAAATTAAATTTGATTTAATTTATCTTTTAATTTTATTTTATTAAAATAATAAGAATTAGATCTAAAACATATCAAGATCTGATTGGGATCAAGAGAAAAAATTTTTGAAATATATCTCTTGATCTGATCAGATCTGAACGAACCTGGACCGGGAAATCAGGATTTCCCTTCAACTGGTATCAGAGCCATGGTTCTAAATTATTTAGATCTGATTTTAAATTTATTTTAATTAGAAAATAATTGATTTCAGATGTCACATGAGATGTGATCAGATCTGAAATCAGAAAAAAAAATTAAAATTAAATAATTTGGATCTAAGATTAGAAGATATGCATGACTAGTTCTAGAATAGAATAGTTCTATAGAATATTCTTGCATATTTTTGATTTAATCCGATTAAATCATATTTTAGATCTTTTTATTTACTATTTTTTGATATTATAAGTGTTATAATAACATCTGAAAAAATAGCAAATAAAAATTATTTAATTTTTGAATATCATATGAGATATGATTGATGCATGTCTAGACTAGTTGTAGAATAGTTCTACATAATTGTCTAGATTAGAATTTATTTTGATTAGATCAATTTAAATCTAATTTTTTAGATTATTATGAGATAATTTAGATCTGAAAACATGCATGATTTGATACATGAGATGTATGCAAAATATGCCATGATTAGATCTACTTTATATATGAGATATATGATATAGATCTGATATTGTTTTGTAGTATTGAATGTTCCTGATTAAGGCGTTCCTCTTGGCCGTCCGATCATAAGAACGAAGAAGGGTTTAAAGGCCCTCTCTTTCCATTCGATGGGGTGTTCTTATGATGTGTAGGGGTGCTGCGTGTTCGTCCTTAATCAGAAATCCCAAAACTTACTTTCTGCAAAACCCTAGATCCTGAAACCCTAGGATTTATTGTGCATATTTTGTTTATGAACCCTACTTAATTAAGAATTAAGTTTATGGAATATTAATTAGGTCTAAAATTGAGAATTTCAGATCTAAGACATATTCATAATACTGGGTTCGGGCTTGGGTAGCTCAATTAGGTCTAAGCGGTTGATCAAACCGAATCAAGAGTTGGTTAGATGGGATCAACAATGCTTAAATTGACCAGCCTAATAGGATTAAGTCTGGGTCAAGATCGAGTCACGATCAAGCAAGACCTAATTAGGCTCAGAGGTTAGAGTCTGGATTGTAGGCTAACCCAATTGGTTCTGACTCAATAATTTGGTGTCTAAGGTAAGTTTGGCACAGACGACCGACTGGTTTTTAATTGGAAGCTACTCGACCTGAATGCGTTCTTGTACGAGTTAATGGCATATTCCTTCCACCGATCTCACTTACCTGGCCATATCTGTTGACACAGTTCTGATCTGAGGTGGTCAATAATCCGAGCTAACCCATGCCACTAGGTTAGTCATAATTGTTATGACTAAGCCAAGTCTAGTTTAATGAGACCTGAATCAATTCTCCCTAAGAAAAGATTAAGTCTGAGGTCTTCCACCATTGTAGATGTGCGGGCCCTTCCCGGGGTTGATTGTTCTCGACTGGATACAGTGGCTCAGTTGCACCGGGAAGACGCAACCATGTCTATTAGGCATTGGATGCTATGGGCTGGAGGATGAGTTGGGCTCAATATTTCGGATACGGTGAGAGACTCAATTAGGAACCCAGTCTATGCAAATGGTGGGTCTGACTTAACTAAGGAGTGGATCAATATTTCGGATACGGTGAGATTCATGAATTAGAGACCAAGTTTGGGTGCACCATGATTAGAGAATCATTGAACAAGAGTTGTTCACTCATTGGCTAACCCATCACCAATAACTGTTAGGTGAGGTGATGAGTCAGTTGGTGAGACCGCACCACCCACTAGAAATCATTAATCATGGAGATTTTTGCATCTCTACAGAGGGAGTGTAGGGATCCGAGAAAATAGTGGGAAGCTAATTTGTTTAAAAATAAAATCCCTAAATAAATTGGTCAAGTCAAAATTACAGTATCTAACTAGAATCTTTGACTCTCTACAGGAATATGTCTGCGTCCAACCCATTGGCACGTATCCTGGACACACATAGACTGACTGGACCCAATTATAAAGATTGGCTCAGGAACTACAAAATTAGTTTTGGGTTCCGAGAAGTTAACCCATGTTTTGGACCAGGACCCTCCCACCTTACCAGCCCGTCCATCTGTTGAACAGAGAGCATCTCTGGAAAAATGGATTGACGAAGATAATAAGGCCAGATATTACATGTTGGGCTCGATGTCTGATGAGCTCCAGCGCCAACATGAGGATATCGGGACTGCTCGCCAAATGTTGGCTCACCTGCAGGAGATGTTTGGTGAACAGAGTCGCGCAGCCAAATATCAAGTCACAAAATGACTTTTTAAGGCTAAGATGCGTGATGGGCAGTCAGTCCAAGATCACTGTCTGACAATGATCAAGGACATGGAAGAGCTTGAGAAGCTCGGTGTGAAGTTGGACTTGGACCTGCAGAACGATATCATTCTGCAATCCTTGACTGATGCATATGGGCAATTCATCATGAATTACCACATGCATAAACTTCAGAATTCCTTGGCCGAGTTAATGAATATGCTGGTTACCGCTGAGCTTTCTATGAAAGGTTCTAAAGGCTCAGTTCTTGCTATGGAACGGACTTCTTCCAAAAGAAAGTCTTATGGAAAGAAAAAGAAGTCTGTGAAAAAGCAAAAGGTGGAAGGATCAAAGAAGAAGAAGGCAGAATCGAAGAAAAAGGCCGATGGCAAAGGAAAGTGTTTCCATTGCAACAGCGACGGCCATTGGAAGCGGAACTGCCCTACTTACCTGGCCACCCTGAAGAACAAGAAGGAAGGTCCTTCTGGAGGTATGCTCATTATTCGAGCAAAACGTGAATGCCAAACGACCTAGGGATAGTCCAAACGATAGATATCTATGGCACTGAGATTAGGTCATATAGCAGAAGATAGGATCAACAAATTGGAGAAAAATGGGCTATTGAGTCCATTGACTTTCGAGTCATATCCAACTTGTGAATCCTGTCTTCAAGGCAAAATGACTAAACTCCCTTTTGTTGGACATGGGGAGAGGGCCACAGATCTCCTTGCCCTAGTACATACTGATGTGTGCGGCCCATTTGATGTGCCGGCTAGAGGCAATTTTGTCTACTTCATTATCTTTACCGATGATCTGTCTAGGTATGGGTATGTGTATCTTATGAGACACAAGTCTGAAGCTTTTGAAAAGTTCAAAGAATTCAGACATGAAGTAGAAAAACAAATAGAAAAACCCATTAAGGTTCTTCGATCAGATCGAGGAGGTGAATACCTTAGCAGGGAATTCCTAGACTATCTCAAGGATAATGGCATAGTCTCTCAATGGACTCCACCAGGAACACCTCAACTCAACGGGGTTTCAGAACGGAGAAATCGGACTCTATTAGATATGGTTCGGTCCATGATGAGCTTCACAGACCTCCCTGATTTTCTTTGGGGACACTCATTGTTAACTTCAATTTGTCTGCTGAATAGGGTTCCCTCTAAAATCGTTCCTACCACACCATATGAGATATGGCACGGTAAGAAACCAAGTCTGAGTCATCTCAGAATTTGGGGTTGTCCGGCTCATGTCAAAAGACAACAAGCGGATAAGTTAGAGTTTAGGTCCTTCAGAGCTCGATTCATAGGATATCCTAAAGAGTCATTAGGATACTATTTCTACATTCCAGAAGACCACAATGTGATTGTGAGTCGACATGCCATCTTTCTTGAAAAATAGTTTATTCAAGATAGCGGCATTGGAAAACAGATCAAGCTTGATGAGAAAGTCTCACAAGCAGAACGAGCTAAGGACCAAGTGGAACCAAATCAGGTTGAGCCAATAAGAACACTACCTCCTCCACCTCGTAGATCGGAAAGAGTTTCCCGTCCCCCTGAAAGATACTTAGGTATTATTTCAGAGGATGTAGAGGAAATGTTCCTCATAGGTAATGGTGCTCATGGAGATGATCCCAAAACCTACAACGAGGCGATATCAGATATCGACTCCGAGAAATGGCTTGAGGCAATGAAGTCAGAAATCGACTCGATGCACTCAAACCAAGTCTGGACCTTGGTAGATCCACCAGAAGGTATAGTACCTATTGGGTGTAAATGGATCTTCAAGAGAAAGATTGGTGCAGATGGGAATGTGGAGACATTCAAGGCTAGACTAGTGGCAAAAGGTTATAGTCAACGCGAAGGCATTGACTATCAGGATACCTTTTCCCTGGTAGCTATGCTAAAATCCATCCGCACATTGCTTGCTGTTGCAGCCTATTTCGATTATGAAATATGGCAAATGGACGTGAAAACGGCATTCCTAAATGGATATCTTGAGGAAGATATCTATATGGAACAGCCGCTAGGTTTCACATCCAGTGATACTGATCACAAGGTTTGTAAGCTGCAAAGGTCCATATATGGACTTAAGCAAGCATCTCGGAGCTGGAACACTCATTTCAATGATGTGATCAAAAAGTTTGGTTTCATCAAAAATATAAAGGAACTGTGTGTTTTCAAACAGGGCAGTGGGGAGCGCTGTTGTCTTCCCTCGTACGTACATGGATGACTCCCTCTTATGGGAATGATATCCCATGTTGACATCATCAAGATGTGGTGTCAGCAATCTCCCAGAATAGACTAGGTGAACGCATCCTTTATTCTAGGAATTAAGGTCTATAGGGATAGACCGAATAGGATGCTAGGACTTTCACAGAAAATGTACATAGAGGAAGTACTAAAGAGGTTTAGTATGGAAAACTCTAAGAGGGGATTAATACCCTTCAGACATGGTATTCATCTTTCCAAGAAGATGTGCCCCAGCACACCTGAAGAAATAGAACGCATGAGCAAGATCCTTGATCCTTCTGCAAATAGGGAGCCTCATGTATGCCATGCTATGTAACACGACCTGATGATAGCCCATGCTGTGAGTGTCACAAGCAGATATCAGTCAAATCCAGGTGAGAACACTGGACTTCTGTGAATGTATCTTTAAGTACTTGAGAAGAACTAGGATATAATGTTGGTCTTTGGTAACGGAGAACTCCAAGTCCAGGAATACCAGACTCAGATTTCATGTCTGATATAGATGAATCAAAGTCGACATCTGGCAGACTGTTTGTGCTGGAAGAGTTCCAAGCAAATGGTGATTACCACCCCATCCACGATTACCTTTAAAATGGGTTACGTCGAGGTCAAGAGAGTCGCTCCACAAATAAGTGGCAGACCCACTTACAACAGCCGTTGGCCAGCAGAAGATCGAAGCCACTTGAGAAGATGGGACTTAGACTTGTAGCCAATTGGCTAGGATATAGTGGAGATTGTTAGATATATGTGCCCTAGAAGCCAGAATTGGCTGACTTGTTAATACACTTAAGGGGCAAATTATAATTTTGACTAAAATCAATAAATGGGTTATTTTCTATCACATATGTGTATTTGTGTCTGTGATACATCCTTTGAGTTAATGATATGATAATTCATATTTTCAAGAGTTAAAAATTAAAGACATGAGTAATCATATTAACTCATGAATTGCTTCCTGACCATAGGATCATTCACGAGGATGGTGATTGATCCAGAAGGTTGGTGTACAATGCTTCTTTTAGTAGTGAAGGTCTTGAAGTCTATCAGTGTGGAGACATCGGAGTGAGAGTACCGGTACTCGTTAGAGAAATGGTAGGGCATGAGCGACCACCTCGAGTAGTCATTAGGGAGTCTACCCTTCTCGTCAATGACTGACTCGATGCTGCAGTAGTGTGTCTGGTTCTTTGACCGGAGATGCATCGGCAGTTCACCTGAGGGTGTTATAGTTTGACTACACCCATACTCGATCTCCTAGCCAAATGGACCCTGAGGTGTAATGTTGGCTATGACATGTTCAATTGGTAGGAACTGGATTGCATCAAGATGGAATCTCTACCTCGGTGTAGAGAGTAGCCCTATGATGATCATGAGACCAAGTCTAAGAAATTCCATGGCATGGTAGAGTGAAATAATAGAAAGAGTTCTATTTAGATTTTCCATTGGACTCGATCGAATGATTACATCATGATGACAGAGACTAGGGTTTGAATGAGTTCACCTTAACCCTAATCTGATCGGGGCTCAAGATAGAAGAACTGAATCAACAGAGGTAGCTGCACCAAGAGGTTCGCATTCAGCTTTGATGGTGCCACCATATACTGCTAGGTGTCACTTGGTGGATTTGGGAGCAATTAGAATGATTTAGATGATCGATCTTAGCTGTTCGAATCAGAAGTGTTCTGATCATCGAAAGAAGTTTCGATGATGTCGATGATAGAGATCATGACATATCCCATTACCATACAGAACTGAACCTAACTGGATCACACAAACAAGGGTTTGAATCTAGGTGATCATCATTGAACTGATCTAGTTCAATTGATCTAAATGAGATTCAATTAGGTTCAAAAATCGTGCTGAGCCTCGATTGAACCTAACGTTCTTCTTATGCTATCATAAATAAGTTGTGTCTGTCTGAGCCAAAGGAGATTTGTGCTCAACAGAGGCTTTATGTGTCTGACAGGAGGTTGTCCAAGTCAAAAAGGTTGTCTTATTTGTAAGACACTACCTGCCATTTTGTCACCTGCCATTCTTGTTATTTGACTTTGGTCAAAAGTCTACTTTGACTGGTCAAACGTTGACGCATTGATATTTTGACTTTGACCACATGTCATGCACTATTGGAGGGCTGGTGGGGGCCGTCCCCCTGCAGCAGAACATGGCAAGAGAGGCGCACGCTCAACCCACGAGAACCGTGTGCGGCCAAATTGGAGGCGCCTAGGAGTCCTTGGTTGGCAAGACTCCATCTCCTTTTGGATTCCAATTAGAGTTTTCTAAGAACAACATTGATTGGTCTTAGGCGCCCTCTAGGAGGAATCCAGGGGACTCTATTTCCAACCAATCAGATTTAGATCTGATTTCATAAGGATTGTGATTGGTTGGGAAGAAGAGGAGTTTTAGATCACAGCTAGTCTATAAATAGAACCTGTATCCAACTCAGATTGTAAGAGATATAGAGATATGATGAGATCATAGTTTCTCCACGCCCAAGGCTGCCTCTCCCCTCCTTCTCCTGCCTAGTCTCTTCTCCCCTTGCTCTCACATCCCAAAGGAGTTTTTGGACCTTGGTTGGTGCGATTCAGATAAAGAAGGGCGATAAAAATAAGAAGGCTGCGCATGCTGCAAAGGACGACTGCTCATCTTCAAAGAGTTTTGAAGATCCTCAGATCAGATCCAGATCTATTTTTTTTGGAGGTTGATAAAGAAGAGGGATCTCAGATCACCCGAGTGGATCTGGTAGAGGCCAGGCGCTTGCCGTGTTCTAGATCCAAGCCCTTCCGCTGGGCAAATAGGATTCAAACAGGGTAATAGGATTACCCAGATCAGGTAAATTAAATTTGATTTAATTTATCTTTTAATTTTATTTTATTAAAATAATAAGAATCAGATCTGAAACATATCATGATCTGATTGGGATCAAGAGAAAAATTTTGAAATATATCTCTTGATCTGATCAGATCTGAACGAACCTGGACCGAGAAATCAGGATTTCCCTTCATGTTGATGATATAGTATTCGGTGCTACTAATGAAGTTTTGTGTAGAGAGTTTGCCAGTCTCATACAAGGCGAGTTTGAGATGAGCATGATGGAAGAGCTCAACTTTTTCTTCGGACTCCAAATCAAGCAATCAAATGTGGGGATCTTTATCAACCAAAGCAAATACATCAAGAAAATATTAAAAAAATTTGGAATGGAGAATGTCAAAGAAAGTGGCACCTCTATAAGCACAAGTTACAAGCTTGATCAGGACCCAAAAGAAAAAGTAGTAGATCCTAAGCTATGTCAAGGTATAATTGGATTTTTACTATATTTAACTGCAAGTAGGCTAGACATAATATTTAGTTTATGCATGTGTATGCGTTATCAATCAAATCCTTAGGAATCACATGTATTAGCAGTTAAAAAAATCTTTAAGTATCTAATAAATACTCAAGATGTTGGTTTATGGTACTCTAAACAATCTTCATTAGATTTAATTGGTTATAGTGATTTAGATTTTGCAGGTTGTTACTTAGATAGAAAAAGTACAAGTGAAACATGTTAATTTCTAGAAGTAAATTTGATCTCTTGATTTACCAAGAAACAAAACTCGGTAGCCTTATCTACGGTAGAAATTGAATATATTGCTACTGGGAGTTGTTGTGCTCAACTATTATGGATCAAGCAATAATTAGAAGATTGGTATTACTTGTAATAACATTTCTATTCATTGTGGTAATACAAGTGCTGCCATAAATTTGACTAAAAATTCTATATTACACTTAAGAACAAAGAATATAGAAGTAAGGCATCATTTTATTAGAGAACACGTTAAAAATAATGATATACTTCTTGAATATGTGTCTACTGAAAATCAAGTTATTGATATCGATACTAAACCCTTGAATGAAGAAAGATTTTGCACCATAAGAAAATAATAAGGTTTATTTGATCCTATTTGTTAAATGCATATCCTATGATGATTGATTTTCATATGATGAAATGATTAATTTTCATGTGATAAATTTTCTTGTATTAGTTTATTTTTATCTTATTTAGAAAAGAAAAATGAATGGAAAAAGTTTGGTCTTGAAACTCAAAATGTTCAGGTCTGTGCCAAACTAGGCCGTCTTAGTTTGTCTCTTCTAAAAAGCTTAGCCATCCTAGTACTAGGCCAACTCAGTTTTTCTTCACAAAGAAACTGGGTCGACTAAGTTGTCAGGCATCCTATTTTTTAAATGGATATACTGACAGTTCTTTTATCTTTCATTTCTTAGCTGTCTAGAGAGAAACCCTAGAACCCTTAAGACCATCCTCTAGAAAACCTTTTTCCATCAATTTTGAGTGGGTTCTTGAATCATGCCACCTAAAAAACAAATCGTAACCCCTAGGTTTAAGCATGTACGCGGTTCTCCCTCCATCTCCTTCTTTTGTATCCATTTCACTCTCCTATAGGGCTGTTACAACTGGTAAAAGGATGGATTTTGACATCCTAGCAAGTGAGGGTTTTGAGTTTGGAGAGGGATTAAAGTTTTAAGGATGGGAATACCATTGCTCAGGAATAAATCTTCCGACCTATGCAAATCTAGTGAGGGAGTTCTATAGAAATGCTAAAGTTAGCCCAAGATCATTTGAATCAGAAGTCAAGAAGGTGAAAATCAATTTAACTATAGAAAAGCTGGGCAATTTACTTAGGGCACCCACTGTCGGAGCTAAGAGACTCGATGATCGAGCAAATGGGTTGTGATTATTATTTGGAAGGAACGATGCCATGCATTTTGTGAAAATCCATGCTAGGGACCTATCCATGGAAAATTGATTACTTCACCATATTTCAGCCCAGATTCTAGTACCCCGAGTAGGAAGATTTGATTTTCTAAACAAAAATGATATAGCTATGATTTACCACATTCTCATGAGGCAAAAGTTCAACCTTCCAGCCTTGATCTTAAGAGTAATGCAAGCAGCATCCCAAGGGGAAAAACCAGCACTGTCCTATGGGATGTTCTTGATACTAGTATTCTAGGATTTTGGAGTTAGCCTAGAAGGAGAACCCAGTAAGAATCTATAGCACTATGATACCTACAATTTGAAGTCAATGCATAGGATGAAATTCAAGAAAGTAAATGGTATTTGGATAAAGCTAGATGAAGAAGGGGAAGAAAGACATGAGCCAGAGCCCATGCCATAGCATCCTATGCCTGCTCCATCTTCATCCACTATCTAATTAGATGAGGATCAGATCGAAGAGATTGTGCAGTGCGCATATGATAGGATATCTGATGGTTTTCCTCAGCTAATTAAAGATGCTATGAGAGAAGTGTTCATCGAGCAGCGCACTTCAGCACCTATTGATCCAGCCCCATCCAACCCTCCAAAGCCTAGTGTTGATTATATTTTATATAGAATCCATTTAGTTTTGTTTAGAACATTTTGGTTGTAAATGTTCATGATAGATATCTATGCTATGTAATTTTCAAACTTTAGCATTTTGTGCACTTGAAGCTATTTGTATCTGTGAATGAATGAAGTTTGAATTTTAGCTTGCATTGTATCAAATTCTTCATGTGAATAAATGAAATTATCTCTTTTTATGCTTGATCAAATTTTTTTACATTATTTGTATACTTTTTGATAATGACAAAAAGGAGGAGAAAAATGAGTATAAAATGAGAACTAAAAATATGAGAATTAAAAATATAATTAAAATCTAAAGAATGGCACATTATGGCACACTACTTAAATGGGCATTATTTTAGCAAGAACTAAATAAAAAATGTGCAAACAAGTGAAATTCAATTGCAACTACAAGTATGAAAGAAATCAGAACTTGAATTGCTAAATTGAAACCTTGGCAAATAGTAAGAAAAAGCAACACAAAATTTGACTTAGATCAAACATGATCAGTATACTCAAGGGGAGCATATATAAATTGATAAAATGAATATGATGCATAAGTTAATTGATAAGACAAAATAACATTTTCAAATATGAAGAATAGGTTATACTTAAAAGATTTTGTCATCATCAAAAAGGAAGAGATTGTTGACCCTAGTCTAATTTTGATGATAATAAAAGTATTTGAGTATAAATTGTTAAATTACTGATGATGTTTGCGAGGATGTATAGTTATAAATTTCAAGAGCTCACAAACTTCAAATATTTCATCTTATCCAAATGGAGATTCATCATTCAAGATTTTAGAGAATAAATTTTAAAATGGATACATCTTTTAAGAGGTCAAAATGAAGATTAAATCAAGATAAAAAGGATAAGTCTGGCCTACAAAAAAATTTAGAGAAGAAAGAATCACAAACGGTCTTTGGCATACATGGCACACAAACTGGGCAGACCTAGTCTTAGACTGGGCTGACCTAGTCTCAATTGAAGGAGAAGATAGAAAGGATAGAAAGCTGAATTTTTCATGATCCATGGAATTGAGCCAACCTAGTTTCAAACTTAGTCGATCCAGTGGCAACTAGGCCGACCCAATCAAAAAGTGAGCCATCCTAGTCTCAAAAGATAGAAAAGATAGAAATCAAATTTTTGGATGCGCTAAAACTGAGACATCTAAGTTAGAAATTGAATCATCCTAGTTTCGACTAAGCTGACCTAGTTTAAAATTGAGCCAGCACAGTGCTTGTAACGGCTAGTTTCTAGTTTCATAGATTTTTCACTCCACACATCTTATAATGGCTCCTTTTGGATCTCTAATGGCTAGATCACTTTCAGAAGCCTATGTTGGTGACTTGTAATAGTAGAAATCCTCTGGGATACTTAAGGAAGCACTTAAGATAAGAAAAACAACTTTTGAAATAAAAAGAAAGAGCTTTCAAGTAGATTTTTAGTTTTTCAAGTGTATAAGCTAAATAGTAAAAAAGGAGTGTTTCTTAGAGCTTTTCTTGTCCTACCAACATCCTCAATCAGAGAGAAGTCTGGCTAATACCATTGAAGATCAACTCCTACTTTCAAGCACTCAAAGAGAAGAAATCAAGCTTATAAGCCAGGCTCCCAGATTTTTTTCTCTTAAGCTTCAAAGAGTTTGCTTTTGTTTTGTTCGTTGTATTTTTTATATTTGTTTCAAGTTTCTTGGGATGAAAAACTTTGGTTAGTCTAAGCCTAAAGTTGGACGTTGTATGGTTGTGATCGATGAGCCAAAGTGAAAATCAATCGGTGTTGATTGTTAGCCCAAAATAATAATCATTATATGGTTGTGGTTGGTAGGCCAAGGACAAAATCAACTAGATTGAATTATGAGCCTATGTAAAACAATCCAACTATAATCAAGCCTAGTGATTATAGTTGAATTCCTAAGTGGTTTACTTAGGAAGTAGACGTAGGTGCTAAGTTTAGCACCGAATCTGTATAAAATCATGGTATTTGTGATTGCATATTACTATTCTATTGATTTTCTTCACTGCACATTACATAGCTTTTCTGTTGGCATTTAATTAGATCAATCTACTTACATCATAAGCTTAAAATTTAAAATATCCAATTCATACCTCCCTCTTGGGTAGCCATACTTGGGCAACAGTCTTTCATAGGTACCCCCTATTGTTCAGTTTGATCATCATGGATGTCAAGCTCATCCACTGGACAAGGATCTAGCTTCCCACTTCCTTGCAAGGCAATCGTGTAGCAATATCTTGCCAGAGCTTGATCTCCCCAGACTTTAACAATCCCATAATTTATTGAAAACTTTATTTTCAAATAATATGTTGAGACAACTGTCCGAAGTGCATTAAGACCAGGTCGGTCAAGCATTGCATTATAAGCATACGAGGCTTTTACTATCAAAAAATCCACCTATGTCTTGGACTATCTTGGGTATTGCCCTACAGTCATAGTTAATATTATTATTCCTTCAACCAGCATAGCACTATCCGTGAAGCCTATCTTTGGGGAGTTCATTGGTCCCAAGCGATCACTAGGTATGGACATTTTGGAGAAAGCATCGTAAAACAAAATATTAGTAGAGCTTCCACTATCAATCAAAATGCGGCATACATCATAGTCAGTAATGTTTAGAGAAACTACAACTGCATCATTGTGCAAGAGTTGAACCCCTTATGCATCTTCTTTAGTGAAAGAAATGGGTTCTTTAGTCCTCTACCACTTAGCTTGCTCTTTCGATCCACTAGTCTCTCCCTGCCATAACCACCTAGTAATAGTATTGATGATCCCCAATGGAGGTCGATCTTCTTGCTGCTCCTTCCTCCTTAATGGTTCTAACTATGGCAGTACCCTCGATCGATCTTTCCTTCTTTTAGGCCAACATCATAAAAATTGACCAAGTCGGCCGTGCCAGATGACCTTCTCAATCTCATCTTGGAGTGGGATGCATTCTTCAGTATCATGACCATGGTCACGATGATAGAGGCAATACTTGTTAGAGTTGCACTTGCTCAGATGGAACTGCATTCTTTTGGGCCTTAGCGGTTGCTTCTTGATTTTTATCAACACTTATATTTTTGGAGCATTGAGGAGAGAGTAGTTATGGAACCTCCTAGTGGTTGCTTCTTAGTCAACAAGCCTGGGGAGGAGTTCGAGCTCGTCTGCAATCAAAAAGGGTTCTGGAGCGTGGTCGAGCTTCACTCGACTTCTCTTCAACTATGAGCTTGCTATATTCGCTCGCGTGCCGCTCCTTTGTGGCTTCATCATCCTTTATTTGAAAAGCCTCCTCCGCCAGGGTGTAACCCTCAACCTAGGCCAGTATATCAACAAAATCTCTGGGATACTTTCTCTTCAGGGAGGATAGAAGATTATTCTTTTTAAGACTATCCTACAGTGCAACCATGGCTATAGATTGATCCAAGTTTTGGACCTTTATTATAGTAGCATTGAAGCAGCTAATTTAAGCTCAAATGGACTTTCCTTTCTTTTGCTTGATGTTGATGAGGGAGTCTGAACCTCATCTTGAACATCGACTGCTGATAAAGCAAGCCACGAACTGACGACTCATTTGATCAAAAGAATAGATCATACCCGGCTTAAGGCTCGAGTATCAATTCCTTGTTACTTTCTTCAGAGTTGAGGAAAAAGCTCAGCATAGAATGGCATTTGGTGCACCATGGAGTAACATCATGGTCCGAAAGGCCTTATGGTGGTCAACCAGATCTGAAGTCCCATCGTAGCTTTCGAACTAAGAAAGCTTGAAGTTTGATGGGATGGGCTCCTATATTATTTGGAGAGAGAATGGGAAGTCAGTGCAGATGTCATCGATGTGGGCAGGAGTAGCATGGCGGCACTCTTCGATCCACTGGTTCATCTCTTGAAGCCTTTGATCGAGAAGATCTTTTCAATCATGAATCTCAAGGGTCTGCTAGCCGAATGGAGGTAGAGATCTCCTATGGGTGGACTTGTGATTGGAATAGGGGCTCTTCACTCTCCACTTCCCTTTCCTAGGGGTCACCGAACGACTGACCCACGTGGGCCTCCCCTGCTCTGGATCTTGATACTTTGGTGAAGTTCTCTCCAGCTGAACTAATGCTGGAGATTGCTGCATAGCCTCTACTGCTTTAGTGAGCCCTTAACCTATTAGATCAGTAGATTGAACTACTCTATGTCTACTACAGCCATCGATGGTGGAGCTTGAGGTGCCAAAGATGAGGTTGGAGTAGGCAGATCTAGGTGGGATCTGGCAGTAGAGGCAGTGGATCATCGGGTTGGTGCCCTCTTTAGCAGCATTTTGGAGTGTGGATCAAAGAAGCAGAACTAAAGAAGAGATGGAATTTGGCTGAGTGCTCATTTAAGAATAAGGGATTAGGATCCCTTCCTCTAGCACCAATTTTATTAGTGTAGAAAACTGCGAATGCTGGAAAGAGCTGGAGTTGGAGAAGATGAGGTCCCATTAGGACTTGCAAAATAAGTCCAGAATAGAGGTAGGGGTGGCTCTGGTAGGACTCTCTAACAGTCAAGTTAGCTCTTTGATCAACAAAAATGGAGCACTCAGTAGAATTTTATCAAAGTTTTTGGACTTAGATAGAAAAACATATCTGAAAGATCCCATAATAAATTGATGGTGATAGCCATAATAGCCTGTTAGTAGACCATTCGAGGCCATGTGAAGTTTGTTATGGAGGATGGTGTCTATTGTCGCAACTTACTATGCCGTTGAAGATTAATAGCTATAGTTCGATCATTTCTAAGGTTGTCCACTGGTTGGCGGATGTTCACTGAGTTAGGAGTTGAACTTATGTAGATAATGTGGTCCTTCTACTAACTTTGGCTTGCACACCCAAGGTTCTTGATGTAGGAATGCAAAGATCCACCACTTATAGCAAGGTATAGAAGTTCGTCTAAGGAAAAGCTCTGCTAGTCCAAGACTCTTGATCTGGGACCCAATTGTAATGGTGAGATTTGGATTGAAGGAGATTTGGTTGAAAAGGAGTTTGGCTAGCTTCGAGGTTGGCCGGGCTGAACTATGTAGGGATCGAATATTTAGCCAAATACTTAACTAACTACTTCAGTGACTATTTTCACTATTCATGTTTGTCTGGATGAGGTCCAAGATGCCCTTTAGGTTTTGTAGCTATCTGAAAGATCTGATAGTCAAAGCTGAGAAGATCATCCGGCATGCACAAGTTGATGGTCGACCATCCCAAAGTGAATTGAAGCTAGAATTCATACTGGTTGAAGTTCGGTCATGGTCGCCACCATTAGACGAGATCGCTCCGAGGTTGGGCATCTTGCTGAACTTCAATAGTAGTAGATTTATCACCAACATTAATTATACGTCAAGATTATAAAATGGCCTCCAAAAAGTAATTTTAAGTATTAGCCAATTTGGCTTCTAGGGCATGCATCTAATAGGTAGCATCGGAATCAATTCTTGTTCTGATCCAAATGAACATCTAGCAATGGTATCCAATATCTAGATAGGTCGAATAAATGTAAAGCAACATACATAGAACCCTAGCCTTTGGTTATTGTATAATTCATCCCTTTGGTCCTTAATGTTCTGGATGATTATGACTTAGCTATCAATACTCAAAATAGTTCATCCATATTGTGTTTCAAACTTATAAATCCTATAACTCCTCACAAGAATTACCCAAGCCTATGTTTTGCTCAATTGAAATAGAGTGAGATAATAGCTGTTGAAATTAATAAAAAATGATCAATCCCATCTTGACTCACACACCGACTCTACAAGTACTTGACTGCACCCATAAACCATCCATCACTATATTAGAAATACAGGTAGTTCGGTACCAAACAATAGTGATCTTAGATCGGAGGAACACTTATATCTAGTGGCCTTTGCTAGCTATTCTTAACAATAGAGTGCTATATTGGTCATGTTCGATGTAGATGTACTTCATCTTACTCGCATGCCATACTAGTGTCTTTACACCACTTGATTACGAGGATAACCAATGCATATGACATATAACAACCTATACTCGATAGGTTATCGTCCTAATTAATAACCTATCATTTGGTTAAAAATAATTTTAAGAAACATCTGATAAATTCTCCATTATCAATTGATTATGGTTCTAAGAACTTCATCATAATATAGGAGTTTATTTAAGAAAAATAGAATATTTATGAGGAATTAGCCAAATAACTATTTTTAATTGATAATTCATATACAAATTACAATCATCTATAACTTAGATGATTAGCTTTAGAACATATTTTCTAACAGACACAATCTGAAGGATTCACATCCACAGACGAGTCTAAGGTGTGCAAGCTTCAATGATTTATTTATGGATTGAAGCAAGCATCTCGAAGTTGTAACATGCATTTTGAAAAGATGATTAGAACGTGTGGCTTTGTTAAGAATGAAGAAGTACCCTACATATATAAATGGATAAATGGTTTTGTAGTAGTATTCCATGTGTTGTATGTGGATGACATTCTCTTAGTCAAGAAAAACATCGCTGCATTTTAAAAAATAATGGTATGGCTGTCAATCTCAATTCTCCATGAAGGACTTTGGAGAAGCATCCTACATCCTAGGGATAAAGATCTTTAGAGATAGATCTAAAAGGATGCTTAAGTTATCCCAATCCACGTATATAGATACTGTGCTGAAATGATTCAGCATAAAGAATTTTAATAAAGGCTTTCTACTGGTAGGCCATAAATTTTTTTTCTCTAAGAAAGATTATCGGATAACTCCTTAAGAGAGTGTATGAGTCGAATCCCATATGCCTCGATAGTAGGATTTATCATATATGCCAAGATATATATAAGACCAGATGTAGTATATGCACTAGGCGTAGTGAGCAAGTACTGGTTTGATCCTAGTGAGAACTACTGGAAGGTTGTAAAGATAATCCTTAAGTATTTGAGAAATACTAAGGACCAGTGGCTCATACATGAAGATGCTGACTTAAAATTTTTGAGATATACTGATTCTAATTTTCAGTCTGATCATAATGATAGCAAGAGTGTGTTGGATTATATTTCTATCCTAAATGAAGGAGCAATCTATTGAAAAAATTTTAAGCTGCATACCATAGCCAATTCTATTTGTGAGGTAGAGTATATCATGGCATTTGATGCTATTAAGAAAGTTGTGTGGTTGTGAAAATTCATCAGTAAGCTATGAGTGGCATTCTCTATCGATAATCCAGTCCTCTTGTATTATGACAGTACTGGAGCTATAGCTCAAGCTAAAGAACTAAAGGCACACCATAGGACTAAGCACATTCTGCATCGCTATCATCTTGTCTGAGAGATTATCGATTAAGGTGATGTCGAGCTTCAGAAGATCAATGGAAAGGAGAACTTGGCCAATCCACTTACTAAAGCCCTCAGAACAAAGGAGTGCAACAAACATAAGTGGAAGATGGGTATTCAATACAATCCTAGTTGGCTTTAGTCTAAGTAGGAGTTGTTGGAAATTATGTCCTAAAGTCAATTATCTAAGTTATAGATGATTGTACTCCTCTTATAATTTATATATGAATTATTGATTAATAAAAAAATATCTATCTTTTTTATCATAAAATATCTATCTTTCTTAAATAAACTTCTATGTTATGATGAAATTTATAGAACAACTTTTAATTGATAAAAAAGAATTTATCGGATGGTTCTTAAACTTGTTCATGATCAAATGCTATATTATTAACTAGGATGATAACTTATCGAGTATAGATCATTGTATGCCATATACGTTGGTTGTCCTCATAACTATAAGATATGGAGGTACTAGTATGGCATGTAGGTGAGATGTAGGAGTATATCTATACTAAACATGACCAATTTGCAGAGCACTCTACTATCAAAAATAACTCGCAAAGGCAATAGATATAAGTGTCTCTTCGACCTAATATTACAATGGTAATTTACGAACAACTAACTATACTTTGGTACTGGACTATCTATATTTCTAATATAATGATGAAAGATTTTTGGATGCAGTCAAGTACCTACTAAATTGATGCATGAGTCAAGATGGGATTGACCACTCTAAAGAGCTTGGATAGAATATCTTACCATGTTTCAATTGAGCAAAACCTAGGCCAGGGTAATCTTTGTGAAGAGTCATGGGATTTGTAATGTTGAGATACAATATGAATAAACTGATTAAGAGTTGATAGTTAACTTTGAAGTTATCCTAAACATTAAGGGTTAAAGAGATGAATTATATAGTAACCATAGGCCAGGGTTCTTGAATGTTGCTTTACATACATTTGATCTATCTGGACGTCGATTATCATTGCTAGATGGTCATTTTAATTGGTACAAAAGTTAAGTTTTATGCTACTGGCTTATGGTTAAACCTATGGGGTCACACACATAAGAGATTTTTATTTGATCAGATGGCTAATCAATAATTAGGAGTCATTCAAAGGATCTAATCATTAACATGATTGATGATTGATCAAGTGCAAGTGTTGCAGGAGGACTAATTAGCAATTGGATTGCTAATTGGCTAAATTTGATTGAGTATTAGGGCTAAGATCTAGTTTAATTAAATTAGATTCAATTTAGTTTGATTTATATTTGATTAGATCAAGCATAATTGGATTATGAGATAACCTAATTACAAGGAAGATCAATTTTCTATTTGATTAGGGCTTGTGTCCACCTAATTTCTAATTAGATTAGGATTGAAATAAGATTTAATAAACATTTAATTGGCCTCCTAGTTGGACTAGAATCACCCTTAATTATGTGGCACTAATTCTAATTTAAAAAGGAATTAAGATTGGATTTGACCTAAGACAAAAAGGAGAGCCTAGTTGGACCGGGACTCTCCCTCTCCCTTTGTGCCAATATAGCCCACGCCCAGCAAAGCATGTTTGCCCCTTTTTCTTTCCTATTGGCATGAGTTTTCTCTTGCTAATGAGAAATCCCATGCACCACTTATCTCGTGGTATTTAGGTGAAAGTCATCTAGGTCAAACAAGGAAAGTTTTCCTTGCCTAGAACTCTATATGATAGAGTTTTAAACCACCAAGACTCTATCCACTTGGGACTCACCCTCTCTTTCTTATTTTGTTGAGATATGCCATGCCCTCCTCTCTTTCTAATGTGAATTAATTCACATAAAAGCCTTGGAGGTGCGCAAGAGTTGGATGCCACCAAGGAGTCCATATACAACTAGGACATTGACCTAGTTTTAAACTCTTTATGGATGCCCCTTTCTAAGGGGTTTAAGGCATGAGAAACCTAAGAAAATTCTGATGGGAAGCAAGCAGGATTTCTAGCTCTACTTTCAAATTTTTTTTAAAAATTAATTAAAATAAAAATAAAAATTAATCTAATTAATTTATAAAGAGCTACAGATCTAATCTATAAATCTTATATTACCAGGATCTAATATGATATACATGCATGTTTTGAAATCTGAAAATAAAATAGCAGCAAGTAGTAAAATAATTTTACTAATCTATGTGTTCAGAACATGTTATCTTGTGTGGGTAGATGAACTCCACAATTGAATCACCACTGATCTAATCATCAGGTAGATCTGGCCTCCATGGATGGGTCCACATAAGGTCCTGATCCCGATCGGCTCCTTCCGAGTGCTAGCTAGATGAACAATGCTTTTGACAGCTAGATCTGATCAAACAATTTTGATATCCCTCTACCAAAACATTGGATACTCCAAATCAGCAAGATGGGCAAAAGAGAGGATGAGGAAGTACTCAAAATAATTTCATGAAGATCTGACTCTCAGATCTTGTGAAATCAGAATACAAACCCTAGATCAAGATCTAGGGCAGCACAGCACTCAAACGTTGGTGCCTAGTTTTCACTCCCAATTTTTCTTCTCAAACTTTTTTTCTTCTTTTTTTCAAGATATGGAAGGGCTCAAGAACTAGAGGCGAGGATTATTAAAAGAAATCTCACACAAAAAAAATTCTAGGAATTTTATATAGGGCAAACAAGTCAAGGTGGCATGTGGAAGAGTTGGGATGAAGTGGTTTGCTATTTGAATTCAAATCCCATTTGAATTCAAATTGCAATCAGATCAAACCCATCCATTTAGGATGTGAGAAGGGAGGATGAAAGCCTTCTTTAGTGTGGAAAAAATTTCATGAGAACATCTTTCTTGTGGAGAAAAAAATGGTGCAAAGATGGTGAGGTGGCACATGGAAGACTAGGTCAAACTAGTCTCATAATTATTCATCTAATTGAACCAACCCAATCTAAATCGGTTAGACCCAATTAGAGCAGATTAAATCCAACTTATTTAGGCTTAACTAGGTTTAGTTAAATTCTAATCAAACTAGAATTTAAATAAGCCCAACCCCTGATCAAGTCAGTGATCATACTTCCTCGGTGATTAGGTCATCTCATAACCTAATCAGATCAAATCCAACTAAATTTAATTCAATTGGACTTGATCCAAAAAATAATTATTTAATCAAATTAATTTAATTATTAATTAAATTACTAATTAAATCTCTCATAAATATAGAGTTTAAATTCAGTGGATATCTGAACAATAGAGTCCCATGAAAATGAAACTCTTGATTGAAGAGTCCCAAACCAATGGGACTCTTGATATCGGTATCTAAAATGAGTGAAACTCATGATCATAGAGTTCAGACTCTCGATCATAGAGTCCTAGATAAGTAGAACTCAGAATCTTAGAGTAGTAGGACTCTTGATCGAAGAGTTTCCATCCAATCGGACTCTTGACCATAGAGTCCCAGTCCACTAGGACTCTTGATCACAAAGTCTCAAACAACCAAGACTTAAAGTTCTAATGTAGTAAGAATCTCGATCGAAGAGTCCCAGTCTAGTGAAACTCTTGACCATAGAGTTTCAGTCCAATAGAACTCTTGATTATAGAGTCCCAGTCCATAAGTCAAATAGTTGCAATCGCAACATTCAAAACCTACGTAAATATGGTTATCAGATAATTCATCCCTTTGACCTCTATGTATGAGGATGACTCAGAGTTAAACTGCCAACTCTAAAAGATACATCCAAATCATGTCTCAAAGCAATTAGCCCTATGACTCTTCACTAGGACTATCCTGACCAAGGATGCTAAATTAAAATACAATTGAACGTAGCTTCTAAATCAAAGTGGTCAATCCCATCTTGACTCACACATTGACTCCTTAAGTACTTGACTGTGTCCAAAAATTTTTTATCACTGAATTAAAAATTTAGATAATCCAACACTAAAGCATAGTGAGTTGCTTGAAAGTCATCATGATAATCTCAGGTCGGAGGGATACTTATACCCATATTCCTATCAGAGCAAATCTTGATAGTAGAAAAGCTCCGGAGTTGATCACATTCAATATTGATGTACCCCTACATCTCATTTGCATGCCATACCAGTATCTACATACTCCTTGGTTAAGAGGACAACCAACCCATATGGCATATAAAGACCTACACTCGATAAACATTACCATTCTTGGTAACAATGTATCATTTGATCATGAATAGGTTTAAAGACTAAACGACAAATCCTCTGTCGATTCTAAATAGTCCTAAGGACGTCACCATAATATAGGAGTTCATTAGAAGATGTGAGATTTTATGATGATAAAATGTTAAAATAAATTTTATTTATTAATAATTTATATATAAGTACAAGAAATAGCATAACCATCAATAGGCTAATGATTGGATTTGGAACACTATTTCCAGCAATCTTCCACTTGGACTAAAGCCAATTGGTGTAGTATCTAATACCCATCTTCAACTTGAAGTCATCGAACTCCTTCACCAAAATAGATTTAGTGAATGGATCGGTCAGGTTCTCCTTTTCGTCGATCTTCTGAAGGTCAATGTCACCTCAATCCATGATCTCTCGAATAAGATGGTAGCAGTGCAGAATATGTTTTGTCCACTGGTATGCTTTCGGTTCCTTCACCTGAGCATTGGCTTTAGAGTTGTCATAGTGGAGCAAAATTGGACCATCATGGGAGAGTGCTACTCCAAGCTCGGTACTGAATTTTCTCAGTCACACTGCTTCTTTGGCAGCATCTGATGCAGTGACATACGCCGCTTTGTGAACTGAGTCGGCCATAGTATGCTGCTTTGAACTCTTCCAGCAAACAACTCCACCATTAAGGATAACCACATATCCTAACACACTTTTGCTATTATCATGATCAAAATGAAAATTGGAGTCTATAAATCCAACAAGTCTCAGATCCGACTCACCATAAACAAGCCACTAATCCTTAGTATTTCTCAAATACTTTAGGATGATTTTAACAACCTTCCAGTGGTTCTTCCCTAGATCAGATTGGTATCCATTCACTATCTTTAGTAAGTATGCAACATCTGATCGCGTACATGTCATGGCATACATAATAGAACCTACTATCGAAGCATATGAAATTATATTCATATACTCTCTCTCTTAAGATGTTGTTGGACAATCCCTCTTCGAGAGAGAAGTTTCATGGTCTATCAGTAGATAGCTCCTCTTGAAATTCTCCATGCTGAACCTCCTCAGCAACATGTCAATGTACGTGGATTAGGATAAGCCAAGCAATCTTTTAGATCTATCTCTATAGATCTTCATTCCTAGGATGTAGGAAGATTCTCCTAAATTCTTCATGGAGAATTGTGACGACAGCTAGATCTTTGTTTCTTGTAATGTAGGGACATCATTCTCGATTAAGAAAATATCATCCACATATAATACTAAAAATACAATCGCTGGACCATTAGCCTACTTGTATATGCAGGGCTCTTCTCCGATATTAATGAAGCCATACGTCTTGATCGTCCTATCAAAATGTATCTTCTAACTTCGAGATGCCTACTTCAGTCCATAAATGGATCTTTGAAGCTTGCATAATTTAGACTCATCTATAGATGTGAATCCTTCAGGTTGTATCATATACATCTTTTCTTCCAACTCTCTAGTTAGGAAAGCTATCTTCACATTCATCTGCCAGATCTCATAATACGGATGGATAGCTATTGCAAGCATGATCCGAATGGATTTAGGTATTACCATAGGAGAAAACATCTTGTCATAATCTATATTAGAATATTGACGATACCCCTTGGCAAGCAGACAAACTTTATAGGTCTCCACCTTTCGATCTATGCTCTTTTTCTCTTGAAGATCCACTTACATCCTATGGGTTTTACCTCTTCAAGTGGGTCAACCAATATCCATACATCATTGACCTTCATGGACTCAATTTTGAATTTCATGGCCTCAAGCCATTTTTCAAAGTCAGATCTCTACATTGTATCTATGTAAGTGATCAGATCCTCATCGTTCTCATTGAGTTTGATAGGA
This sequence comes from Cocos nucifera, assembly GCA_006176705.1. NCBI lineage: Eukaryota > Viridiplantae > Streptophyta > Magnoliopsida > Arecales > Arecaceae > Cocos > Cocos nucifera. The sequence continues at coordinate 197,316 of QRFJ01000968.1, read as the reverse complement.
TCATCATTCTAAACCAAGAAATCATAGTATCTATCTGATTGACGTAGTACTCTACTACACCGCCTTAAGGGTGTAAGTTCAATAGGCTCCGAATTTGATCTAATCAAATCTGATTTAGGTTCAGCTACTTATGTCGATTTTTCTACCTATCGAACTTATTCAAGTTCGACCTTAGAGGCATTAGTCCCTTCACCTAGAAACTTTTTTCTAAGAAGACTGCCTTAAGGCTAACAAATACCTTTTGCTCATCAGCTAGTTAGAAGTAATACCCTTTGATCTCTTTTGGGTATCCTATGAGAAAACACTTGTCAGACCTAGGTCCAAGGTTGTCCATTACTAAATGTTTGACATAAGCTGGACACCCCCAAATGCTAAGGTGTGATAGTACTGGCTTACGTCCTGTCCATATCTCATATTGCATTTTAGAGATAGACTTACTCGAAACCCTATTAGGAAGGTAACAGGCTGACTCAAGTGCATATCCCCATACGGAGATAGGTAGATGAGCAAACCCCATCATGAATCGAACCATGTCCAATATGATCTAATTCCTCCTTTTAGATAAACCATTATGCTATGGTATTCCAAGAGGAGTCCATTAGGAAAGAATTCCATTCTCTTCTAGATATGTCTAAAATTTGCTGAAAAGGTACTCACCCTATCAGTCAGACTGAAGGTTATGATGTAGAAATATCCACCTCTAGCACTTGAACTCATGGGTCTACATACATTAGTATATACTAGACCTAAGAGTTCACTAGCTCACTCACCTTTTTCAATATAAGGTGACTCGATCATTTTACCAAGAAGACAGGACTCATAGGTCGAAAGTGATTCACAATCATTGATTTCAAAAATTTCTTCTTGAGCCAATCTGTTTATTCTATTCTTGTTAATATGACCTAGCCTATAGTGCCAAAGGTAGACTTCTGACACATCATCTAATCTAGGGTGTTTATCGAAGGATTGAACGGGCTATGATAGTAAATAAATATCATTATTCAATTATCCAATACAAAACATAACACCATTGAAAATGATATCATAAAACATTTTTTATTGAAAATTGATAACTGTTCTTGACCAAAAGGCCTACAGAAATAGCATTCAATAAAAAATTTGGACAGAAGTGACATTCACTAAGAAAAACTTTATAAGAATTGATTATAAGGTTCATGGTTTCTAAAGCTAGAACTTGAACTTGTCTTCCATCTCCAACATTCAGGAACCTCTTTCCTTCATCAAATCTTCTACTAACTTGTAAACCCTGCATTGAATTATGAATTTGATAAGGGCTTCTAGTATCCAATACCCAGGCAGTAATGTCACATAATGAGAAGTTGTAAGGTATTATCATATAATTACCTTGCCACATAATAGCTTGCTTCTTCCTTAGCCTATTTAGGTCTAGAGAGGCAATATACTGAGGAGAATTCCTCTTCTAGTGAGCCTGCTTCTTGTAAAAGAAGCACTTTGCTTGGCTCTGGTCAGGCTTATGTTTCTTGGTCTGACCCTGTGCATTCATTGCGGCATGAGGCTGCACCTTTTTGTTCTTCATCTTGTTATTCTTCTTCTATTTCTTAAAGGATCGATGACTAGAAGAAGACTCTCCCACTACACTCACCATCTCCTTATGGAGTTGGTGATCCTTCTCAAAGTTCTGCAGTAATCTCAATAAACCATGGTAGTTTACTACAGGCTTTATCATTTGAAAATGAGTAAGAAAAGGAAGGACTTGGATAAAGAATTAAGGATCGCATCCTTTTCGAGTTGCTCATGCAGGGGAAAGCCTAGCTTACTCAAGCACCCAGTCATCTCGATCATGTACAATACATGATCAGTAACTGAGGCCCCATCCCTCGTTCGAGCATTGAAAATGGCACAACTAGTCTTGTGCCTCTCAACATCATCAGGCATGCCAAAGGAGTCATTCAACATTTGAAGTATCTCCTAAGGCTGGACATTTTCAAACCTATAATTGAACTCATCATTCATTCCTGCCAGCATGATGCATGAAATGGTGGTGTGGATGATGAGCCACTTCTAGTAAGTATCTTGGACTGCTCCTCTAGCATTCGGAGCTGGCTCCTTAGGTGTTGGATCAGTCAATATATAAAAGATCCGCTCATATTCTAGGATGATTTTCAGCTTTCGATACCAGCTTTTAAAGTTGGATCCCATTAATTTGTCACTATCTAACAATGATCGGAGCGATAAGGTAGTGGTCATTTTTGCATTAAGAAAAATCAAACCTAATTAGTATATGAATTATTAATCTTAAAGACTTGGACTTTAGTCTAAAGATCCTCTCACTATTTTATTCCAACTGGTAGCCTCTACCTCCAATTCAAGAAATTACTTTAATTTCATAGTGGGTACTAAAATCCACATAGAAAACACACGAGCCAAACTTTGGTTGGTCAACCCATGTGGATCTATAGATAGGTTCATAACCAATTATTTCTCTAAATAACTTGTAGTATTTTAATTTTGTCCTGAGAACCAAATCAATAGGCTTTGGCCTCCACTGAAAAGATCTAGTTAGGTCCAATCATTAACATGACCATATCTAGTATATCTAACCAATGAATGATTAGGCCTGACTTTGGCTGTCCAACCTGACCATCATTAGAAAGACATGACCAAATCATCATTTTATGAATGATAATTCCATTAGTCAATAAGCACCAAGGTTTTGGGCCTCCAAAGATTATTAAACTAATGGACTCATTATCACTCAACTTAATGGGAGGCTATGATCTAGTTATCATTATAACTATTTCATTTTTAAGGATCTAATAATTTTAAGAAATTTGGTTAACTTATTTTTAAAGAAAATAAGAGAGAATTAACCAACCAAATTTGATCCTCCCACTGAGTTCACCAAGTCAAATAAAAAAAGAACCTAATTCAAGTCAGCATTAAGAGCACCTAAATCAGTCACACTGATTTACCTAATTGACATGGATGAGCCCAAATCATCAAGTGATCAAATTAAAACCTAACTCATCAAGATGGCTAGGTTAGTGAGATCAGTACAAGAAATATGCCATTAACTCATCAATGATCAAATCAGTGCAAGTAGCTCCCTATTAAAAACTACTGGTCTAGACTGTCAGACCTATCTTAGATACCATCCAGTTCATTAGTTTCAATTTGACCAATCTAGCAATTTTTGATTCGACCGCACAGTCATGAATCAAGTCTATTTGGTTCTTGTTTAAGGCATGGACTTGACGAACTACAACTATTATAATTGAGTCTAAAGAGTCCATGATCTAATCTAAGTCAATATTTGATTAGATTTGATCAATTATTTTAAATTAGTCCATTCATTAACTAACCTTAGGTCTAATTTAATTAATGGATCTAATTCATCTAACCCAATAACTCACATTTTATGATTAATGACTTAGGATCTTTAATTCACAATTCTGGATCCTAATTCAACATACTTAATTCATAATTAAGCTTTTGGACTGAAAGTTTGGGTTTGAAATTAAAAAATATTTTTTAAAATTTTGAAAGGTTCAATACAACTTAGCACTATTCACCAAATGGGTTGACCTATTTCAAAAATTAGGTTGGTTCATTTCGCAAATAGTACTAGTTGTAGGTTTTAATCTAGGTTTATGTATAATACATAAAAATCATTTATCAAATTAGATCTAATCAAAACTCTTATTCATAGTTAAAAATCAGATCAAATTCATATAATTAAATTATAAAAATTATTAGATCAAATCTAAAATTTTATGATTTAATGATCTAGATCAGCACGTATCAGGACAACCTATACTTTAAGGGGTAAATCCTACAGCAGGACAACCTACGATCCATGTAATCATATTATTTTATTTATAGATTTAAAAAATTAGATTATTATTTAGATTTAATCTAAAAGATAATCTAAATATGCATGTAGATCATATTAAAAAACTTGGATGCTCTGATACCATTGATAGAAAGCAAGCAGGATTTTTAGCTCTACTTTAAAAACCATTTTAAAAATTAATTATAGTGGAAATAAAAATTAATCTAATTAATTTATAAAGAGATATAGATCTGTTCTATAAATCTTATATTATCAGAATCTAATATGATATATGCATATTTTGAAATCTAAAAATAAAATAGCTATAGGTTGTAAAACAATTTTACTAATCAATGTGTTCAAAACACGTTACTTGCATGGGTAGATGAACTCCACAATCAAATCACCATTGATCTAATCACCAGGTAGATTTGATCATTGTAATGCAGCCACATATGCATTGGGCCTCCACGGATGGTCCACATGAGGTCCTGATCATGATCGGCTCCTCCCGAGTGCTGGCTCGACGAAGAATGCTCCTGATAGCTAGATCTGATCGAACAATTTCGATCTCCCTCCACCAAATCTTTAGACACATCAAATTAGTAGGATTGGTATAATAGAGGATGAAGAAGTACTCAAAAAAATTTCACAAAGATCTGACGCTCAGATCTTGTGAAATTAGAATAGAAACCCTAGATCAAGATCTAGGGCAGCAGAGCACTCAAGCCTTGGCACCTTGATTTCTCTCCTAATTTTTCTTCTCAGATGTTTCTTTTTTTTTTTTTTTTTTTGAGGCTATGGAAGGACTCACAAACTAGAGTAGAGTAGTCTAAAAAAGAATCTCACCCAAAAAAAATTCTAGGAATTTTATATATGGTGAACAATTCAAGGTGGCATGTGGAAGAGTTGGGATGAAGTTGTTTGCTATTTGAATTCAAATCTTATTTGAATTCAAATCTTATTTGAATTCAAATTGAAATTAGATCAAACCCATCTATTAAGCAAATGCGAAGGGAGAGCAAAAACCTTCTTTTGCATGAAAAAAAAATTTTTGAGGACATCTTTCTCGTGGAGAAAAAAATGGTGCAAAGAGGGTGAGGTGTCATATGGAAGACTAGGTCAAACTAGTCTCATAATTATTCATCTAATTGAACTACCCAATCTAAATTGATTAGGACAAATTAGAATAGATTAAACCTAACTTATTTAGGCTTAATTAAGATTAATTAAATTCTAATCAAATCAAGAATTAAAAAAGTCCAACCCCTGATCAAGTCAGCGATCATACTTCCTTGGCGATTAGGTCATCTCATAACCTAATCGGGTCAAACCAAACTGAATCTAATTCCATTAGACTTGATCCAAAAAATTAGTACCCAATCAAATTAACTTAATTAGTAATCAAATTATTAATTAAACTTTTTATAAATATAGAGTTCAAATCTAATGGATATCCGAATAATAGAGTCTCATGAAAATAAAACTCTTGATCGAAGAGTCCCAAACCAATGGGACTCTTGATCCCGATATCTAAAATGAGTGAAACTCATGATCACAGAGTCCAGACTCTCAATCAAAGAATACTAGATAGGTAGGACTTAGAGTCCTAGAGTAGTAGGACTCTTGGTCAAAGAGTCTCAGTCCAGTGAAAATCTTGATCATAGTGTCCCAGTCCACTAGGACTCCTAATCATAGAGGTCCAGACAACCAGGACTTAGAGTCCTAATGTAGTAAGACTCTCGATCAAAGAGTCTCAGTCTAGTGAGACTCTTGACCATAGAGTCTCTGTTCAGTCGGACTCTTCACTAGCCATCAGATCAGATAGGAACCTCTAGTGTGTATGACCCCACCAATTCGAACCTAAGCCGATAGCATAGAAACCACTTTCTGTACTAATCAAAGTGACCATCTAGCAATGGCACCCAACATCTAGATAGATTGAATAGTCACAATCACAACATTCAAAACCTACATGAATATGGTTACTACATAATTCATCCCTTTGACCTCTATGTATGAGGATGAATCAGAGTTAAACTATCAATCCTGAAAGATACATCTAAATTATGTCTCAAAGTAATTAGCCCCGTGACTCCTCACTAGGACTACCTTGGCTAAGAATTTGCTAAATTGAAACATAATTAAACACAGCTCCTAAACTGGAGTGGTCAATCCTGAAGGAAAAGTCGGGTTTTTCCTACCGCAGGATGCATCTGATTGGATCAGATTTGTAGCATAATAATTTTAAAAATTTTATATGATTTGATTAGATCTAAGAGTTCATAGATCTGATTAGATTGATCTAAAATTAGAAATAAAATAAAAATAAAAATAGTGATAATAGTTATCACCTAATCAGGTAAACTGTTTATCCATTGTGATAATCTGACGACTGATCCAAGGTTCTGGTTGAGTCATGCATGCATCCAACCTCTATCGATATCCACTTAGATTAGATCTGGAAATCTCCTTCTTCTAGTTTTGATCACCAAAGATCAGATCTAATGCCTTTCCGTAGAGCCTTCAAAATGAACTCTGAAGGCTGCGCATTCATCTCACGAATATCGTCATCTCTCGCTGATCTTCACACCGATAGAACTTGATCTTTGCTCGTAGGTTTTGCCCAACTCTTAGGCATGGAGAAGAGGAGAGGATCTGATGAGAGGTGCATGGAGATGGAGATTTTGGTAGGGCTTCATCATAGAGAAATCATGATTCCGCAATAGCTTGTGCAGGGCCCTATTTATAGACCTAGTCAAGAGTCCCTTCGCATGTGACGTTGAATAGGTTAAAGCCAACAAGCAGAAAGACTCTCCCATGATCTCCATGCCCCACACCCCTTTTTTTTAGATTTTTGTCACACAAAAATAAGGGAAAATGGCATGGAATAATTTGGGATAAGATGAAGTTGGCGCACAACTCTTATCTCCTAAAAGTTTGAACTATTCAAACTTTTGACCCATTCAAACTTAATTTGAATGGGATGCCTCCACCCTATCCATATGGGGTGCACAGCCAAAGGGAGAGTGCACCCCTTATTCCTCACATAAACCCCATATGGACATGCACCCTCAAATAAATTCTACGGGGCGCACGCCGTATCTCTTTTTTCCTGCATACTATGTCAACATTTGACCCTTGTCCTATTCCCATCTTATGGGATTAAGACAAAATCTTTTTCAAGTCCCATCTAATGGGTTTATGTCAAGTCCTAATTAAGTTAGAACAAGCCTTGATTAGACCAGGACTCAGTCTAAGTAGATCAAGAAAAATTCATCTAGAATTTTTGGACGAGGCTTGTCCAAATTTCATCTCATGATTTTTAGGACAAGCCCTAATCGGGAAAAGACAATCCTCATCTTATTCCCATCTTATGGAATTTAGGACAAGTCTTGATCAGGCAACGACAAAGTCTAGTTAGATCAAGATAAATTTCTATAGAGTTTTCGGATAAGCCTTGTCCAAATAGTTCCAGAAATTAGTAGGTCTTGTCCTATTTACATTCGATGGATTAGGACAAGAATAGATCAGGTTAGGACAAGACTTTTCTAATTTGGACAAGTTTTGTTAGACTAGGATAGAGCCATACAAGGCTCTTAGGTAAGTCAAATCTAATTTGGCTCAGTCGAGATGAACTAGAAAGATGACAGAAGGAGAATATTAGGTTCAATCATGTGCTGACATGATTTTCTTAAACCTAATTGGATCTAATCCAAATCAATCAAACTGGATTAGCTCAATTGATGACATCCAGATCTAAACCTTATTTGTGTGACCCAATTAGGTTCTATACTGTATGGTAATGAGACATGTCATGATCTCCATCAATGACATCATCGAAATATCTTTTGATGGACCAGAACTCTTTCGATTCACCCAATTAGAATCGTCGATCATCAAGACAATTCTAATTTATCCCAAAATCCATCCATGATATCTTGCAGTATATGGTAGCAAACTAACATGATCGTGGTTATTTATAACCTCTGGCCATGGTTAGATATCTACCATCATTGAAAGTCATAAATAAAGGTAGATCCATCCTCAATTTTTGCGATTTTTTTGACTGTTAGATATATGTGCCCTAGAAGCCAGAATTGGCTGACACTTGTAATACACTTCTAGGAGCAAAATTGTAATTTTGACTATAATTAATAAATGGGTTATTTTCTATCACACATGTGTATTTAGTGTCTGTGATACATCCTTTGAGTTAATGGTAATGATAATTCATATTTTCAAGAGTTGAAAATTTAAGACATGAATAATCATTATTAACTCATAAACAGCTCCCGACCATAGGATCATCACGAGGATGGTGATTGATCCGGAAGGTTGGTGTACGATCGCTTCTCTTTAGTAGATGAGTCTTGAGTCTACGGTGTGGAGACACCGGAGCGAGAGTACAGGTACTCGTTAGAGAACGAGGGCACTGAGCGTGACCACCTCGAGTAGTCATTAGGGAGTCTACCTTCTCGTCAATGACTGACTCGATGCTGCAGTAGTGTGTCTGGTTCTTTGACCTGAGATGCATCGGCAGTTCACCTTGAGGGTGTTATAGTTTGACTACACCATTACTCGGTCTCCTAGCCATATGGAACCCTGAGGTGTATGTTGGCTATGACATGTTCATTGTAGGAACTGGATTGCATCAAGATGGGATCTATCTACCTCGGTGGTAGAGGAGTAGCCCTATGATGATCATGAGAATCAAGTCCAGAAGCCCATGGCCATGGCAGAGTGAAATAATAGAAAGAGTTTCTATTTAGATTTTCACATTGGACTCGAATCGAATGATTACATCATATGACAGAGACTAGGGTTTGACGAGTTCACCTTAACCCTAATCTGATCGGGGCTCAAGATAGAAGAACTTGAATCACACAGGTAGCTGCACCAAGAGGTTCGCATTCAGCTCTGATGGGTTGCCACCATATACTGCTAGGTGTCACTGGTGGATTTTGGGAGCAATTAGAATGATTTAGATGATCGATCATTCTAGCTGTTCGAATCAGAAGAGTTCTGATCCATCGAAAGGAGTTTCGATGATGTCTATGATAGAGATCATGACATATCCCATTACCATACAGAACTGAACCTAACTGGGTCACACAAACAAGGGTTTGAATCTGGTGATCATCAATTGAACTGATCTAGTTCAATTGATCTGAATGAGATTCAATTAGGTTCAAGGAAATCGTGCTAGCACTCGATTGAACCTAACGTTCTTCTTTTACTATCATAAATAAGTTGTCCTGACTGAGCCAAAGGAGTTTGTGCTCAATCAGAGGCCTTCATATGGTCTGACTGGAGGTTGTCCAAGTCAGAATAGGTTGTCTTATTTGTAAGACATTACCTGCCATTTTTGGTCACCTGCCATTTCTTGTTCTTTGACTTTGGTCAAAAGTCTACCTTTGACTGGTCAAACGTTGACCATTGACCCTTTGACTTTTGACCACATGTCATGCACCTATTGGAGAGCTGGTGGGGGCCTTGTCCCCCTGCCAGAACCTGGCAAGGAGAAGGGCGCACGCCAAGGGTGGCGTGAGCCCAAGTAGGAGGCGCCTAGGAGTCCTTGTTGGACAAGGACTCCATCTCCCTTTTGGATTCCAATTCAGAGTTCTACTAAGAATCCAGTTTGACTGGTCTTAGGCACCCTCTAAGGAGGAATCCAGGGGTCTCTATTCCAACCAATCAGATTTAGATCTGATTTCACAAAGGGTTGTGATTGGTTGGAGAGGAAGAGGAGTTGGATCACAAGCTTAGGTCTATAAATAAGACCCTGCGCCCAAAAAAATTAATCAAGAAGTAATAAGAAGCAATTTCCCACGCCCCAAGGCTGCCTCTCCCCTCCTTCTCCATGCCATAGTCTCTTCTCCCCTTGCTCTCCACGTCCAAAAGGTGTTTTGGACTTGGTTGGTGCGATTCAGATCAAGGAAAGGCGATCAAAAGCAAGAAGGCTGCGCTGCTGCAAAAGGACGACTGCAGATCTTCAAAAGAGTTTTGAAGATCCTCCAGATCAGATCCAGATCTGATTTTTGGAGGTGTGATAGAGAAGAAGAGGATCTCCAGATCCAACCCGAGTGGATACCGGTAGAGGCCAGGCGCTTGCGTGGCTAAGATCCAGAACCTTCCGCTGCAATCAGGATCATCTACAGGGTAATAGGATTACCCAAATCAGGTAAATTAAATTTGATTTAATTTATCTTATTTTATTTTATTTTATTAAAATAATAAGAATCAGATCTGAAACATATCAAGATCTGATTGAGATCAAGAGAAAAAAATTTTTGAAATATATCTCTTGATCTGATCAGATCTGGAACGAACCTGGACCGGGAAATCAGGATTTCCCTTCAACTGGTATCAGAGCCATGGTTCTAAAAAATTGTTTAGATCTGATTTTTTAATTTTATTTTAATTAGAAAATAAAGTGATTTTCAGATGTCACATGAGATGTGATCAGATCTGAAATCAGAAAAAATTAAAATTAAATGATTTGGATCTAAGAACATGAAGATATGCATGACTAGTTCTAGAATAGAATAGTTCTATAGAATAGTTTTGCATGTCTTTGATTTAATCTGATTAAATCATATTTTAGATCTTCTTATTTACTATTTTTCTGATATTATAAGTGTTATAATAACATCTGATAAATAGCAAATAAAAATTATTTAATTTTAAATATCATATGAGATATGATTAGATGCATGTCTAGACTAGTTGTAGAATAGTTCTACATAATTGTCTAGATTAGAATTTATTTTGATTAGATCAATTTAAATCTAATTTTTTAGATTATTATGAGATAATTTAGATCTGAAAAACATGCATGATTTGATACATGAGATGTATGCAAAATATGCCATGATTAGATCTAAATTTGTATATGAGATATATGATATAGATCTATAAAACTGTTTTGTATTAGTTTATTGACATGTTCCTGATTAAGGCGTTCCTCTTGGCCGTCCGGTCATAAGAACGAAGAAGGGTTTAAAGGCCCTCTCTTCCCATTCGATGGGGTGTTCTTATGATGTGTAGGGGTGCTGCGTGTTCGTCCTTAATCAGAAACCCAAAACTTACTTTCTGCAAAACCCTAGATCCTGAAACCCTAGGATTTATTGTGCATATTTTGTTTATGAACCCTACTTAATTAAGAATTAAGTTTATGGAATATTAATTAGGTCTAAAATTGAGAATTTCAGATCTAAGACATATTCATAATACTGGGTTCGGGCTTGGGTAGCTCAATTAGGTCTAAGCGGTTGATCAAACCGAATCAAGAGTTGGTTAGATGGGATCAACAATGCTTAAATTGACCAGCCTAATAGGATTAAGTCTGGGTCAAGATCGAGTCACGATCAAGCAAGACCTAATTAGGCTCAGAGGTTAGAGTCTGGATTGTAGGCTAACCCAATTGGTTCTGACTCAACAATTTGGTGTCTAAGGTAAGTTTGGCACAGACGACCGACTGGTTTTTAATTGGAAGCTACTCGACCTGAATGCGTTCTTGTACGAGTTAATGGCATATTCCTTCCACCGGTCTCACTTACCTGGCCATATCTGTTGACACAGTTCTGATCTGAGGTGGTCAATAATCCGAGCTAACCCATGCCACTAGGTTAGTCATAATTGTTATGACTAAGCCAAGTCTAGTTTAATGAGACCTGAATCAATTCTCCCTAAGAAAAGATTAAGTCTGAGGTCTTCCACCATTGTAGATGTGCGGGCCCTTCCCGGGGTTGATTGTTCTCGGCTGGATACAGTGGCTCAGTTGCACCGGGAAGATGCAACCATGTCTATTAGGCATTGGATGCTATGGGCTGGAGGATGAGTTGGGCTCAATATTTCGGATACGGTGAGAGACTCAATTAGGAACCCAGTCTATGCAAATGGTGGGTCTGACTTAACTAAGGAGTGGATCAATATTCCGGATACGGTGAGATTCATGAATTAGAGACCAAGTTTGGGTGCACCATGATTAGAGAATCATTGAACAAGAGTTGTTCACTCATTGGCTAACCCATCACCAATAACTGTTAGGTGAGGTGATGAGTCAGTTGGTGAGACCGCACCACCCACTAGAAATCATTCAATCGTGGAGATTTTCGCATCTCTACAGAGGGAGTGTAGGGATCCGAGAAAATAGTGGGAGCTAATTTGTTTAAAAATAAAATCCCTAAACAAATTGGTCAAGTCAAAATTACAGTATCTAACTAGAATCTTTGACTCTCTACAGGAAAATGTCTGCGTCCAACCCATTGGCACGTATCCTAGACACACATAGACTGACTGGACCCAATTATAAAGATTGGCTCAGGAACTACAAAATTATTTTGGGTTCAGAGAAGTTAACCACATGTTTTGGACCAGGACCCTCCCACCTTACCAGCTCGTCCATCCACTGAACAGAGAGCGTCTCTGGAAAAATGGATTGACGAAGATAATAAGGCCAGATACTACATGTTGGGCTCGATGTCTGATGAGCTCCAGCGCCAACATGAAGATATCGGGACTGCTCGCCAAATGTTGGCTCACCTGCAGGAGATGTTTGGTGAACAGAGTCGCGCAGCCAAATATCAAGTCACGAAATGACTTTTTAAGGCTAAGATGCGTGATGGGCAGTCAGTCCAAGATCACTGTCTGACAATGATCAAGGACATGGAAGAGCTTGAGAAGCTCGGTGTGAAGTTGGACTTGGATCTGCAGAACGATATTATTCTGCAATCCTTGACTGATGCATATGGGCAATTCATCATGAATTACCACATGCATAAACTTCAAAATTCCTTGGCCGAGTTAATGAATATGCTGGTTACCGCTGAGCTTTCTATGAAAGGTTCTAAAGGCTCAGTTCTTGCTATGGAACGGACTTCTTCCAAAAGAAAGTCTTATGGAAAGAAAAAGAAGTCTGTGAAAAAGCAAAAGGTGGAAGGATCAAAGAAGAAGAAGGCAGAACCGAAGAAGAAAGGTCGATGGCAAAGGAAAGTGTTTCCATTGCAACAGCGACGGCCATTGGAAGCGGAACTGCCCTACTTACCTGGCCACCCTGAAGAACAAGAAGGAAGGTCCTTCTGGAGGTATGCTCGTTATTGAGTCTAACCTTACGGTTTCTTCTGCATCCAGTTGGGTGCTTGACTCTGGTTCTAGTGCTCATCTGTGCACTTCTATGCAGGGTCTTGAGGATAGCAGGAGGCTGAGGGATGGAGACATGATCCTACGCATCGGTAATGGAGCAAGAGTTGCTGCAGTAGCCGTGGGAACATACCCTCTTCGATTACCATCTGGTTTAGACTTAGTTTTAAAAGACTGTTATTATGTGCCTGCAGCTAGCAGGAATTTGATTTCTGTTTCATGCTTAGCACAAGAAGGTTATGTGATCACCTTCTTTAAGGACCATTGTAACATTCTTTATGAAAGAAATAAAATTGCAAATGGTTTCCTTATTAATGGTCTTTATCAGCTACATATTGATGTACCTGTTTCTAACTATCGAGCAAAACGTGAATGCCAAACGACCTAGGGATAGTCCAAACGACAGATATCTATGGCACCTGAGATTAGGTCATATAGCAGAAGATAGGATTCAACAAATTGGAGAAAAATGGGCTATTGAGTCCATTGACTTTCGAGTCATATCCAACTTGTGAATCTTGTCTTCAAGGCAAAATGACTAAACTCCCTTTTGTTGGACATGGGGAGAGGGCCACAGATCTCCTTGCCCTAGTACATACTGATGTGTGCGGCCCATTTGATGTGCCGGCTAGAGGCAATTTTGTCTACTTCATTACCTTTACCGATGATCTGTCTAGGTATGGGTATGTGTATCTTATGAGACACAAGTCTGAAGCTTTTGAAAAGTTCAAAGAATTCAGACATGAAGTAGAAAAACAAACTGGAAAACCCATTAAGGTTCTTCGATCAGATCGAGGAGGTGAATACCTTAGCCGGGAATTCCTAGACTATCTTAAGGAAAAATGGCATAGTCTCTCAATGGACTCCACCAGGAACACCTCAACTCAACGGGGTTTCAGAACGGAGAAATCGGACTCTATTGGATATGGTTCGATCCATGATGAGCTTCACAGACCTCCCTGATTTTCTTTGGGGACATTCATTATTAACTTCAATTTATCTACTGAATAGGGTTCCCTCTAAAACCGTTCCTACCACACCGTATGAGATATGGCACGGTAAGAAACCAAGTCTGAGTCATCTCAGAATTTGGGGTTGTCCGGCTCATGTCAAAAGACAACAAGCGGACAAGTTAGAGTTTAGGTCCTTTAGAGCTCGATTCATAGGATATCCTAAAGAGTCATTAGGATACTATTTCTACATTCCAGAAGACCACAATGTGATTGTGAGTCGACATGCCATATTTCTTGAAAAATAGTTTATTCAAGATAGCGGCATTGGAAAGCAGATTAAGCTTGATGAGAAAGTCTCACAAGCAGAACGAGCTAAGGACCAAGTGGAACCAAATCAGGTTGAGCCAATAAGAACACTACCTCCTCCACCTCGTAGATCGGAAAGAGTTTCCCGTCCCCCTGAAAGATACTTAGGTATTATTTCAGAGGATGTAGAGGAAATGTTCCTCATAGGTAATGGTGCTCATGGTGATGATCCCAAAACCTACAACGAGGCGATATCAGATATCGACTCCGAGAAATGGCTTGAGGCAATGAAGTCAGAAGATTCGACTCGATGCACTCAAACCAAGTCTGGACCTTGGTAGATCCACCAGAAGGTATAGTACCTATTGGGTGTAAATGGATCTTCAAGAGAAAGATTGGTGCAGATGGGAATGTGGAGACATTCAAGGCTAGACTGGTGGCAAAAGGTTATAGTCAACGTGAAGGCATTGACTATCAGGATACCTTTTCCCCAGTAGCTATGCTAAAATCCATCCGCACATTGCTTGCCTGTTGCAGCCTATTTCGATTATGAAATATGGCAAATGGACGTGAAAACGGCATTCCTAAATGGATATCTTGAGGAAGATATCTATATGGAACAGCCGCTAGGTTTCACATCCAGTGATACTGATCACAAGGTTTGCAAGCTGCAAAGGTCCATATATGGACTTAAGCAAGCATCTCGGAGCTGGAACACTCGTTTCAATGATGTGATCAAAAAAGTTTGGTTTCATCAAAAATGAAGAGGAACCATGTGTTTTCAAAAGGGTCAGTGGGAGCGCTGTTGTCTTCCTCGTATTGTACGTGGATGACATCCTCCTTATTGGGAATGATATTCCCATGTTGACATCAGTCAAGATGTGGTTGTCCAAGGAATTCTCCATGAAAGACCTAGGTGAAGCATCCTTTATTCTAGGAATTAAGGTCTATAGGGATAGACCGAATAGGATGCTAGGACTTTCACAGAAGATGTACATAGAGGAAGTACTAAAGAGGTTTAGTATGGAAAACTCTAAGAGGGGATTAATACCCTTCAGACATGGTATTCATCTTTCCAAGAAGATGTGCCCCAGCACACCTGAGGAAATAGAACGCATGAGCAAGATCCCTTATGCTTCTGCAATAGGGAGCCTCATGTATGCCATGCTATGTACACGACCTGATATAGCCCATGCTGTGAGTGTCACAAGCAGATATCAGTCAAATCCAGGTGAAGAACACTGGACTTCTGTGAAATGTATCCTTAAGTACTTGAGAAGAACTAAGGATATGATGTTGGTCTTTGGTAATGGAGAACTCCAAGTCCAGGGATACACAGACTCGGACTTCATGTCCGATATAGATGATCGAAAGTCGACATCTGGAAGTCTGTTTGTGTGCAATGGTGGAGCTGTCAGCTGGAAGAGTTCCAAGCAAACTGTGATAGCAGATTCCACCATGGAAGCAGAATATATAGCTGCATCAGAGGCTGCAAAGGAAGCATTCTGGTACAAGAAGTTTGCTGCAGAAATTGGAGTAATGCCATCAGATGCCATTCCTCTTTACTGCGACAACAATGGCGCCATAGCCCTTGCTAAGGAGCCGAGGTCTCACCAGAAAGTCCAAGCACATTGAGCGGCGATATCATCTCATCCGCGATTACCTTGAGAAAGGTTACGTTGAGGTCAAGAGAGTCAACTCCACAGATAATGTGGCAGACCCACTTACAAAGCCGTTGGGCCAGCAGAAGATCGAAGCCCACCTTGAGAAGATGGGACTTAGACTTGTAGCCAATTGGCTTTAGGACAAGTGGGAGATTGTTAGATATATGTGCCCTAGAAGCCAGAATTGGCTGACACTTGTAATACACTTCTAGGGGCAAAATTATAATTTTGACTATAATTAATAAAATGGGTTATTTTCTATCACATATGTGTATTTAGTGTCTGTGATACATCCTTTGAGTTAATGGTAATGATAATTCATATTTTCAAGAGTTGAAAATTTAAGACATGAATAATCATTATTAACTCATAAACATGCTCCCGACCATAGGATCATCACGAGGATGGTGATTGATCCGGAAGGTTGGTGTACGATCGCTTCTCTTTAGTAGATGAGTCTTGAGTCTACGGTGTGGAGACACCGGAGCGAGAGTACAGGTACTCGTTAGAGAACGAGGGCACTGAGCGTGACCACCTCGAGTAGTCATTAGGGAGTCTACCTTCTCGTCAATGACTGACTCGATGCTGCAGTAGTGTGTCTGGTTCTTTGACCTGAGATGCATCGGCAGTTCACCTTGAGGGTGTTATAGTTTGACTACACCATTACTCGGTCTCC
The DNA here is from genome assembly GCA_006176705.1 of Cocos nucifera. Classification (NCBI taxonomy): domain Eukaryota; kingdom Viridiplantae; phylum Streptophyta; class Magnoliopsida; order Arecales; family Arecaceae; genus Cocos; species Cocos nucifera. The sequence continues at coordinate 180,759 of QRFJ01000968.1, read as the reverse complement.
TAGCCATATGGAACCCTGAGGTGTATGTTGGCTATGACATGTTCATTGTAGGAACTGGATTGCATCAAGATGGGATCTATCTACCTCGGTGGTAGAGGAGCAGCCCTATGATGATCATGAGAATCAAGTCCAGAAGCCCATGGCCATGGCAGAGTGAAATAATAGAAAGAGTTTCTATTTAGATTTTCACATTGGACTCGAATCGAATGATTACATCATATGACAGAGACTAGGGTTTGACGAGTTCACCTTAACCCTAATCTGATCGGGGCTCAAGATAGAAGAACTTGAATCACACAGGTAGCTGCACCAAGAGGTTCGCATTCAGCTCTGATGGGTTGCCACCATATACTGCTAGGTGTCACTGGTGGATTTTGGGAGCAATTAGAATGATTTAGATGATCGATCATTCTAGCTGTTCGAATCAGAAGAGTTCTGATCCATCGAAAGGAGTTTCGATGATGTCGATGATAGAGATCATGACATATCCCATTACCATACAGAACTGAACCTAACTGGGTCACACAAACAAGGGTTTGAATCTGGTGATCATCAATTGAACTGATCTAGTTCAATTGATCTGAATGAGATTCAATTAGGTTCAAGGAAATCGTGCTAGCACTCGATTGAACCTAACGTTCTTCTTTTACTATCATAAATAAGTTGTCCTGACTGAGCCAAAGGAGTTTGTGCTCAATCAGAGGCCTTCATATGGTCTGACTGGAGGTTGTCCAAGTCAGAAATAGGTTGTCTTTATTTGTAAGACATTACCTGCCATTTTTGGTCACCTGCCATTTCTTGTTCTTTGACTTTGGTCAAAAGTCTACCTTTGACTGGTCAAACGTTGACCATTGACCCTTTGACTTTTGACCACATGTCATGCACCTATTGGAGAGCTGGTGGGGGCCTTGTCCCCCTGCCAGAACTGGCAAGGAGAAGGGCGCACGCCAAGGGTGGCGTGAGCCCAAGTAGGAGGCGCCTAGGAGTCCTTGTTGGACAAGGACTCCATCTCCCTTTTGGATTCCAATCAGAGTTCTACTAAGAATCCAGTTTGACTGGTCTTAGGCACCCTCTAAGGAGGAATCCAGGGGTCTCTATTCCCACCAATCAGATTTAGATCTGATTTCACAAAGGGTTGTGATTGGTTGGGAGGAAGAGGAGTTGGATCACGCTTAGTCTATAAATAAGACCCTGCGCCCAACTAATTAATCAAGAAGTAATCAAGAGCAATTTCCCACGCCCCAAGGCTGCCTCTCCCCTCCTTCTCCATGCCATACTCTCTTCTCCCCTTGCTCTCCACGTCCAAAAGTGTTTTGGATTTGGTTGGTGCGATTCAGATCAAAGAAAGGCGATCAAAAGCAAGAAGGCTGCGCTGCTGCAAAAGGACGACTGCAGATCTTCAAAAGGAGTTTTGAAGATCCTCCAGATCAGATCCAGATCTGATTTTTGGAGGTGTGATAGAGAAGAAGAGGATCTCCAGATCCAACCCGAGTGGATACCGGTAGAGGCCAGGCGCTTGCGTGGCTAAGATCCAGAACCTTCCGCTGCAAACAGGATCATCAACAGGGTAATAGGATTACCCAAATCAGGTAAATTAAATTTGATTTAATTTATCCTTTTATTTTAATTTTTATTAAAATAATAAGAATCAGATCTGAAACATCAAGATCTGATTGAGATCAAGAGAAAAATTTTTGAAATATATCTCTTGATCTGATCAGATCTGAACGAACCTGGTCGGGAAATCAGGATTCCCTTCATAACCTGGACATGGGATACATCAGGAGTAGTCCAACTATAACACCCTCAAGGTGAACTGTCGATGCATCTTAGATCAAAGAACTCGACACATGCTGCAGCATCGAGCTAGCCATCGATAAGAAGGTAGGCTCCCTTATGACTGCTCGAGGTGGTCATGCTCAGTGCCCTCATTTTTTAATGAGTACCTGTACTCTCGCTCCGATGTCTCGATACCATAGACTCAAAATTCATCGACCATAAGAAAACAATCATACACTAATCTTTTGGATCGATCACCATCCTTATGATGATCCTACAATCGAGAGCAGTTTATGAGTTAATTATGATAATATATGCCTTAAATTCTTAACTCTTAAGAATATATGTTATCATGCCTATTAACTCAATGGATATATCATAGACACTTTAATACACAATGTGATAGAATAAATAACCACTTAATTAATTTTAAATTAAAATTATGAAAATGCCTCTAGAAGGTATTTAACAAGTATCAATCAATCTGGCTTCTAGGGCATACATCTAACAAACTCCTACTTGACCTAAGACCAATTGGCTGCAAATCTAAGTCCTATCTTCTCAAGATGGGCTTGGATATTCTGCTAGCCTAAAGGCTTTATCAGTGGATCAGTCGCATTGTCTGTGGTGTTGACTCTCTTGACCTCGACGAATTCTTCTTAAGGTAATCATAGATTAAATGGAACCTTCTTCTTGAAACTCTTCCAGCTTATAGTACCACTAGTGCATAGGAATAAAGTTTTAGATGTCCACTTTCAATCATCTTTATTAGACATAAAGTTTGAGTTTGCATACCCCTAGATCTGGAGTTCACCATGCTGAACCTCTTCAGCACCTTCTCTATGTGAAAAACCCAACATCCTCTTTAGTCTATCTTTATAGACCTTAAATGAAGGATGCCTTACCTAGGTTTTTCAAAGAAAATTCCTTAGATAACCATACTTTGACCTATGTCAGCGTGGAAATATCACTTTCAATCAGGATAGTGTCATCCACATACAATATAAGGAAGACAACAGTGCTCCCACTGACCTTCTTGAACATACTTGATTTCTCCTCATTCTTGATTAAATCAAACGATTTGATTACATCAAGCATTCCAACTCCAAGATGCTCGCTTAAGTTCATAGAAAGACCTTTGCAGCTTGCAGATCTTTGTTCACCATCATTGGATGTGAAATCAAGCAGTTGTTCCATATAGATATCATTCTCAAGATATCCATTTATGAACTTTATTTTCACGTCGATCTACCATATTTCATGATTGAAATATATTGCAATAGCAAGCAATGTGCAGATGGATGGCCATTGATGAGAAGGTATCCTGATACCCTTTCGCCATTAGCCTAGTCTTGAATGTCTCCACATTCTCATCTACACTTATCTTTCTCTTGAAGATCCATTTATACCTAATAGATACTATTCCTTTAGGTGGATAGACCAAGATTTAGATTTAGTTTGAGTGCATCAAGTCAATTGCTGACTTCATTGCCTCTAACCAATTCTTGGAGTCGATATCTAATATCATCTCAGTATAGGTTCTGGGATCATCACCATGAACCCATTTTTCATGACGAATAATTTCTCTACATCCTCTAAAATCATACCTAAGTGTTAGATATGTGTGCCCTAGAAGCCAGAATTGGCTAACACTTGTAACAGACATCTAAGGGCAAAATTATAATTTTAATTATAAATAATAAAATGGGTTATTCTCTATTATAGTGTGTATTTGAAAGTGTCTATGATACATCCCTTTAGTTAATGGTAATGATAGTTCATATTTTCAAGAGTTGAAAATTTTAGACATTAATTTTTATTAATAACTCATAAAATGCTTCCGACTGTAGGATCATCATGAGGATGGTGATTGATCCGAAAGATTGGGATACGATGGCTTCTTTAGGACAGATGAGTCTTGAGTCTATGGTGTAGAGACACCAGAGTGAGAGTGTAGATATTCATTAAAAAATGAGGGCACTAAGCGTGACTACCTCGAGCAGTCATCAGGAAGTCTACCTTCTCATCAATGACAAGCTTGAAGCTGTAGTAGTGTATCTAATTTTTTGACCTAAGGTGCATCGATAGTTCATTTTGAGGGTGTTATAGTTTGGCTACACTATAACTCGATCTCCTAGCCATTTGGAACACTGAGGTGTATGTTAGCTATAGAATGTTCATTGTAGAAATTGGATTGCACCAATAGGGGATCTATCTATCTCTATAGATGAGGAGCAGCCCTATGATGATCATGAGAATCAAGTCCTTAAGCCTATGGCCATGGCAAAGTGAAATAATAGAAAGAGTTTCTATTAGGATTTTCACATTGGACTTGAATCGAATGATTAATTCATATGACGAAAATTATGATTTGATGAGATCACCTTAATCCTAATCCAATCGAGGCTCAAGATGGAGAAATTTAATCACACAGGTAACTACACCGAGAGATTTATTTTCAGTTCTGATGGATTACCATAATATGCTGCTAGGTATCACTGGTGGATTTTGGAAGTAATTAGAATAATTTGGATAATCGATCATACTAGTTATCTGAATCAAAAAAGTTCTAATCTATCAGAAGGTATTTTGATGATATCGATGATAGTTATCATGACACATTCCATTACCATACAAAACTGAATCTAACTGAATCACACAAATAAAGGTTTGGATTTAGATATCATCAATTGGACTAAGCTAGTTTAATTGATTTGAATAAGATTCAATTTGGTTGAAGAAAATCGTGCTAACACATGATTGAGCCTGATATTCTCTTTCAACAATCATTAAAAGTTGTCTCGACTGAGCCAAATATATTTGGACTCACTCAAAAACCATTACATGGTCTAACTGGAGTTTTTCTAGGTTAGAAAAGGGTTATCTTAATTTATGAGATAAATTTATGCAACACCTGCCATTTTCCATCACCTACTAAATCTTGTCTTTGGACTTTGGTCAAATGTTGATCTTTGACACTTAGACATCTGCTCATGTGTCATGCACCAATAGGATGGAGCTTTGAACCTTGTCCCACTGCTAAATAGTACAAAAGCAAGGGGTGCACACCTAGGAAGGCATGCGTCGAAAGTGGATAAGCATTGGAGTCCCATATAGATGGAACTCCAGTTGCTTATTGCTTCATACTAAGTTGGCGCCAAAGAGTCTTCTTTGATCAGTCTTGGCACCACCTAAGGAGGTTTGTGAGGGACTCTAATCTGATTGGATCAGATGATATCATCCCACCAATCAGATTTAGATCTGATTGCATAAAGAGTCATGATTGGCGGAGATGATGTGGCACTGCATGGCGCAGTAGGGTCTATATGAACCCTGTCTGCACCTAGGATTCAGATCCTCTACCCTTTGTCCATGCCACAAGGCTTCTCTCCCTCCCTCTCCATGCCACCTTTAGATCCTTTCTCTCCTCTCCATGCCCAAGAAGATTTGGGCTTGAGTTTGGTGTGATCCATGCAAGAGAAAGGCGACAAGAAAGAAGAAGGCAGCACTATTGCAAGAGTTAACATCCGATCTTCTAAAGATATTTTGAAGACCTTCAAGATTAGATCCAGATCTGATCTTCGAAGTATAGATAGAGAAGGAGAAGATCTCTAGATTCTATCCGAGTGAATACTGGTAGAGGCCAGGCGCTTGCATGGCAACATCCAAAACCTCAGGCAAACATCGGGATCATCATTGGGTAATAGGATTACCCATTACAAGGTACGGTTAAATTATATTCAATTTAATTTATTTTTATTTTTATTTTTTTAGATTGATAAAATTAGATATGAAGAGGCTTAGATCTAATTTGGATCTAAGAGAAAAATTTTTCAAATATTTCTCTTGATCAAATCAGATCTGAACGAACCTAACCTAGAAAATAGGATTTTTCCTTCAACTGGTATCAAAGCCAGGTTCCATAATTATTTATATCTAATTTTAATATAATTTTGACCTAATAATTAGATGATTTCAGATGTCACATTAGATGTGATTAGATCTAAAATAAAAAATTAAGAAAATTAAATAATCTAGATCTAAGATGTATGAGATGCATGACTAGACTAGGAATAGAATTATTCTATGTGTAGTCTAGGATGATCATAGTTTTAATTTGATTAATTATAATTTTGAATTTATTTATTTATTATTTTTTAATATTATAATTATTATAATTATATTTAAAAAATAAAAAATAAATTTATTTAATTTTATTCATATGAGATATGATAGATGCATGTTTAGACTAGTTGTAGAATAGTTCTACAAAGTTATCTTGAATAAATTTAATTTGATATGATTAAATTTAAATTTTATTTTTTAGATATTTATGAGATAATTTAGATCTAAAAATATGTATGATATGATACATGAGATGTATGCAAAGCATGTTTTCAAGTTAGATCAATTATATATATATGATATATATGTAGATCAAACTCATTTTGTAGATTCATCATATTTTTTATTAAGGCATTCTCCTTAGCCGTCCGATCATAAGAACGAAGTAGGATTTAAATGCCCTCTCCTTTCATTCGATAGGATGTTCTTATGATGTGTAGGGGTGCTTTGCATTCGTCCTTAATCAGGAATCAAAAACTTATTTTCTGCAAAATCCTAGATCCTGAAACCCTAGGATTTTATTTACATATTTTATTTATGAGCTCTAAACTTAATTAAAAATTAAGATTATAAAATATATTATATCTAAAATTAAAAATTTTTAGGTCTAAGATATATTCATAAAATTGGGTTCGGACTTAGATAGCTCAATGAGGTCTAGCGGTTGATCAAACCAAATCAAGAGTCGGTTATATGGGATCAAGAGTGCTTAAATTGACCAGCTTAATAGGATTAAGTCTGGGTTAAGGTCGAGTCACATGAGTGATCGATCAAGTTAAGACCAAATCAGGCTCAATGGTTTGAGTCTGGATTGTAGGCTAACCTAATTGGTTCTAGCTCAACAATTTGGTATCTAAGGTAAGTTTGGCCGATACGATCGACTGGTTTTTGATTAGGATCTACTTGACTCGAATGCATTCTTGTCGAGTTAATGGCATATCCCTTCCATCGGTCTTACTTACCTGGCCATATTTATCGACTTAGTCCTGATCTGAGGTGGCTAATAGTCCAAGCTAACCCATGCTACTAGGTTAGACATAATGGTTATGACTATGTCAAGTCAAGTTTAAAGAGACCTAAATCAAATCTCCCTAAGAATAGATTAAGTCTATGGTCTTCCATCATTATAGATGTGTGGGCCCTTCCCGGGGTTGATTGTTCTTGACTGGTCATAGTGGTTCAGTTGCATCAGAAAGATGCAACCATGTCTATTAGGCATTGAATGCTATGGGCTGGAGTATGGATTGGGCTTAATATTTTAGATATGGTGAGAGACCCAATTAGAAATCCAATCTATGCAAATGGTGGATTTGACTTAATTAAGGAGTGGATCAATATTTTGGACATGGTGAGATTCATGAATTAGAGACCAAGCCTAGGTGCACCATGATTAGAGAATCACTGGATAAGAGTTGTTCACACATTGGCTAATCCATCACCAATAACTACTAGGTGAGGTGATGAGTCGTTGGTGGGACTGCACCACCCACTATAAATCTTTAATCATGGAGATTTTCACATCTCTACAGAGAAAGTGTAGAGATCCAAGAAAATAGTGGAAGCTAATTTATTTAAAATTTAAATCTCTAAATAAATTGTTCAAGTCTTAATTATAAAATCTAACTAGAAACATTGACTCTCTATAGGAAAAAAAAAATATCTGCATCCAACCTGCTAATCCATATCCTGGTCACCCATAGACTGACCAAACCTAATTACAAGGATTGGCTCTAGAACTTCAAAATTATTTTAGGTTTTGAGAAGTTAACTCATGTATTGGACCAGGATCCCCCCACCTTACCAGCCCATTCATCCGCTAAACAGAGAGCATCTCTTGACAAATGGACATATGAAGATAACAAGATCAGATACTATATGTTAGGCTCGATGTTTGATGAGCTTCAGTGCCAATATGAAGATATCAAGATTGTCTGCCAAATATTGGCTCACCTATAAGAGTTGTTTGGTGAATAGAGTCGCACAGCCAAATATCAGATCACTAAATGACTGTTTAAGGCTAAAATGCGTGATGGACAATCAGTCCAAGATCATTATCTGATGATGATCAAGAACATAGAAGAGCTTGAGAAGCTCGGAGTAAAGTTAGACTAGGATCTACGAAATGATATAATTCTGCAATCCTTGACTGATGTGTATGGGCAGTTCATCATGAACTACCATATGCATAAACTTTAGAGTACTCTAGCCGAGCTTATGAACATGTTGGTTACTACTGAGCTTTCTATGAAAGATTCTAAAGACTCAGTACTTGCTATGGAACAGACTTCTTCCAAGAGAAAGTCTTTTGAAAAGAAGAAGAAGTTTGTGAAAAGATAGAAGGTGGAAGGTGGAAAGAAAAAGGAGACAAAGATGAAGAAGAAGGCAGCTGATAAAGAAAACTATTTTCATTGTAATACTGACGGCCACTGGAAGCGGAACTGCCCTATATACCTGGCCATCCTGAAGAATAAGAAGGAGACATGTCCTTCTGGAGGTATGCTCATTATTGAATCTAACCTTACCATTTCTTCTGCATCCAGTTGGATGCTTGACTCTGGTTCTAGTGCTTATTTGTACACTTCTACACAGGATCATGAGGATAACAGAAGGTTGAGGGATGGTGAGATGATCCTGCGCATCAAAAATAGAGCAAGAGTTGCTGCTGTGGCCGTAGAAACCTATCCTCTTCGATCACCATTTAGATTAGATTTAGTACTTAGGGATTTTTATTGTGTCTGCTGCAAGCCAAAATTCAATTTCTATTTCATGTTTCGCACAAGAAGGCTATGTAATTAGTTTTCTTAAGGACCATTGTAATATTCGTTATGAAAGAAATAAAATTGCAAGTGGTTTTCTCGTTAACGATCTCTATCAGTTACATATTGATGTATCTATCTTTAATAATGAGCAAAATGTGAATGCTATAAGATCAAAACTACGTAGTGATAGTCCAAATGATAGGTATCTATGGCACATAAGGCTAGGTCATATAGTAGAAGATAGGGTTAACAAATTAAGAAAATTGGGCTATTGAGTCCATTGACTTTCGAGTCATATCCAATTTATGAATCATGTCTTCAAAGCAAAATGACTAAGCTCCTTTTGTGAGACATGGGGAAAGGGCCATAGATCTACTTGCCCTAGTACATACTGATGTGTGTGGTCTATTTGATGTACTGACTAGAGGCAACTTTATCTACTTCATAACCTTTACAGATGATTTATCTTGGTATGGGTATGTATGTCTTATGAGATATAAGTCTGAAGCTTTTGAAAAGTTTAAGAAATTTAGATATATAGTAGAAAAGCAAACTAAAAAATCCATTAAGGTTCTTCGATCAGATCGAGGAGGTGAATAACTTAGTCGATAATTCTTTGACTATCTCAAGCAAAATGGCATAATCTCTCAAAAGACTCCACCTGGAGCATCTTAACTCAACGAAGTTTTAGAATGAAGGAACCGAACCCTATTAGATATGGTCTGATTCATGATGAGCTTCACAGACCTTTCTAATTTTTTTTGGAGACATAGTTTGTTAACTGCTATATATTTACTGAATAGAATTTTCTCTAAAATAATTCCTACCATACCGTATGAGATATGGCATGGTAAGAAACCAAGTTTGAGTCATCTCAGAATTTGGGATTGTCCAGCTCATGTCAAAAGACAACAAGCGGACAAGTTAGATTTTAGGTCCTTTAGAGCTTGATTTATAGGATATCCTAAAGAGTCATTAGGATATTATTTCTACATTCCAGAAGACCATAATATGATTATGAGTCGACATGCCATCTTTCTTGAAAAATAGTTTATTTAAGATAGCGGCATTGGAAAGCAGATTAAGCTCGAGAAGAAAGTCTCATAAGAGCAACGATCTAAGGATCTTGTGGAACCAAATTAGGTTGAGCCAATACAATCACTATATCATCCACCTCATAGATCGAAAAGGGTTTTTTGTTCTCCTGAGAGGTACTTAGGTACTATCTTAGAGGAAGTAGAAAAAATATTCCTCATAGGTAATGTGATTCATGGCGATGATCCCAAAAACTATGACAAGACGATATTAGATATCGACTCCAAGAAATAGTTAGAGGCAATGAAGTCAGAAATTGACTCAATGCACTCAAACAAAGTTTGGACCCTGGTAGATCCACCAGAAGGTATAGTACCTATTAGGTGTAAATGGATGTACAAGAGAAAGATTGGTGCAGATGAGAATGTGGAGATATTCAAAGCTAGATTAGTGGCAAAAGGGTATAGTCAGCATGAAGGCATTGACTATCAGGATACCTTTTCGTCAGTAGCTATGCTAAAGTTCATCCACACAATGCTTGCTATTGCAGCCTATTTCAATTATGAAATTTGGCAAATGGACGTGAAAACAACATTCTTAAATGGATACCTTAAGGAAGATATCTATATGCAACAGCCGCTAGGTTTCACATCTAGTGATGCTGATCATAAAGTATGCAAGCTGCAAAGGTCCATATATGAACTTAAGCAAGTATCTCAAAGCTGGAACACTCATTTTAATGACGTGATTAAATTATTTGGTTTCATCAAAAATTAGAAGGAAGCATGTGTCTTCAAAAAGGTCAATGGGAGCTCTATTATCTTCCTTGTACTCTACGTTGATGATATCCTTCTTATTGAAAATGATATTTCCATGATGACCACAGTTAAAATATGGTTATCTAAAGAATTCTCCATGAAAGACCTAAGAGAAGCATCCTTCATTCTAGAAATTAAGGTTTATAAAGATAGATCAAATAGGATCCTAGGTCTTTCACAAAAAATGTGCATAAAGAAAGTGTTAAAGAAGTTTAGCATGGAAAACTCCAAGAGGGGTTTGGTACCCTTCAGACATAGCATTCATCTCTCCAAGAAGATGTGCCCTAGCATACCTGAGGAGATAGATCGCATGAGCAAGATCCCTTATGCTTCAGCAATAGGGAGTCTCATGTATGCCATGTTATGTACACGACCTGATATTGCCCATGCTGTGAGTACCACGAGCAGATATCAGTCGAATCTAGATGAAGAACACTAGACTTTTATGAAATGTATCCTTAAGTACTTGAGAAGAACTAAGGATATGTTACTGATTTTTTGTAATGGAGAACTCAAAGTCTAGGGGTATACAGACTCGAATTTTATGTCTGATATAGATGATCGAAAGTCGACATCTGGGTGTCTATTTCTGTGTAATGATGGTGTTGTCAGTTGGAAGAGTTTCAAACAAACAGTGATAGCAAATTCCACCATGGAAGCAGAATACATCGCTGTATCAGAAGCTGCGAAGGAGGCATTCTGGTATAAGAAATTTACCATAGAGATCGGAGTGATGCCATCAGATGCCATTCCACTGTACTGTGATAATAATGGCACCATAGTCCTTGATAAGGAGCCAAGGTCTCACCAAAAATCCAAATACATCGAGCGGTGATACCAACTCATCCATGATTACCTCGAGAAGGATTATGTCAAGGTCAAGAGAGTCAACATCACAAACAATGCGACAGATCCACTCATAAAGCCATTGGGCTAGCAGAAGATCAAAATCCATCTTAGGATGATGGGACTTAGATTTGTAGCCAATTGGATTTAGGTCAAGTGAGAGTTTGTTAAATATATATGCCCTAGAAGTCAGAATTGGCTAACACTTGTAATACACATCTAAGGGCAAAATTATAATTTTGACTATAAATAATAAAATGGGTTATTTTCCATCATAGTGTATATTTGAAAGTGTTTGTGCTACATCCCTTGAGTTAATGATAATGATAATTCATATTTTCAAGAGTTAAAATTTTAACACATAAATTTTTATTAATAACTCATAAAATGCTTCCAACCATAGGATTATCATAAGGTTGGTGATTGATCCGAAAGGTTGGTCTACGATCGCTTCTTTAGGATAGATGAGTCTTGAGTCTATGGTGTAGAGACATTGAAACGAGAGCATAGGTACTCGTTAGAAAATGAGGGCACTAAGCGTGACCACCTCGAGCAATCATCAGGATGTCTACCTTCTCGTCAATGACTAGCTCGAAGCTATAGTGCTGTGTCTGGTTCTTTGACCTAAGGTGCATTGATAGTTCATCTTGAGGGTGTTATAGTTTGGCTACACCATAACTCGATCTCCTAACCATTTGGAACACTGAGGTGTATGTTAGCTATAGCATGTTCATTGTAGGAATTGGATTGCACCAATAGGAGATCTATCTATCTTGGTAGATGAGGAGCAGCCCTATGATGATCATGAGAATCAAGTTCTTAAGCCCATGGCCATGGCAGAGTGAAATAATACAAAGAGTTTCTATTAGGATTTTCACATTAGACTTGAATCTAATGATTAATTCATACGATGAAAATTATGATTTGATGAGATCACCTTAATCCTAATCCGATCGAGGCTCAAGATGGAGAAATTTAATCACATAGGTAACTACATCGAGAGGTTCATTTTTAGTTCTGATGGGTTACCATAATATGTTGCAAGGTATCACTGGTGGATTTTGGAAGTAATTAGAATGATTTGGATGATCGATCATACAAGTTATCTGAATCAAAAAAGTTCTAACCCATCGGAAGGTATTTCGATGATACCGATGATAGATATCATGATACATCCCATTACCATACGGAACTGAATCTAACTGGATCACACAAATAAAGGTTTAGATCTAGATATCATCAATTGGACTAACCCAGTTTAATTAATTTGAATAAGATTCAATTAGATTCAAGGAAATCATGGCAGCACATGATTGAGCCTGATATTCTCCTTCAACAATCATTAAAAGTTATATCAACTGAGTCAGATGTATTTGGACTCACTCAGAAATCTTTACTTGGTCTGACTGGAGCTCATCCATGTCAGAAAAGGATTGTCTTAATTTATGAGATAAATTTGAAACAACACCTGCCATTTTCCATCACCTACTGAATCTTATTTTTGGACTTTGGTCAAATGTTGATCTTTGACACTTAGACAACTGCCCATGTGTCATGCACTCATAGGAGATAGCTTTGACCCTTGTGCCCCTACTAAATAGTAGAAAGGCAAGGGGCGCACGTCTAGGGAGGCATGCACCCAAAGTGGATAACGATTGGAGTCCCATACAGATGGGACTCCAATTGCTTATTGCTTCATACTAAGGTGGCGCCAAAGAGTCTTCTTTGACCAATCTTGGCACCATCTAAGGTGGTTTGTGAGGGACTCTAATTTGATTAGATTAGATGATGTCATCCCACCAATCAGATTTAGATTTGATTGCATAAAGAGACGTGATTGGTCGGGATGATGTGGTATTGCATGGCGCAGCAGGATCTATATAAACCCTATCTATGCCTAGGATTCGGATCCTCTACCCTTTATCCATGACACAAGGCTTCTCTCCCTCCCTCTCCATGCCACCTTCAGATCCTCTCTCTCCTCTCCACACCTAAGAAGCTTTGGGCTTGAGTTTGGTGTGATCCTTAAGCTGACTTGGTGAAGCCAGTGGAAGGATCATGACAAGCTGGTTAGTCTGACCCACTCAATTCTATAAATAAATCTTCTAAAATTATTAGGTTCCTAAAATAAAATAGTTATATGATAACTGGATCATAGGTCCCATTAAAGTGGATGATAATGGGTCCTTTAGTTGAATAATCATTCGAGGCCTAAAGGCCTGGTGCTTATCAGTTGATGGAATTATCATTCATTATATGATCTCTTGGATACATCTTTCTAAATTATGGTCAGGTGGGCCAACCAAAGTTGGGCCCGATCATTCATTGGTTGGATGGTCTAAGTATGGTCATGTTAATGGTTGGACCTAACTAGACCCTTTTCTGAGAAGGCCAAAGCCAACTGATCAGGGGCTGGGGCAAAATTTAATTACTAGAAGTTGTTTGAAAAAATAATTGGTTATGAACCTACACTTAGATGTACATGGGTGGGCCAACCAATGTTGAGCTCGTGGACAGTCTATGTGGATTCTAGTATCCACTAAGAAATTATGATAATTCCTCGAATTGGAGGTAGTGGCTATCAATTTGAATAAATAGTGGGAGAAACCTTTTGATTAAAGTCCAAATCTTTAGGTTTAATGAATCAATTACTAATTAGGCTGTTGGTTCTCCTTTATGCAATTAAACCCTAACCACATTTGTTCCATTCATTGTTAGACAATGATTAACTTATGGGATCCAACTTCGATAATAAGTATCGAAAGTTGAATGTTGTTTAGCAGCGCGAAGTGGTTCGTGCTGGGGCTTCTATCCCCAATTTAAACATAAGGTCCAAGAATAACCTAGATCAAGCAGAGTGCTTCCATTATAAGAAGTAGGGATATTGAAAGAGGAACTATCCTCAGTATCGTGATTCTCATGACCCCAATAGGTTGAATAAGAGAGATGAGCAAGTAGTTGCTGATCAAAAATATTATATGATAATACCTTATAATTTCTCTATTTGTGATAGTTCTACTTGGATATTAGATACCAGAAGTCCAGTCCATATTTGCAATACATTGCAAGGACTTCAAATTAGTAGAAGATTTGAGAATAATGAGCGATTCCTGAATGTTGGAGATGGAAGGTCTGTTCTAGTTCTAGCTATGGGAATAGTTCAACTTATTCTCAATACTAATATCATTTCTTTAAATGAATATTATTATTGTCCTTCCTTTCTAATGAATATAATCTTTGTTAGCCTTTTGGTCAAGAATGGTTATCATTTATCTATAAAGGAAGATTATTGTGATATCATTATGAATGATGTTATAATAATGCAAGAATAATAAAAAAATGGTATTTATATTTTATCACAGCCTATGAGTGTAATGTACACTTCTAGAAAATAACCTAGATTAGATAATATCTCTGATATCTACTTATGGCACTGTAGGCTAGGTCACATTAATAAGAATAGGATAAATAGGTTGACCCAAGAGAAAATTCTCGAAGTCAATGATTGTGAATCACTTCCAATCAGTGAGTTCTGTCTTCTTGGAAAAATGACCAAGTCATCTTTTACTGAAAAGGGTGAAAGAGATACTGAGCTCTTAGGTCTACTACATACTGATGTATATGGACTAATGAGCATAGGTGTCAGAGGTGGATATTTCTACTTCATAACTTTCATGGATGATCTATCCAGGTATGGATATGTTTATCTAATGAAACATAAGTTGGATTCATTTAAAATGTTCAAAAGATTTCGAAGTGAAGTAGAAAAACAAACTGAAAAGAATAATAAAACTCATCGATCGAATTGAGGAGGTGAATATCTATCCAGTGAGTTCTTGACATATCTAGGAGAGAATGGGATTCTCTCATAATGGACTCCTCCTAGGACACCTAGCATAATGGTGTATCGAAAAGGAGAAATCAAACTTTGTTGGACATGGTTCGATCCATGATGGATTTTGCTAGTCTACCTATTTCATTTTGGGATTATGCTTTTGAGACTTCATGTTATATATTGAACAATGTACGGAGTAAATCTATCGCAAAGACTCCATATGAGATATGGACTGGGCGTAGGCCTATACTCTCACACCTGTGGGTTTAGGATTGTCCGGTCTATGTCAAACATTTGGATACAGATAAGCTTGGACCCCAATCTGATAAGTGTGTGTTTATAGGACATCCTAAAGAAAGTAAGGAATACCATTTCTACCATGCTGAAAAACAAAAGGTGTTCATCAGCCTTAGGGCAATCTTTTTGGAAAAGGAATTTCTTGGTGAAGGAACTATTGCCTCTAAGGTTGAACTTAATAAAGTTCAACAGGTAGGAAAATCGATACCTATAGCTAAACCAGAATTGGATTTGATTAGATCAAATTCGAAGCCTAGTGTACCTACACCATTAAGGCATTTTGATACAGTTCTGCATCAGTCGGATAGATACTATGGTTTCTTGGTTCGGGATGGTGATCCCATCGAACTCGATAAAAATGATGAGGATTCGATCACTTATATGGATGCTATGTAGAGACCTGATTCTGAGAAATGGCTTGAGGACATGAAATCCAAAATGGAGTCCATGAAGGTCAATGATGTGTGGACATTGGTTGACCCATCCGAAGGGGTTAAACCCATTGGATGTAAATAGATCTTCAAAAGAAAGAGGGGCAAACGGAAAGATGGAGATCTATAAACCCCGTCTGATTGCCAAGGGGTACAATCAACATTATGGTATTGACTATGACGAGACTTTCTCTCCTATGGTAATGCTCAAGTCTATTCAGATTATGCTTGCGATTGCTGTCCATCTAGACTATGAGATCTGGCAGATGGATGTGAAGATAGCTTTCCTCAATGGAGAGTTGACTAAAGAGATGTATATGATACAACCTGAGGGGTTCACTATGAGGATTTGTGGTGCGCCCAAGCCTTGAGAGGCCATGAGAGGAGTCAGGGTATTGGCTCCGGGGATTCTAGGAGCTTGGTTGGTGCTTTGAAGACCTAAGATTCAAGGTGAAGCAAGAAACCAAAGCCAAAAACTCAAGAATGTAGAAAGAAGATTTTCTATAGGTTAGCCGGTTCAGTCCAAAATTGGGTCGGTTAAGTCTCAAAGCACAGGCAAAATAGAGAGCTGAGCATTCAGAATAGCAAGCATGGCACGAGACTAGGTCGGCTCAGTCTGAAACTGAGTCGACTTAGTGCAAGGGTAGAGTTACGCCAGGGTCTATTTTGGAATAGGGTTTAGGATGATCCTAGGGGTCTTAAGGCCTAGTTCTAGAGGTCTTAAGGAGGCTAACTCATGTATTGATCGAGTCTAGATCCAGAGGATGAGAGCATGGGAGACATGGGTGTACATGGGCTCGGTGAGTACTTACATATATTGGGTTAGCCAGAAAAGTTTTTGGTCAGGCCTAATGGCTATGTATAAATACATAGGTTGTATTAGGATTTCATTATGCTGTGAAATACAAACCTTTTCTCCCTCAATTCTCTCTTCTTCTCTTCTCTCTAGAGTTGCTACCCCAGGGTTCTTGAAGAAGCCCTAGAGAAGGGGGCATCTCCCTCAAGCCCAAGGAGGGAGGCACCCCATCATAGATCTAGGTGGAGGGTTGGTGGTTTGCTTCCCATAGAGAATGTCACATATTTCTTCAGGTCTGTGCTAAAGATCAGGGGTTTATGCAACCTGGTATCGGTGCTTATGATGTCAAGGATGATTGACGTTCGAGCGATATCATGGGTCTACAATTTGATATCAGAGCTCGATGATGCCTGGGACATTGGGGATGATAATATGGTATCAAAGCCAAATTTTAGAGCCTGATGGTGTGTGGAAGGAGCCTGATTTCAAAGCCTGATGGTGCGTGGAAGTGAAGGAGAAGTCATACAAGGTGAAATCAGAAATCTGCATAAGGATTTCATGGTTTGTCTCAAATCTACTTTATTGTTGCTGTGGTTTGGCTAATTAGGAGTAGTGGTTTGAGGGTGGAGGTTGAGAAGATTAACAAAAAGAGATTTTTTTGGGGTGGATGGTTTGGATGCTTGATTTGCTGATCAATTTTGGTGGAAAGGTTGGGATGTATGATAGTTACGTGACAAGCAGGGAGTGCTATTATGCTACAGTAGTATTTTCCTGAAGATGCAGGGCTGAGAGAGGCATGGCGATGCAGGGCTGAGGAAGGTATTTTAGCAGAGAGCATCAGGGTTCTCTAGGAAGATGGGCAGTGTAGGACTATTGAAGAGAGATTTCGAATGGGATAATGGTCGATGGAAGGCTGAAGAAGTGACTATACATCCTTTAGTGTTAGGAAGGCGGGGAAGTAGTCGGAGATGTATTTAACGATTTGTGTAGAGCATGAATTTGCGAAGCCTTGGGAGTGATGGAGAAGGATGATCCATGGAGATCCAGTAGGTTAGGGCTAGGCGGTTGTAAAGCAATATAGAGATGAGTCAGGGAGCGCTGGAGTGCTGCAGTAGCACTTCCTTAGAGGCACGGGACTGAGAGAGGCTCGGTGGTGCAGCAATCGAGGAGTGTATCTCAGTAGAGAGTATCAATGGTATATGAGGGAGATCGAGTGTAGGTCTCAGGGAGTGCCAGGAGGTCTCAAGCAGTTGGGAGTATCATGGATCAGGTTTCTTCTATAGGGGCACTAGGGAGAGTCGCGGTTCAGGTGGAGGATGGTTCTCCGGGCGTAACTGAAATGATGGCTAGTGTAGGGGCAGAAGAGAAGGACTAGGATGGAATTCTCTAGGGTTTAGTCACTGGATTCAGAAGAGTTGGATGAGTTCTTGGGTTTTAGAGGTGCCTGCAGTTTGTGGAGGTATTTGAGATGGCTTCAAAGTGGGCGATAGAGTGTGGAGGGTTCGAAGTGGTAGTGATGGTGTTCGAGGTGCAACGACAGGCTCAGCAGTACAGTGTTGAGTGGTTAGCCTCAAGGGACTCGATGATAGAGTTGGCTTCTGCGGCATCAAATGGACTTCGGATATAGGTGGAGCTTCGGAGAGGTGGCTTTACAATTGGAGAGGAATTTGACATGAGTTCAGAAAATAGGGGTGCAGGAGGACCGATATCCTAGCACCAACATTGGTGATGCACAATTTTAGGTGGAGCAGCATGTGCAGGAGGATAGGTGTTGTCCTTAAAAGATCATGTCTTAGTTTGCAGCGAGTGCCAGTACAGGAACGTTGCGGATTCTCCAGGAAAGTCTAGAAAAAGTGATGCAGCTACTAAGCAAAAGGGATCCTATAATTTTAGGATGGTGAAGAGGTGCAAGCCAAGGTTTTCGGCAGTGGAGGTAGTCATCCCAAAGGCCTCAAGGGTACACAATAGTTGAAGAGGATTGACGGAGGTGATGTTTGTATAGGTGCTGTCGAGTGCACAGGGATAGTGTGATTGTGTTGGAGGGCATTGTCGAGGGGTTTGCTAAGAATTAGGAGCACCAAGGTGGAGATTATGAGGATTTGTGGTGCTCCCAAGCCTTGGAAGGCCACGGAAGGAGTTAGGATGTTGGCTCCGAGGATTCCAGGGGCTTAGTTGGTGCTTCGGAGATCTAGAATTCAAAATGAAGCGAGGAAGCAAAGCCGGAGAATGAAGACTGTGGAAAGGAGATTTTTTGCAAGTTAACCAACTTAGTTTAAAACTAGATCGGCTAAGTCTCAGAGCACTGACAAAATACAAAACTAAATGTTCGGGACTACAGGCACGACATAGGATTAGGCCAGCTCAATTTTAGACTGAGCCGACCAAGTGAAACATAGCCAGCTTAGTGCTGAGACTGAGCCGGCTCTGTGCACAAGTAGAGTTACGCGAGGATCTATTTTGTGCTAGGGACTAAGCCGGCTTAGTGCGCAGGCAGAGTTACGCGAGGATCTATTTTGTGCTTGGGTTTGGGTTGATCCTAGGGGTCTTAAGGTCTGGTAAGGGGGCTAACTCATGTATGGGTTAGGTCGAGATCCAATGGATGAGAGCATGCAAGATATAGGTGTACATGGGCTCGATGAGTGCTTTCATGTATTGGGTTAGCCAGGAGACTTTTTGGTCGGGCCTAATGGCTATGTATAAATACATAGGTTGTATTAGGGTTTCATTATGTTATGAAATATAGACCTTTTCTCCCTTAATTCTTTATTCTTCTCTTCTCTCTAAAGTTGCTACCCCAGGATTCTTGAAGAAGCCCCAGAGAAGGGGGTGTCTCCTTCAAGCCCAAGGAGGGAGGCGCCCCATCATAGATCTAGGTGGAGGATTGGTGGTTTGCTGCCCATAGAGAACGTCACAGGTTCCTTCAGATCTGTGCTAAAGATTAGGGGCTTCCACAACATGGTATTAATTCTTGTGATGTCAAGGATGATTGGCGTTCGAGCAATATCATGGGTCTACATTCACATCCACAAATAAGTTCAAGGTATGCAAGCTTTAGAGATCCATTTTGGACTAAAGTAGGCATCTCAGAGTTGGAACATGCATTTTGATAAAGTGATCAAAACGTATGGCTTCGTTAAGAATGGAGAAGAATCCTACATTTACAAATGGGCAAATGGTCCAGTAGTGGTATTTCTTATTTTGTACGTAGATGACATTCTCTTAATCAAGAATGGCATTTCCACACTGTAGGGAATAAAAGTCTGATTGTCATCACTGTTCTCCATGAAGAACTTAGGTGAAGCATCCTACATCCTAGGAATGAAGATCTATAGGAATAGATCTAAAAGGATGCTTGGATTATCTCAGTCCACATACATAGATACTATGCTGAAGAGGTTCAGCATGGAGAATTCTAAAAAAAACTATCAGCATGGAGAATTCTGAAAAAAACTATCAGCATGGAGAATTCTAAAAAAAACTCTCCCGATAGGCCATGAAATTTCTCTCTCTAAGAAGGATTGTTCGACAACTCCTGAAGAGAGAGAGCGTATGAGTAGAGTCCCATATATTTTGATAGTGGAATCTATCATGTATGCCATGATATGTACAAGACCAGACGTGGCATGCTCACTAGGAGTAGTGAGTAGATACCAGTCTGACCCTAGAGAAAACCACTGAAAAGTGGTTAAAGCCATAATTTAGTATTTAAGAAATACTAAGGATCAATGGTTGATTTATGGCGAGTCAGATCTAAAACTTATGGGATTTATAGACTCCAGCTTTCAATCTGACCATGATGATAGCAGAAATGTATCGAGATATATCTTTACTATGAATGGTGGAGCCATCAGCTAAAAGAGTTTCAATCAGCATACTGTAGCAGACTCTATTTGCGAAGCAGAGTACGTGGCAGCATCAGATGCTGCAAATGAAGCTGTGTGGCTGAGGAAGTCTATCATCGAGCTCGGAGTAGCACCATCTCTTGATGGTCCGATCCTACTCTGTTGCGACAACACTAGTGCCATTGCTCAGGCGAAAGAACTGAAGGCACACCAGTGGATGAAGCACATTCTGCGTCGCTTTCAATTGGTCCGAAAGATCATGGATCGAGATGATGACAACCTCGAAGTGGAAGAACCTGAAGGAAAATCCTGATTTCCCGGTCCAGGTTCGTCCACATCTGATTAGATCAAGAGATATATTTCAAAAATTTTCTCTTGACCTTAATCAGATCTTGATATGTTTCAGATCTGATTCTTATTATTTTAATAAATAAAATAAAAGAAGATAAATTAAATCAAATTCAATTTACCTGATTTGGGTAATTCTATTACCCTGTAGATGATCCTGATTGCAGCGGAAGGTTCTGGATCTTAGCCACGCAAGCGCCTGGCCTCTACCGGTATCCACTCGGGTTGGATCTGGAGAACCTCTTCTTCTCTATCACACCTCCAAAAATCAGATCTGGATCTGATCTGGAGGATCTTCAAAACTCTTTTGAAGATCTGCAGTCGTCCTTTTGCAGCAGCGCAGCCTTCTTGCTTTTGATCGCCTTTCCTTGATCTGAATCGCACCAAACTAAGTCCAAAACACCTTTTGGACGTGGAGAGCAAGGGGAGAAGAGAGTATGGCATGGAGAAGGAGGGGAGAGGCAGCCTTGGATGTGGGAAATCTCTATTGAATTCACTTAGGATTAGGGTTGGGCGCAGGGTCTTATTTATAGACCTCTTGTGATCCAACTCCTCTTCCTCTCAACCAATCACAACCCTTTGTGAAATCAGATCTAAATCTGATTGGTTGGAATAGAGACCCCTGGATTCCTCCTTAGAGGGCGCCTAAGACCAGTCAAACTGGATTCTTAGTAGAACTCTGATTGGAATCCAAAAGGGAGGTGGAGTCCTTGTCCAACAAGGACTCCTAGGCGCCTCCTACTTGGGCTCACGCCACCCTTGGCGTGCGCCCTTCTCCTTGCCAGTTCTGGCAGGGGGACAGGCCCCCACCAGCTCTCCAATAGGTGCATGACATGTGGTCAAAAGTCAAAGGGTCAATGGTCAACGTTTGACCAGTCAAAGGTAGACTTTTGACCAAAGTCAAAAAAAGAATGGCAAGACCAAAAATGGCAGGTAATGTCTTACAAATAAGACAACCTATTCTGACTTGGACAACCTCCAGTCAGACCATATGAAGGCCTCTGATTGAGCACAAACTCCTTTGGCTCAGTCAGGACAACTTATTTATGATAGTAAAAGAAGAACGTTAGGTTCAATCGAGTGCTAGCACGATTTCCTTGAACCTAATTGAATCTCATTCAGATCAATTGAACTAGATCAGTTCAATTGATGATCACCAGATTCAAACCCTTGTTTGTGTGACCCAGTTAGGTTCAGTTCTTCTGTATGGTAATGGGATATGTCATGATCTCTATCATAGACATCATCGAAACTCCTTTCGATGGATCAGAACTCTTCTGATTCGAACAGCTAGAATGATCGATCATCTAAATCATTCTAATTGCTCCCAAAATCCACCAGTGACACCTAGCAGTATATGGTGGCAACCCATCAGAGCTGAATGCGAACCTCTTGGTGCAGCTACCTGTGTGATTCAGTTCTTCTATCTTGAGCCCCGATCAGATTAGGGTTAAGGTGAACTCGTCAAACCCTAGTCTCTGTCATATGATGTAATCATTCGATTCGAGTCCAATGTGAAAATCTAAATAGAAACTCTTTCTATTATTTCACTCTACCATGGCCATGGATTTCTGGACTTGATTCTCATGATCATCATAGGGCTGCTCCTCTACCACCGAGGTAGATAGATTCCATCTTGATGCAATCCAGTTCCTACAATGAACATGCTATAGCCAACATACACCTCAGGGTTCCATATGGCTAGGAGACCGAGTAATGGTGTAGTCAAACTATAACACCCTCAAGGTGAACTGCCGATGCATCTCAGGTCAAAGAACCAGACACACTACTGCAGCATCGAGTCAGTCATTGACGAGAAGGTAGACTTCCTAATGACTACTCGAGGTGGTCACGCTCAGTGCCCTCGTTCTCTAACGAGTACCTGTACTCTCGCTCCGGTGTCTCCACACCGTAGACTCAAGACTCATCTACTAAAGAGAAGCGATCGTACACCAACCTTCCGGATCAATCACCATCCTCGTGATGATCCTATGGTCGGGAGCTGTTTATGAGTTAATAATGATTATTCATGTCTTAAATTTTCAACTCTTGAAAATATGAATTATCATTACCATTAACTCAAAGGATGTATCACAGACACTAAATACACATGTGTGATAGAAAATAACCCATTTCATTAATTATAGTCAAAATTATAATTTTGCCCCTAGAAGTGTATTACAAGTGTCAGCCAATTCTGGCTTCTAGGGCACATATATCTAACAATCTCCCACTTGTCCTAAAGCCAATTGGCTACAAGTCTAAGTCCCATCTTCTCAAGGTGGGCTTCGATCTTCTGCTGGCCCAACGGCTTTGTAAGTGGGTCTGCCACATTATCTGTGGAGTTGACTCTCTTGACCTCAACGTAACCTTTCTCAAGGTAATCGCGGATGAGATGATATCGCCGCTCAATGTGCTTGGACTTCTGGTGAGACCTCGGCTCCTTAGCAAGGGCTATGGCGCCATTGTTGTCGCAGTAAAGAGGAATGGCATCTGATGGCATTACTCCAATTTCTGCAGCAAACTTCTTACCAGAATGCTTCCTTTGCAGCCTCTGATGCAGCTATATATTCTGCTTCCATGGTGGAATCTGCTATCACAGTTTGCTTGGAACTCTTCCAGCTGACAGCTCCACCATTGCACACAAACAGACTTCCAGATGTCGACTTTCGATCATCTATATCGGACATGAAGTCCGAGTCTGTGTATCCCTGAACTTGGAGTTCTCCATTACCAAAGACCAACATCATATCCTTAGTTCTTCTCAAGTACTTAAGGATACATTTCACAGAAGTCCAGTGTTCTTCACCTGGATTTGACTGATATCTGCTTGTGACACTCACAGCATGGGCTATATCAGGTCGTGTACATAGCATGGCATACATGAGGCTCCCTATTGCAGAAGCATAAGGGATCTTGCTCATGCGTTCTATTTCCTCAGGTGTGCTGGGGCACATCTTCTTGGAAAGATGAATACCATGTCTGAAGGGTATTAATCCCCTCTTAGAGTTTTCCATACTAAACCTCTTTAGTACTTCCTCTATGTACATCTTCTGTGAAAGTCCTAGCATCCTATTCGGTCTATCCCTATAGACCTTAATTCCTAGAATAAAGGATGCTTCACCTAGGTCTTTCATGGAGAATTCCTTGGACAACCACATCTTGACTGATGTCAACATGGGAATATCATTCCCAATAAGGAGGATGTCATCCACGTACAATACGAGGAAGACAACAGCGCTCCCACTGACCCTTTTGAAAACACATGGTTCCTCTTCATTTTTGATGAAACCAAACTTTTTGATCACATCATTGAAACGAGTGTTCCAGCTCCGAGATGCTTGCTTAAGTCCATATATGGACCTTTGCAGCTTGCAAACCTTGTGATCAGTATCACTGGATGTGAAACCTAGCGGCTGTTCCATATAGATATCTTCCTCAAGATATCCATTTAGGAATGCCGTTTTCACGTCCATTTGCCATATTTCATAATCGAAATAGGCTGCAACAGCAAGCAATGTGCGGATGGATTTTAGCATAGCTACCGGGGAAAAGGTATCCTGATAGTCAATGCCTTCGCGTTGACTATAACCTTTTGCCACCAGTCTAGCCTTGAATGTCTCCACATTCCCATCTGCACCAATCTTTCTCTTGAAGATCCATTTACACCCAATAGGTACTATACCTTCTGGTGGATCTACCAAGGTCCAGACTTGGTTTGAGTGCATCGAGTCAATTTCTGACTTCATTGCCTCAAGCCATTTCTCGGAGTCGATATCTGATATCGCCTCGTTGTAGGTTTTGGGATCATCACCATGAGCACCATTACCTATGAGGAACATTTCCTCTACATCCTCTGAAATAATACCTAAGTATCTTTCAGGGGGACGGGAAACTCTTTCCGATCTACGAGGTGGAGGAGGTAGTGTTCTTATTGGCTCAACCTGATTTGGTTCCACTTGGTCCTTAGCTCGTTCTGCTTGTGAGACTTTCTCATCAAGCTTAATCTGCTTTCCAATGCCACTATCTTGAATAAACTATTTTTCAAGAAATATGGCATGTCGACTCACAATCACATTGTGGTCTTCTGGAATGTAGAAATAGTATCCTAATGACTCTTTAGGATATCCTATGAATCGAGCTCTAAAGGACCTAAACTCTAACTTGTCCGCTTGTTGTCTTTTGACATGAGCCGGACAACCCCAAATTCTGAGATGACTCAGACTTGGTTTCTTACCGTGCCATATCTCATACGGTGTGGTAGGAACGGTTTTAGAGGGAACCCTATTCAGTAAATAGATTGAAGTTAATAATGAATGTCCCCAAAGAAAATCAGGGAGGTCTGTGAAGCTCATCATGGATCGAACCATATCCAATAGAGTCCGATTTCTCCATTCTGAAACCCCGTTGAGTTGAGGTGTTCCTGGTGGAGTCCATTGAGAGACTATGCCATTTTCCTTAAGATAGTCTAGGAATTCCCGGCTAAGGTATTCACCTCCTCGATCTGATCGAAGAACCTTAATGGGTTTTCCAGTTTGTTTTTCTACTTCATGTCTGAATTCTTTGAACTTTTCAAAAGCTTCAGACTTGTGTCTCATAAGATACACATACCCATACCTAGACAGATCATCGGTAAAGGTAATGAAGTAGACAAAATTGCCTCTAGCCGGCACATCGAATGGGCCGCACACATCAGTATGTACTAGGGCAAGGAGATCTGTGGCCCTCTCCCCATGTCCAACAAAAGGGAGTTTAGTCATTTTGCCTTGAAGACAAGATTCACAAGTTGGATATGACTCAAAAGTCAATGGACTCAATAGCCCATTTTTCTCCAATTTGTTAATCCTATCTTCTGCTATATGACCTAATCTCAGGTGCCATAGATATCTGTCGTTTGGACTATCCCTAGGTCGTTTGGCATTCACGTTTTGCTCGAATAATGAGCATACCTCCAGAAGGACCTTCCTTCTTGTTCTTCAGGGTGGCCAGGTAAGTAGGGCAGTTCCGCTTCCAATGGCCGTCGCTGTTGCAATGGAAACACTTTCCTTTGCCATCGACCTTCTTCTTCGGTTCTGCCTTCTTCTTCTTTGATCCTTCTACCTTTTGCTTTTTCACAGACTTCTTTTTCTTTCCATAAGACTTTCTTTTGGAAGAAGTCCGTTCCATAGCAAGAACTGAGCCTTTAGAACCTTTCATAGAAAGCTCAGCGGTAACCAGCATATTCATCAACTCGGCCAAGGAATTTTGAAGTTTATGCATGTGGTAATTCATGATGAATTGCCCATATGCATCAGTCAAGGATTGCAGAATAATATCGTTCTGCAAGTCCAAGTCCAACTTCACACCGAGCTTCTCAAGCTCTTCCATGTCCTTGATCATTGTCAGACAGTGATCTTGGACTGACTGCCCATCACGCATCTTAGCCTTAAAAAGTCATTTTGTGACTTGATATTTGGCTGCGCGACTCTGTTCACCAAACATCTCCTGCAGGTGAGCCAACATTTGGCGAGCAGTCCCGATATCTTCATGTTGGCGCTGGAGCTCATCAGACATCGAGCCCAACATGTAGTATCTGGCCTTATTGTCTTCGTCAATCCATTTTTCCAGAGACGCTCTCTGTTCAGTGGATGGACGAGCTGGTAAGGTGGGAGGGTCCTGGTCCAAAACATGTGTTAACTTCTCTGAACCCAAAATAATTTTGTAGTTCCTGAGCCAATCTTTATAATTGGGTCCAGTCAGTCTATGTGTGTCTAGGATACGTGCCAGTGGGTTGGACGCAGACATTTTCCTGTAGAGAGTCAAAGATTCTAGTTAGATACTGTAATTTTGACTTGACCAATTTGTTTAGGGATTTTATTTTTAAACAAATTAGCTCCCACTATTTTCTCGGATCCCTACACTCCCTCTGTAGAGATGCGAAAATCTCCGCGATTGATGATTTCTAGTGGGTGGTGCGGTCTCACCAACTGACTCATCACCTCACCTAACAGTTATTGGTGATGGGTTAGCCAATGAGTGAACAACTCTTGTTCAATGATTCTCTAATCATGGTGCACCCAAACTTGGTCTCTAATTCATGAATCTCACCGTATCCGGAATATTGATCCACTCCTTAGTTAAGTCAGACCCACCATTTGCATAGACTGGGTTCCTAATTGGGTCTCTCACCGTATCCGGAATATTGAGCCCAACTCATCCTCCAGCCCATAGCATCCAATGCCTAATAGACATGGTTGCGTCTTCCCGGTGCAACTGAGCCACTGTATCCAGCCGAGAACAATCAACCCCGGGAAGGGCCCGCACGTCTACAATGGTGGAAGACCTCGGACTTAATCTTTTCTTAGGGAGAATTGATTCAGGTCTCATTAAACTAGACTTGGCTTAGTCATAACAATTATGACTAACCTAGTGGCATGGGTCAGCTCGGATTATTGACCACCTCAGATCAGAACTGTGTCAACAGATATGGCCAGGTAAGTGAGACCGGTGGAAGGAATATGCCGTTAACTCGCACAAGAACGCATTCAGGTCGAGTAGCTTCCAATTAAAAACCAGTCGGTCGTCTGTGCCAAACTTACCTTAGACACCAAATTGTTGAGTCAGAACCAATTGGGTTAGCCTACAATCCAGACTCTAACCTCTGAGCCTAATTAGGTCTTGCTTGATCGTGACTCGATCTTGACCCAGACTTAATCCTATTAGGCTGGTCAATTTAAGCATTGTTGATCCCATCTAACCAACTCTTGATTCGGTTTGATCAACCGCTTAGACCTAATTGAGCTACCCAAGCCCGAACCCAGTATTATGAATATGTCTTAGATCTGAAATTCTCAATTTTAGACCTAATTAATATTCCATAAACTTAATTCTTAATTAAGTTGGGTTCATAAACAAAATATGCACAATAAATCCTAGGGTTTCAGGATCTAGGGTTTTGCAGAAAGTAAGTTTTGGGTTTCTGATTAAGGACGAACACGCAGCACCCCTACACGTCATAAGAACACCCCATCGAATGGGAAGAGAGGGCCTTTAAACCCTTCTTCGTTCTTATGACCGGACGGCCAAGAGGAACGCCTTAATCAGGAACATGTAAATACTACAAAACAGTTATCAGATCTATATCATATATCTCATATACAAATTTAGATCTAATCATGGCATATTTTGCATACATCTCATGTATCAAATCATGCATGTTTTCAGATCTAAATTATCACATAATAATCTAAAAAATTAGATTTAAATTGATCTAATCAAAATAAATTCTAATCTAGACAATTATGTAGAACTATTCTACAACTAGTCTAGTCATGCATCTATCATATCTCATATGATATTTAAAATTAAATAATTTTTATTTGCTGTTTATCAGATGTTATTATAACACTTATAATATCAGAAAATAGTAAATAAGAAGATCTAAAATATGATTTAATCAGATTAAATCAAAGACATGCAAAACTATTCTATAGAACTATTCTATTCTAGAACTAGTCATGCATATCTTCATGTTCTTAGATCCAAATCATTTAATTTTAATTTTTCTGATTTCAGATCTGATCACATCTCATGTGACATCTGAAATCACTTTATTTTCTAATTAAAATAAAATTAAAATCAGATCTAAACAATTTAGAACCATGGCTCTGATACCAGTTGAAGGGAAATCCTGATTTCCCGGTCCAGGTTCGTCCAGATCTGATTAGATCAAGAGATATATTTCAAAAATTTTCTCTTGATCTCAATCAGATCTTGATATGTTTCAGATCTGATTCTTATTATTTTAATAAATAAAATAAAATAAGATAAATTAAATCAAATTTCAATTTACCTGATTTGGGTAATCCTATTACCCTGTAGATGATCCTGATTGCAGCGGAAGGTTCTGGATCTTAGCCACGCAAGCGCCTGGCCTCTACCGGTATCCACTCGGGTTGGATCTGGAGATCCTCTTCTTCTCTATCACACCTCCAAAAATCAGATCTGGATCTGATCTGGAGGATCTTCAAAACTCTTTTGAAGATCTGCAGTCGTCCTTTTGCAGCAGCGCAGCCTTCTTGCTTTTGATCGCCTTTCCTTGATCTGAATCGCACCAAACTAAGTCCAAAACACCTTTTGGACGTGGAGAGCAAGAGGAGAAGAGACTATGGCATGGAGAAGGAGGGGAGAGGCAGCCTTGGGGCGTATCTAATAGCATTGGAATTAGGGTTGGGCGCAGGGTCTTATTTATAGACCTCTTGTGATCCAACTCCTCTTCCTCTCAACCAATCACAACCCTTTGTGAAATCAGATCTAAATCTGATTGGTTGGAATAGAGACCCCTGGATTCCTCCTTAGAGGGCGCCTAAGACCAGTCAAACTGGATTCTTAGTAGAACTCTGATTGGAATCCAAAAGGGAGGTGGAGTCCTTGTCCAACAAGGACTCCTAGGCGCCTCCTACTTGGGCTCACGCCACCCTTGGCGTGCGCCCTTCTCCTTGCCAGGTTCTGGCAGGGGGACAGGCCCCCACCAGCTCTCCAATAGGTGCATGACATGTGGTCAAAAGTCAAAGGGTCAATGGTCAACGTTTGACCAGTCAAAGGTAGACTTTTGACCAAAGTCAAAGAACAAGAAATGGCAGGTGACCAAAAATGGCAGGTAATGTCTTACAAATAAGACAACCTATTCTGACTTGGACAACCTCCAGTCAGACCATATGAAGGCCTCTGATTGAGCACAAACTCCTTTGGCTCAGTCAGGACAACTTATTTATGATAGTAAAAGAAGAACGTTAGGTTCAATCGAGTGCTAGCACGATTTCCTTGAACCTAATTGAATCTCATTCAGATCAATTGAACTAGATCAGTTCAATTGATGATCACCAGATTCAAACCCTTGTTTGTGTGACCCAGTTAGGTTCAGTTCTGTATGGTAATGGGATATGTCATGATCTCTATCATAGACACATCGAAACTCCTTTCGATGGATCAGAACTCTTCTGATTCGAACAGCTAGAATGATCGATCATCTAAATCATTCTAATTGCTCCCAAAATCCACCAGTGACACCTAGCAGTATATGGTGGCAACCCATCAGAGCTGAATGCGAACCTCTTGGTGCAGCTACCTGTGTGATTAAGTTCTTCTATCTTGAGCCCCGATCAGATTAGGGTTAAGGTGAACTCGTCAAACCCTAGTCTCTGTCATATGATGTAATCATTCGATTCGAGTCCAATGTGAAAATCTAAATAGAAACTCTTTCTATTATTTCACTCTACCATGGCCATGGGATTTCTGGACTTGATTCTCATGATCATCATAGGGCTACTCCTCTACCACCGAGGTAGATAGATCCCATCTTGATGCAATCCAGTTCCTACAATGAACATGCTATAGCCAACATACACCTCAGGGTTCCATATGGCTAGGAGACCGAGTAATGGTGTAGTCAAACTATAACACCCTCAAGGTGAACTGCCGATGCATCTCAGGTCAAAGAACCAGACACACTACTGCAGCATCGAGTCAGTCATTGACGAGAAGGTAGACTTCCTAATGACTACTCGAGGTGGTCACGCTCAGTGCCCTCGTTCTCTAACGAGTACCTGTACTCTCGCTCCGGTGTCTCCACACCGTAGACTCAAGACTCATCTACTAAAGAGAAGCGATCGTACACCAACCTTCCGGATCAATCACCATCCTCGTGATGATCCTATGGTCGGGAGCTGTTTATGAGTTAATAATGATTATTCATGTCTTAAATTTTCAACTCTTGAAAATATGAATTATCATTACCATTAACTCAAAGGATGTATCACAGACACTAAATACACACATGTGTGATAGAAAATAACCCATTTCATTAATTATAGTCAAAATTATAATTTTGCCCCTAGAAGTGTATTACAAGTGTCAGCCAATTCTGGCTTCTAGGGCACATATATCTAACAGTGGATACAATTCCTAACATATTGAATGCATTTTAAAATATATTTTTAATATTTTTCATTATAAGTATTCATCTGCTAATGAACTCCGTTATTGTGATGAAGTCCTTAGGACTATTCTGCTTCGATAAAGAGAGGATTTATCGATTAGTCTTTAAATTTGTTCACGACCAAATAATAGGCTGTTAATAAGGACAACAGTATCTATCGAGCATAGGTCGTTGTATGCCATATAGGTTGGTTATCCTCTTAACCTAGGAGTGTGGAGACATTGGTATGACATATAGTTGAGAGATGTATAGGTACATCGTCATTGAACGTGACCAACTCCAGAGCATTTTGCTATCGAGAATGTCTCTAATGGGATATAGGTATAAGTGTCCCTTTGACTTGAGATCATCTCAGTGACCTGCAAGCAACTTACTATGCTTTGGTATTGGATTAGTTGAATTTTTAATTTAGTAACGAAAGGCTTCTAGGCATAGTCAGGTACTTGCAAAGTCAGAGTGTGATCAAGATGGGATAGACCACTCCAAGAGTTAGAGAAGATTGTATCACTATATTTCAATATAGCAAAATCTTGGCCATGATAATCCATCAGATGAATTTGATATGTTAAAATACAATATGGACAATCCGATCAGAGTTGATAGTTGAACTCTAAGGTATCCTACAAGTATTTTGGTCAAGGGGATGAATTATATGGAAACTATATCCGCATGGATTCTAAGGATGTTGTTCTATACATTCGACCTATTTGATCGTCGGATATTATTGCTAGATGGTCATTTTGATTGATATAAGAATCTATTTCTATGCTACTAACTTACGTTTGGACCTATGATGTCACACACATTAGAGCTCATGATTTGATCGGATGGTTGATCAATGATTAAGAATCGTTCTAGGGTTAAACAATCAATACGATTGTTGTTTAACCTAGTGCAAGTGTTGCAGGAGGATTGATTAGCAATTAGATTGCTAATTGACTTAATTTGATTAAGCTAGAGGGTTGAGATTAAGTTTAATTAAATATGATTTAGTTAGATTTAGTTTGGGCTTGATTAGATCAAGTCCAATTGACTTATTGGATATGCTAAGTGCAAGGAAGAACTAGTCCTAGTCTAACTAGGACTCGAGTCAACCCAATTTTCTAATTTGATTAGAAAATTATATCAAAATAAAAGTTAATTTAATCTAATTTAATTAATCCTTTAAATGGGTTAGGGCCTTATTTAATTGAGTTGGTTAACTCTTGATTTTATTTGCTTAAAAGACCTTGTTTGACCAAGTCAAAACAGAAGTCCTAGTGTGACTAGGACTCCCTAACCGTGCGCCACCTTAGCCCAAGTCCCCCCACGCCCACTTTTCTTTATTTTGTGCATGAGATCTCCTCTCCCTGTTGTTCACGCATGCTCGTCTCTCCCTTCTTTTCTCATAAGGTAATTTGTTGGAAGACCAAGTCATAAGGGGAGTTAGTTTTGCATTAGGATTATATGAGATAGAATCCTTGTTGACCAAAACACCTTCCCTTGAGTGCCACCCCCTCTTTTATTAATTCTTCTCTTATTCCACATGAGAAACCTTTTTTTTGTGTGTCGTCCCTTGCTGGTCCACACCAATAATTGTGGAGGAGGCATCCAAGAGTTCGGCGCCCCTTGTCTTGCCCTATTTGACCTTTCCTTGTCTAGTTTTTGCCCTGGACAAGGACTCTTCTTTTTTTCTCTTTTTATTGGATGAATTTTTGGCTGAAATTTTTATGAGAATTAGAGCTTTTGGAGAGTTTTTTGGTGTGCAAAAATTAAGGAAAGAGGATCTTTGGGCGTGGGGTTCCATAGGCACCAAACTAGGTGTCTAGGTGAAAGAAAAGAGAAGAAGAAGAGGGTCATCTTCTAGGGTAGTTTTATTCTTCATCTCTCCTTCTTCTTTTAAGTTTTTTCTGAGAGAGTCTTAGATCAAAAAACTCTCCTCTTCCTTCTCATATTTTGAAGAGTTCAAATTTTGAATAAAAAAGCATTGGATCGATCGTTGAAGAAAGATTAGCATGGTACTAGAATGCTGTGTGCCGATTTCCTGCATCGAACTTCATATCAGAGTTTGTAGGCTCGTGCAGATGACTCCTAGAGGCTAGATGCGTGTTTGGCTCATGACTTCATCCTCAAACCTTGATCATTATGTTAGAACATCTAACTTGCATAGGTAATAAATCTGATCTCTTGATTTCATACCTGCATTAGATATAGTGTAGATCTTGATTAATGTGATCAACCTTTCCTTCTTTTTTATGTTTTTAATTTTTGATTTAATATCATACCTTGATCATGTAATAGATTTAAGATCTAGGTGTTTACATGTTTATTTAAATAAATATTTAATTTATTTAAGTCTTCCATTACCTGATCTTGAAAAAGTTTCAAGATCTACCCTTGAAACCCTAGATCTGGTTCCTTCACTATAAGGACACAAAAGGGCTGTTGGAAGGGCCTCTCCCGGCATCCCGACTTAAGTTACCAAGGTCTTTGCTTTAGCTTAATGTTAGGATGAGGTTCTCCTCCTATTCCTAATAGGGCTATAGGGGTATAAAAGGGCCATTGAATGGGCGCCTCCCTGCATCTCGATTTAAGTAATCGAGGTCTTCTCTTTAGCTTAATGTTAGGATGGGGTTCCCCTTCTATTCATAATAGGACTATAGGAGCACAAAATGACCATTGAAAGGGCCTCTCTCCGTATTTTGGCTTAAGTAATCGAGGTCTTCATTTTAGCTCAATGTTAAGATGAGGTTCCCCTCCTATTCCTAACAAGGCTATAGGTCTTTGTTTTAACTCAATGTTAGGATGAGGTTCCCCTCCTATTCCTAACAGGGCTATATTGGTATAAAAGGATCATTGAATGGGTCTTTCCCTGCATCCTGGCTTAAGTAACTGAGATCTTCGCTTTAGCTCAATGTTAGGATGAAGTTCTACTGCTGTTCCTAATAGGACTAACTTCATCAATGACAAAGTTCGAAAGGCTATTTCTTGTCATCATAGTTTTGTACCAAGATCGAAGAAATTAAAATAAGAAGATTTTACTAAAATGAGATTATTGATAATACATACGTAAGTGAAGAGAAAATCTAGATTTTTAGATCAGGTTCATTTAGATCTGATTGGATCAAGAAAGATATTTCAAAAAATTTTTTTTTTGGATCTAGATCAGATTTAAGATATTCCAAATTTGATATTATTGATCTAATAAAAGAAAATAAAATAAAAAATAAATTAAGTCTAATTTAAATTATCTTGTTGAGAGTAATCTGATTATCTTGTGATGATCCTGATGTCTACATGAGGTTCTAGATCTTGCCATGCAAGTGCTTTGCCTCTACCGTTATCTACTCAAGTAGGATTTGAAGATCTTCTTCTTCTTTATCACCTCTCTAAAAATCATATTTGGATCTGATTTTGAAGATCTTTAAAACTTCTTTCGAAGATGTGAGTTGTCTCTTACAGCAGTGCTGCCTTCTTCCTTTTTCTGTCGCCTTTCTCTTGCTTGGATCGCACCAAACTAAAATCCAAAAATTCTTGGGCGTGGATAGGAGAGAGAAGACCTAAAGATGGTGTGGAAGAGGGAGAGGGGCAGTCTTGTGGTGTGGGCAATGGATCATGCTTTTTAGATCTTGGTGCAGATAGGATTTTTATAGACCTTGTTGTGCCATGCAGTGCCACATCATCTCGGCTAATCATGATCTTTTGTGCAATCAGATCTAAATCTGGTTGGTGGGATGACATCATCTAATCTAATCAAATGAGTACCCCTCTAAATCATCCTTAGATGGCGCCAAGAGTGGTCAAAGACAAGTCTTTGGCATCACCTAGGTAGAGTCCATGAAGTAACCTAGAGTCCCATCTGTATGGAACTTCAGACGTCATTATCTTTGGGTGCATGCCTCCCTAGGCATGCATCCCCTCTCTTTCCACTTTCTAGCAGAGAGATAAATCTCTATCTGCTCTACTTTGGGCATATGACACATGGGCAGATATCTAAGTGTCAAAGATCAATGTTTGACCAAATGTCTGAAATAGGATTTAGCAGGTGATGAAAAATAGCAGGTATTATCTCAAATTCATCTCATAAATTAAGACAATCCTTTTCTAACCTAGAGAAGCTTTAGTCAAACCAAGTAAAGGTACCTGAGTGAGCCAAGACACATTTGGCTCAGTCAAGATAAACTTTAATGATAATTAAAGGAGAACATTAGGCTCAATCATGTGCTAGCACGATTTTTTTGAACCTAATTGAATCTAATTCAAATCAATTGAACTGGGTTAGTCCAATTAATAATATCTAGATCGAAATCCTTGTTTGTGTGACCTAGTTAGGTTCAGTTTCGTATGGTAATGAGATATGTCGCGATCTCTATCATCGACATCATCAAAATATCTTTCGATGGATCAGAATTTTTTTGATTCAGACAACTAGTATGTTTGATCATCTAAATCATTCTAATTGCTCTCAAAATCCACCAGTGACACCTAGCAACATATGGTGGCAACCCATTAGAATTGAAAATAAATCTCTCGATGTAGTTATCTGTGTGATTAAGTTCTTCTATCTTGAGCTCCAACTGGATTAGGGTTAAGGTAATCTCATCAAACCCTAATATCCATCATATGATTAATCATTCGATTCATGTCCAATGTGAAAACCTTAATAGAAACTCTTTCTATTATTTCACTCTACCAGGGCCATAGGCTTATGGACTTGATTCTCATGATCATCATAGGGCTTCTCCTCATCTACCGAGGTAGATAGATTCCCTCTTGGTGTAATCCAATTCCTACAATGAACATGCTATAGCCAACATACACCTCAGGATTCCGAATGGCTAGGAGATCGAGTTATGGTGTAGTCAAACTATAATACCCTCAAGGTGAACTGACGATGCAGCTCAAGTCAAAGAACCAGACATGGAACTACAGCTTCGAGCCAGTCATCTAGGAGAAGGTAGACTTCATAATGATTGCTCCAAGTGGTCACGCTCAGTGTCTTTATTCTATAACGAGTATCTGTACTCTCGCTCTGGTGTCTCTACACTGTAGACTCAAGACTCATCTATTATAAAGAAGTGATTGTATATCAATCTTCTGGATCAATCACCATCCTCATGATGATCCTACGATCTGGAGCATTTTATGAGTTAATAATGTAAATTCATGTCTTAAATTTTCAACTCTTGAAAATAAGAACTATCATTGCCATTAACTCAAGTGATGTATCATAGACACTAAATACATATAATGATAGAAAATAATCTATTTTATTATTTATAGTTAAAATTATAATTTTATCCTTAGAAGTGTATAACAAGTGTCAGTCAATTCTGGCTTCTAGGGCACCCATATCTAACAAACTCCTACTTGACCTAAAGCCAATTGGATACAAATCTAGGTCTCATCTTCTCAAGGTGGGTTTTGATCTTCTGCTGGCCCAACGGCTTTGTAAGTTGGTCTGCCACATTGTCTACAGAGTCGACTCTCTTGATCTCGACATATTCTTTCTCGAGATAATTGCAGATGAGGTGGTATCGCCACTCGATGTATTTGAATTTTTGATGAGACCTCGGCTCCGTAGCAAGGATTATGGTGCCATTATTATCGCAGTACAGAAAAAATGGCATCTGATGGCATCGCTCCGATCTCTATGGTGAACTTCTTATACCGGAATGTCTCCTTCGCAGCTTCTGACACAATGATGTATTCTACTTTCATGGTGGAATCTGCTATTACTATCTTTTTGGAACTCTTTCAACTGATAGCGCCACCATTACATACAAATAGATTTCCAGATGTGGACTTTCAATCATCTGTATTGGACATAAAATTTGAGTCTGTATATCCTTGGACTTTGAGTTCTCCATTACCAAAAATCAAGAATATATTCTTAGTTCTTCTTAAGTACTTAAGGATACATTTCATAAAAGTCCAATATTCTTCTCCAAGATTTGACTGATATCTGCTTGTGACACTCATAGCATGGGCTATATCAGGTCATGTACATAACATGGCATACATGAGGCTCCCTATTGCAGAAGCATAAGGGATCTTGCTCATGCATTCAATCTCCTCTAGTGTGTTAGGACACATTTTCTTGGAGAGATGAATGCCATATTTGAAGGGTACCAAACCCCTCTTAGAGGTTTTCATGCTAAACCTCTTTAGCACTTTCTCTATGTACATCTTTTGTGAAAGACCTAGCATATATTCGATCTATCTCTATAGACTTTGATTCCAAAAATGAAGGATGCTTCTCCTAGGTCTTTCTTAAAGAATTCTTTAGATAACCATATTTTAACTATGGTCAACATGGGAATATCATTCTCAATAAGGAGGATGTCATCCATGTACAGTACGAGGAAGACAATAGCACTCCCACTGACCTTTCTAAAAATACATGGTTCCTCCTCGTTCTTGATGAAATTAAATAATTTGATCACATCATTAAAATGAGTATTCTAGCTCTAAGATCCTTGCTTGAGTCCATATATAGACCTTTGTAGCTTGCATACTTTATGATTAATATCACTAGATGTGAAACCTAGCGACTATTCCATATAGATATCTTTCTCGAGATATCCATTTAAGAATGCCATTTTCATATTCATTTGCAATATTTCATAATCGAAATAGGCTGCAACAACAAGCAATGTGCGAATACATTTAAGCATGGCTACTAACGAAAAGGTATCCTAAAAGTGAATGCCTTCACGTTGACTATAATCTTTTGCCACTAATCTAGCTTTGAATGTCTCTACATTTCCATCTACACCAATCTTTCTCTTGTAGAGATATTTACACCCCATAGGTACTATACCTTCTGGTGGATCTACCATGATCCAGATTTGATTTGAGTGCATCGAGTCAATTTCTAACTTCATTGCCTCTAACCATTTCTCGGAATCGATATCTAATATTGTCTTGTTATAGATTTTGGGATCATCACCATGAACTCCATTACCTATGAGGAACATTTTCTCTACTTCCTCTGAAATATTATCAAGTACCTCTCAAGGGGACCAAAAATCCTTTTCGATCTTCGAGATGGAGGAGGTAGTGATTTTATTGGCTCAATCTGATTTGGTTCCAAAGGGTCCTTAGCTCTTTGCTCTTGGGAGACTTTCTCCTCTACCTTGATCTGCTTTCCAATGCCACCATCTTGAATAAATTATTTTTCAAGAAAG
Organism: Cocos nucifera; assembly: GCA_006176705.1. Classification (NCBI taxonomy): domain Eukaryota; kingdom Viridiplantae; phylum Streptophyta; class Magnoliopsida; order Arecales; family Arecaceae; genus Cocos; species Cocos nucifera. The sequence goes on along the minus strand of QRFJ01000968.1, from coordinate 142,703 downwards.
ATGGTATGTCAACTCATAATCACATTGTGATCTTCTGGAATGTAGAAATAATATCCAAATGACTCTTTAGAATATCCTATGAATCGAGCTCTAAAGGACCTATAGTCTAACTTGTCCGCTTGTTGTCTTTTGACATGAGCCAGACAATCCCAAAGTCTGAGATGACTCAGACTTGATTTTTTACCATGCCATATCTCATATGGTGTGGTAGAAATGATTTTAGAAGAAATCCTATTCAGTAAATATATAACAGTTAACAAATTGTGTCCCCAAAGAAAATTAGAAAGATCTGTAAAGCTCATTATGGATCGGACTTTATCTAATAGGGTTCAGTTCCTCCATTCTAAAATTCCATGGAGTTGAGGTGTTCCAGGTAGAGTCCATTGAGAGACTATGCCATTCTACTTGAGATAGTCTAAAAATTTTTAACTAAGATATTCACCTCCTCGATTTGATCGAACAACCTTAATGGGTTTTTTAGTTTGCTTTTTTACTTCATATCAAAATTCATTAAACATTTCAAAGGCTTCAGACTTGTCTCTCATAAGATGCACATACCCATATCGAGACAAATCATTAGTGAAGGTTATGAAGTAGACAAAATTATCTCTAGCCGACATATCAAATGGGCCACATACGTTAGTATGTACTAGGGCAAGTAAATCCATGGCCCTTTCTCCATGTCCCACAAAAAAAAGTTTAGTCATTTTGTCATGAAGACATGATTCACAAATTGGATATGACTCGAAAGTCAATGGACTCAATAGTTTGATTTTCTCCAATTTGTTAGTCCTATCTTCTGCTATATGACCTAGTCTAAGGAGCCATAGATACCTATTGTTTGGATTATTCCTGGGTCATTTTGATTTTGTGGCATTCACATTTTGCTCGATATTAAACATAGATACATCAATATATAAGTGGTAAAGATCGTTAATAAGAAAACCACTAGCAATTTTATTTTTTCATAAAGAATATTATAATGGTCCTTAAGAAAACTAATTACATTTTGTTGGTTGTTAGATATATGTGCCCTAGAAGCCAGAATTGGCTGACACTTGTAATACACTTCTAGGGGCAAAATTATAATTTTGACTATAATTAATAAAATGGGTTATTTTCTATCACATATGTGTATTTAGTGTCTGTGATACATCCTTTGAGTTAATGGTAATGATAATTCATATTTTCAAGAGTTGAAAATTTAAGACATGAATAATCATTATTAACTCATAAACATGCTCCCGACCATAGGATCATCACGAGGATGGTGATTGATCCGGAAGGTTGGTGTACAATCGCTTCTCTTTAGTAGATGAGTCTTGAGTCTACGGTGTGGAGACACCGGAGCGAGAGTACAGGTACTCGTTAGAGAACGAGGGCACTGAGCGTGACCACCTCGAGTAGTCATTAGGGAAGTCTACCTTCTCGTCAATGACTGACTCGATGCTGCAGTAGTGTGTCTGGTTCTTTGACCTGAGATGCATCGGCAGTTCACCTTGAGGGTGTTATAGTTTGACTACACCATTACTCGGTCTCCTAGCCATATGGAACCCTGAGGTGTATGTTGGCTATAGCATGTTCATTGTAGGAACTGGATTGCATCAAGATGGAATCTATCTACCTCGGTGGTAGAGGAGCAGCCCTATGATGATCATGAGAATCAAGTCCAGAAATCCATGGCCATGGTAGAGTGAAATAATAGAAAGAGTTTCTATTTAGATTTTCACATTGGACTCGAATCGAATGATTACATCATATGACAGAGACTAGGGTTTGACGAGTTCACCTTAACCCTAATCTGATCGGGGCTCAAGATAGAAGAACTTAATCACACAGGTAGCTGCACCAAGAGGTTCGCATTCAGCTCTGATGGGTTGCCACCATATACTGCTAGGTGTCACTGGTGGATTTTGGGAGCAATTAGAATGATTTAGATGATCGATCATTCTAGCTGTTCGAATCAGAAGAGTTCTGATCCATCGAAAGGAGTTTCGATGATGTCGATGATAGAGATCATGACATATCCCATTACCATACAGAACTGAACCTAACTGGGTCACACAAACAAGGGTTTGAATCTGGTGATCATCAATTGAACTGATCTAGTTCAATTGATCTGAATGAGATTCAATTAGGTTCAAGGAAATCGTGCTAGCACTCGATTGAACCTAACGTTCTTCTTTTACTATCATAAATAAGTTGTCCTGACTGAGCCAAAGGAGTTTGTGCTCAATCAGAGGCCTTCATATGGTCTGACTGGAGGTTGTCCAAGTCAGAAATAGGTTGTCTTATTTTGTAAGACATTACCTGCCATTTTTGGTCACCTGCCATTTCTTGTTCTTTGACTTTGGTCAAAAGTCTACCTTTGACTGGTCAAACGTTGACCATTGACCCTTTGACTTTTGACCACATGTCATGCACCTATTGGAGAGCTGGTGGGGGCCTGTCCCCCTGCCAGAACCTGGCAAGGAGAAGGGCGCACGCCAAGGGTGGCGTGAGCCCAAGTAGGAGGCGCCTAGGAGTCCTTGTTGGACAAGGACTCCACCTCCCTTTTGGATTCCAATCAGAGTTCTACTAAGAATCCAGTTTGACTGGTCTTAGGCGCCCTCTAAGGAGGAATCCAGGGGTCTCTATTCCAACCAATCAGATTTAGATCTGATTTCACAAAGGGTTGTGATTGGTTGAGAGGAAGAGGAGTTGGATCACAAGAGGTCTATAAATAAGACCCTGCGCCCAACCCTAATTCTAAGTGAATGCTATTAGACACACCCCAAGGCTGCCTCTCCCCTCCTTCTCCATGCCATAGTCTCTTCTCCCCTTGCTCTCCACGTCCAAAAGTGTTTTGGATTTAGGTTGGTGCGATTCAGATCAAGGAAAGGCGATCAAAAGCAAGAAGGCTGCGCTGCTGCAAAAGGACGACTGCAGATCTTCAAAAGAGTTTTGAAGATCCTCCAGATCAGATCCAGATCTGATTTTTGGAGGTGTGATAGAGAAGAAGAGGATCTCCAGATCCAACCCGAGTGGATACCGGTAGAGGCCAGGCGCTTGCGTGGCTAAGATCCAGAACCTTCCGCTGCAATCAGGATCATCTACAGGGTAATAGGATTACCCAAATCAGGTAAATTAAATTTGATTTAATTTATCTTATTTTATTTTATTTATTAAAATAATAAGAATCAGATCTGAGACATATCAAGATCTGATTAAGATATAGAGAAAATATTTGAAATATATCTCTTGATCTAGTCAGATCTGGATGAACCTAGATCGAGAAATCAGGATTTCCCTTCACTACTATCCTCAAGATCCTACATGGAAGTACAAAATTGAGCACTAGAATCAAAGTCAAGCACCCAACTAGATGCAGAAGAAATCGTACGGTTAGATTCAATAACAAGCATACCTTCAGAAGGACCTACCTCCTTATTCTTTAGGGTGGCTAGGTATGTAGGATAGTTCTGCTTTCAGGGGCCATCAGTGTTGTAATGAAAATATTTTTCTTTATCAGTGGCCTTCTTCTTCGGCTCTGCCTTCTTTCTCTTTCCTCCTTCCACCTTCTGCTTTTTCATAGATTTCTTCTTTTCAAAAGACTTTCTCTTGAAAGAAGTCCATTCCATAGCAAATACTAAGCATTTAGAACCTTTCACAAAAAGCTCAGTAGCAACCAGCATGTTCATAAGCTTGACAAGAGTATTTTGAAGTTTACGTATATGGTAGTTCATGATGAACTACCCATATACATCAGTCAAGGATTGCAAAATTATATCATTCCGCAAATCTAAGTCCAACTTCACTCCAAGCTTCTCAAGCTCTTTCAAGTCCTCGATCATAATTAGACAATGATCTTGGACTAACTGCCCATCATGCATTTTAGCCTTGAATAGTTGTTTAGTGACCTGATATTTGGTTATGCGACTATGTTCACCAAACATCTCTTGTAGGTTAGCCAACATTTGATGGGCAGTCTTGATATCTTCAAGTTGGCACTGATGCTCATCAGGCATCGAGCCCAACATGTAGTATGCGGCCTTGTTATCTTCGTTCGTCCACTTGTCAAGAGATGCTCTTTGTTCAGCGGATGGATGAGCTGGTAAGGTGGGAGGATCCTGATCCAATACATGAGTTAATTTCTCTAAATCCAAAATAATTTCGAAGCTCTGAAATCAATCTTTGTAATTGGGTTCGGTTAGGTGTCCAACATACATGCTAGTGGGTTGGATGCAGACATTTTGCTTTTCCTATGGAGAGTAAAAGTTTCTAATTTGATATTGTAATTAAGATTTAACCAATTTATTTTGGAGTTTAATTTTTAAATAAATTTGCTTCCACTATTTTTTTGGATTTCTATACTCTCTCTGCAGAGATGCAAAAATCTCGGTGATTATAGACTTCTAATGGATGGTGCAGTTTCACCAACTGACTCATTACCTCACCTAATAGTTATTGGTGATGGGTTAGCCAATGAGTGGATAACTCTTGTCCAATAATTTTCTAATCATGATGCATCCAAACTTGGTCTCTAATTCATGAATCTCACCATGCCCGAAATATTGATCCACTCTTTAGTTAAGTTAGACCAACTATTTACACAGATTGGATTCCTAATTGGGTCTCTTACCATATCCAAAATATTGAACCCAATTTATCCTCTAGCCCATAGCATCCAATGCCTAATATACATGGTTGTGTCTTTCCAGTGCAACTGAGCCACTATGACCAGCCAAGAGCAATCAACCCCAGAAAGGGCCCGCATATCTACAATGATGAAAGATCTTAGACTTAATCTTTTCTTAGAAAGATTTGATTTAGGTCTTTTTAAACTTGACTTACAATAGCCATAACAATTATGACTAACCTAGTGGCATGGGTTAGCTCGGATTGTTAACCACCTTAGATCAGGACTGGGTCGATAAAAATGGCTTGGTATGTGAGATCGGTGGAAGGGATATGCCTTTAACTCGACAACAGTGCATTCGAGTCAAGTAGCTCCCAATTAAAAACTAGTCGATTGTATCTACCAGACTTACCTTAGACATCAAATTATTGTGCCAGAACCAATTAGGTTAGCCTACAATCCAGACTCTAACCACTAAGCCTAACTAGGTCTTTGCTTGATCGATCAGTCATGTGATTCGATCTTGACCCAGACTTAATCCTATTAAGCTGGTCAATTTAAGCACTCTTAATCCCATCTAACAAACTCTTGATTCAGTTTGATCAACCACTAGACCTAATTGAGCTACCCAAGTCTGAATTCAATTTTATGAATATATCTTAAATCTAAAAATTCTTAATTTTTATATTTAACATATTACATAATCTTAATTTCTAATTAAGTTTAGGATTCATAAATAAAATATGTAAATAAAATCCTAGGATTTCAGGATCTAGAATTTTGCAAAAAATAAGTTTTAGGTTGTTGATTAAGGACGAAAGTGCAGCACCCCTACACATCATAAGAATCCCCCATCGAATGAAAGGAGAGGGCATTTAAACTCTACTTTGTTCTTACGATCAGACAGCCAAGGAAACTGCCTTAATCAAAAATATGAAAATTACAAAACTAGTTAGATCTACATCATATATCTCATATATAAAAATTGATCTAACTATAAACATGTTTTGCATACATCTTCATGTATCATATCATTCATATTTTCATATCTAAATTATCTTATAATTATCTAAAAAATCAAATTTAAATTGATTATATCAAATTAAAATCTATTCTAGATAATTATGTAGAGCTATTCTACAACTAGTCTAAACATGCATTCATCATATCTCATATCAACAAAAATTAAATAAATTTATTTTTTATTTCTTAGATATTATTATAATATTTATAATATTAAAAAATAGTAAATAAATATATCTAAAAATTATAACTTAATCAAATTAAATTATGATCATGCTAGACTATATATAGAATAATTCTATTCTATAACTAGTCATGCATCTTGTGCAACATAGATCTAAATTATTTAATTTTTAATTTTTTTATTTTAGATTTAATCATATTTTATGTGACATCTGAAATTATCTAATTACTATATCAAAATTAAATCAAAATTAGATGTAATGGAAAATGCAACCTGGCTCTGACACCAATTGAAGGGAAAACCTAGTTTTTCAGATTAGGTTCGTTCAGATCTGATTGGATCAAGAGAGATATTTTAAAAATTTTTCTCTTAGATCTAGATCAAAACTGAGACTTTTCAAATCTATTATTATTGGTCTAATAAAAGAAAATAAAATTAAAAAAAACTAAATCTAATTTAATTTATCTTGTTGAGGATATTTTGATTATCCTGTGATGATCCTGATGTCTGCCTGAGGTTCTGGATCTAGCCACGCAAGTATCTGGCCTCTACTGATATCCACTCTGATAGGATCTAAAGATCTTCTTATCACCTCTCCAAAAATTAGATCTGGATCTGATTTTGAAGATCTTCAAAACTCCTTTCAAAGATGTGAGTTGTCTCTTGCAACAGTGCTGCCTTCTTCCTTTTCCTGCCGCCTTTCTCTTGCTTAGATCGCACCAAACTGAAGCCCAAAAATTCTTGGGCATGGGTAGGAGATAGAAGACCTAAAGATGGCATGAAGGATGGAGAGGGAAAGCCTTTTGGCATGGGCAATGGATCATGCTTTTTAGATCTTAGCGCAGATAGGGTTTTTATAGATCCTATTGCACCATGCAGTGCCACATCATCCCGACCAATCATGGCCTTTTATGCAATCAGATCTAAATCTAATTGGTGGGATGATATCATCCAATCCAATCAGATGAGAGTCCCTCTGAATCATTCTTAGATGGTCCCAAGACTGGTCAAAGACAAGTCTTTGACACCACCTAGGTAGAGTCCCCAAAGTAAACTAGAGTCCCATCTGTTTGGGACTCCAGGTGTCATTATCTTTGGGTGCATGCCTCCCTAGGCATGCATCACCTCCCTTTCCACTTTTTAGTAGGGGGATAAATCTCTATCTATGCTCCTATGGGTGCATGGCATATGGGCAGATGTCTAAGTGTCAAAGGTCAACGTTTAACCAAATGTCCAAAATATGATTTAGTAGATGATGGAAAATGGCAGGTGTTGTCTCAAATTCATCTCATAAATTAAGACAATCCTTTTCTAACCTAGACAAGCTCCAGTCAGACCAAGTAAAGATACCGAGTGAGCCAAGATACATTTGGCTCAGTCAAGACAAACTTTAATGATAATTAAAGAAGAACATTAGGCTTAATCGTGTGTTAGCATGATTTTCTTGAACCTAATTGAATCTAATTCAAATCAATTGAATTGGATTAGTCCAATTGATGATATCCAAATTAAAATTCTTATTTGTGTGATCTAATTAGGTTCAGTTCTGTATGGTAATGAGATATGTTGTGATCTCTATAATCAACATCATCGAAACACCTTCCGATGGATTAGAATTTTTCTAATTCAGATAACTAGTATGTTTGATAATCTAAATCATTCTAATTGCTCTCAAAATCTACTAGTGATACCTAGCAGCATATGGTGGCAACCCATCAGAATTGAAAATGAACCTCTTGGTGTAATTACCTATATGATTAAGTTCTTCTATCTTGAGCCCCGATTGGATTAGCATTAAGGTAATCTCATCAAACCCTAACATCTATAATATGATTAATCATTCAATTCAAGTCCAATGTGAAAACCTTAATAGAATCTCTTTCTATTATGTTACTCTGCCATGGCCATGGTCTTATGGACTTGATTCTCATGATCATCATAGGGCTTCTCCTCATCTACCGAGGTAGATAGATCCTCTATTGCTGCAATCCAATTCCTATAATGAACATGCTATAGCCAACATACACCTCAGGATTTTGAATGGATAGGAGATCAAGTTATGGTATAGTCAAACTATAACATCCTTAAGGTGAACTATAGATGCACCTCAGGTCAAAGAACTAGACATAGAACTATAGCTTCAAGCCAATCATCGACGAGAAGGTAGACTTCCTAATGACTGCTCGAGGTGGTCACGCTCAGTGCCTTGTTCTCTAACGAGTACCTATACTCTCGCTCTGATGTCTCTATACCATAGACTCAAGACCCATCTACTATAAAAAAGTGATTATACACCAACCTTCTAAATCAATCACCATCCTCATGATGATCCTACGATCAGGAGCATTTTATGAGTTAATAATAAAAATTCATGTCTTAAATTTTCAACTCTTGAAAATAAGAACTGTCGTTACCATTAACTCAAGGGATGTATCACCGATACTAAATACACATTGTGATAAAAAATAATCTATTTTATTATTTATAGTCAAAATTATAATTTTATCCTTAGAAGTGTATAACAAGTGTTAGCCAGTTCTGGCTTTTAGGGCACACATATCTAACAGTAAGTTCTCCGAGCTCCATAGACGTGGGACATTGGTGCCTCCAAGCTCCTTCAAGTAATAAGTTTTAGGTTGGACGACCTCTTTGACTTCATAAGAACCTTCCCAATTTGGGGTGAGCTTCTCTTGATTTTGAGGTTGTGAAATAGCTGCTCGTTGAACTACCAAGTCCTCCACTTTGAATATTTTACCTTTGACTCTAGAGTTATAGTAGCGGGCCACTCTTCCTCTATAAGCAGCCATCCGAACTCGGGCTTCTTCTCATTTCTCCTCCAACAAATCGAGATTTGCTCTAAGATTCTTCAAATTGTATTGCTTGCTGAAGGCTACAACCCATACCGATGGCAGCTTGAGCTCTATCTGGATGACTGCTTCCATTCAAAAAGATAGAGCGAATGATGTTTCTCTAGTCAGCAACTTCTGGGTAGTTTGCTATGCCCATAGGATATGGTAAAGCTCATCCACCCAAGTCCCCTTGAAATAGTATTGATGATGTCAAGGGATGGCCGATCTTCTTATTGCTCTTCCCTCCTTGATGGTTTGGGTTGGCATAGTGCTCTTGGCCTATCATTCTTTACTTTAGACCGACGTCATAGAAATTGACCAAGCTGACCTCACCTGATGAGCTCCTCGATCTCATCTAGGACCTGGATGCATTCCTCAGTAACGTGACCATGGTCGCGATGGTAGAGGCAGTACTTGTTAGGGTTTTGCTTGTCTAGATGAAACTGCATCATCTTCGACCTCGGCAGCTATTCCATGATCTTCATCATGACTTGAGTCTTCAAAGTGTTGAGGGGAGCATAGGTGTGGAACCTTCTAGAGGGAGATTTCCATCATGTCCTTTGATTAGGGTGCTTCTCTAATGACAAGCTCGAGGAGGAGTTTGGACTCGTTTGTGCTCGAAAGGAGTTCTAGAGCATGGCTGAGCTTTGCTCAACTTTTCTTTAACTGCGGGCTTGCTTGAATCACCTACCTATCGCTCTCTCATGGCTTCTTCATCCTTTGCCTTGAAGGCCTCTTCTACCTGAGCATAACCATCAATTCGGACCAGCATATCAGCAAAATTCTTGAGGTACTTCTTTTTCAAGGAGAATAGCAGATCATTCTTGTAGTGGCCGCCCATTAGTGCGGCCATTGCAATAGACTGATCCAAGTTTTGGACCTCTAAAGTAGTAGCACTAAAGTTGCTGACATAGGCCCGAATGGACTCTCCTTCCTTCTGCTTGATATGGATGAGAAAATTTGAGCCTCATCGGAATGTCGACTGCTAACGAAGTAAGCCATAAATTGATGGCTCATTTGATCGAAGAAGAAAATAGTATCCGATTTAAGGGTAGAGTACCAGTTCCTGGCTAATCCCTTCAGGTAGGAGGGGAAAGCTCGGCCTAGGATGGCATTGAGCGCGCCATGGAGCAGCATCATTTTTTGAAAGGCCTCCAGATGATCGACTGAATCTGTAGTCCTATCGTAGTTCTCACACTAGGGAAGCTTGAAGTTCGACTGGATGGGTTTCTACATAATTTTCTAGAAAAAGAGAGGATTAGTGCATATATCATTACCATGAGAAGAAGGAGCATGGCGGAGTTCCTTGATCCACCGGTTCATTTCTTGTAGTTTTCAATCTAGAAGATCTTCATGGTCATGAATCTCCAAAGTCTTCTGATAGAATGGGGGTAAGGTCCCCTTAGGGGTTGGATCACGATCGGAGAAAGGGCTCTCTACCCTCTGCTTTCCTTTTTTGGAAGTTACCAGTCGATTCGCCTATCTCGGTCATCCCCGTACCAGATCTTTGGGTTTTAGTGTAGCCCACTCTAGCTGTGCAAGCATTAGTGACCATTGTTGCAACATGGCCTGCACTACTTCAATGGGGCCTCTAACCTGCTGGACCAGTAGGTTGAATTACTCCACATCCACCATTGCTGTTGGTGGAGCTTGAGATACTAGGGATGAGATAGGAGCGGGCAAATCTAGATGAGGTCTAGCTGCAAAGATGGTCGATCGTCGAGTTGAGACCTTCCTGGGAGGTATTACCAAGAAATCAATCGAGGAAGAAAAGCTTTAAAGGGGAGAAGAAGAAGAAAATGCTTCCACTGAGCACTTCTTTAAGAACAAGGGATCCTCAAAAGAAAGAAAACCCTTCCTCTAGCACCAATTCTATTGGTGTGGAATCTAGTTGATACCATAATTGGCTGGAGCTAGAGAAGATGAGGTTTCCATCAAGACCTGCAAAAGAAGTCAAAACCAGAGGAGGGTGGCTCCAGTAGGACCATTCGATAGTCAAGTCAACTCTTTCGACCAACAAAAATGGAATGCTCCATAGAGAAAGTAGCAAAGTTTTGAAAAGAAGAATGAGAGCTTGGAGAAAACGTATATGGAGGGTTTCTTTTATAGATGGAGCCTATAACAAACTGATAGTGACAGCCAAAATCGTCTGGTAGTGGGCCGTTTAGACCACGTGAAGTTTGTTATGGAGGGTAGTATCTATTGTCACGATGCTTCTATTGTCATGACATGCAGGTGATTGAGATTTAATTATCGAAGTTTGGACTGAACCGCTATCAGTAGCGAGAAAGGTTCGACTAGGAGAAGCCCTTCGAACGATCGGAAGGAATTTAGAGGTAGTTCGTCTGATGAAGAAATCAGTCTGGAGAGAGAGTTCATTTGAAAGAGAAGTTTGAAGGGAATTTCTCTAGAGGAGAAGTCCATCTAGAAGAGAATTCCAACTAGAGGAGAAGTCCGAAGGAAGTTAAACTAAAGGAGAAGTCCAAAGGAAGCTCATCTGGAGGAGAAGTCTGGAGAATGTTCGACTGAAGGAGAAGTTTGGAGGAAGTTCATCTAGAGGAGAAGTCCATCTAGAGGAGAAGTCCGGAGGAAGCTCGTTTGGAGGAGAAGTCCATCTAGAGAAGAAGTTAGCAAGATGCTTGATTGGAGGAGAAGTTCATCTGGAGGAGAAGTTTGGAGGAAGTTCGACTGAAGGAGAAGCCCGTCTGGAGAAAGTTTGGAGGAAGTTCGATCGAAAGATAAGTCCATCTAGAGGAAAAGTCCAAAAGAAGTTCATCTGGTGGAGTAGTCCATCTAGAGGAGAAGTTCGGAGGAAGTTCGACTGAAGAAGAAGTCCATTTGGAGGAAGTTCATCCAAGCCATTCCAAAGATCGGCAGGCATACTAAAGGTCGATCAACACAGGGATAAGTAAAGCCATGGTTGAAGCTCTTCCATAATTGAGAATCCTTTTTGACCAAGCGTTTGTCCAAAGTTTGGCAGGAGCGGGGTTTATCTCCAACATCCTACAAAAGGGAGCTTTATCATTTTGTCATGAAGACTTGATTCACAAATCAGATATGACTCAAAAGTCAACGGACCTAACAACCTAGATTTTTTCAATTTGTTAACCCTATCTTCCACTATGTGATCTAGCTTAAGATGCCATAGATACTTATCATTTAGACTATCCCTAGGTCACTTTAGTCCTATGGCATTCACATTTTGCTTGACATTTAACATAGATACATCGATATGCAACTGATAGAGATCATTAATTAAGAATCCACTTGTATTTTTATTTCTTCCAAAAAGAATAGTATAGTGGTTCTTAAGAAAGTTAATAACATAACCTTCTTGTGCTAAACAAGAAACAGAAATCAAATTCCTACTTATTGTAGGCACAAAATAACAGTCCTTAAGAATCAAATCTAAACTCTGTGGTAGTTAAAGAGGGTAGGTTCCCATGGCCACAGCAACAACTCTTGCTCCATTTTCAACGTGTAGGATCATCTCACTATCCCTCAGCCTCTTACTCTCTTTAAGACTCTACATAGAAGTACACAAATGAGCACTAGATCCAGAGTCAAGCACTGAACTAGATGCAGAAAAAATCGTTAAGTTAGATTCAATCACGAGAATATCTCTAGAAAGACCTTCCTTCTTGTTCTTCAGGATCGCCTGGTATAAAGGGAAGTTCCACTTTCAATGGCCGTCAGAATTATAATGGAAACATTGTTTTTGTTGGTGGCCTTCTTCATTGGCTCTCCTTTCTTCTTCATTCCACCTTCCACCTTTTGCTTCTTTGCGGTCTTCTTTCTCTTCTCAAAAGACTTTCTTTTGGAAGAAGTCTGCTCCATAGCAAGCATTGAGCCCTTTGAACCTTTCATAGAGAGCTCAGCAGTAACCAACATGTTCATAAGTTCAACCAAGATATTTTGAAGTTTATACATATGGTAGTTCATGATAAACTGCCCACAAGCATCAGTCAAGGATTGTAGAACTATATCGATCTGCAAGTCCTTATCCAACTTGACACTGAGCTTCTCAAGCTCCTTTAAGTCCTTGATCATCATTAGATAATGATCTTGAACCGACTGCCCATCACGTATTTGAGCCTTAAAAAGTCTCTTAGTGACTTGATATTTGGTTGTGCAACTCTGTTCACAAAATAACTCTTACAAGTAAGCCAACATTTGGCAGCTAGTCATTATGTCTTTATGTTGGTGCTGGAGCTCATCAGACATCGAGCCCAACATGTAATACTTGGCTTTCTTATCTTCATCCATCCATCTTTCCAAAGATGCTCTCTATTCAGCAGATGGACGGGCTAGTAAAGTAGAAGGATCCTATTCTAACACATGAGTCAACTTCTCAAAACCCAAAATAATTTTAAAGTTTTCGAGCCAATCATTGTAGTTGGGTCTGGTCAATCTATGGATGTCCAAGATACGAGCTAGTAGGTTGGATGCAGATATTTTTCTGTAGAGAGTCAAAGTTTCTAGTTACATTTTATAATTAGACTTAACTAATTTATTTAGGAGTTTTATTTTTAAACAAATTTGCCTCTCACTATTTACTCGGATTCCTACACTTCTTGGGTAGAGATGTGAAAATATCCATAATCAATGATTTCTAGTGGGTGGTGTTAGATGTGTGCGCTTGAAGTCGGATTGGCTAAACACTTGTAATATACTTCTAAGAATAATTTTATAATTTTGAATATAAATTAATAAAAAAATTATTTTCTATTATAATCTTTATTTAAAGTATCTATGATACATTCTTTGATTTAATGGTAATGATGATTCATATTTTTAAGAGTTGAAAATTTAAGATATGAATTTTCATAATTAACTCATAAACTACTTCCGACCGTCGGATCATCATGAGGATGTTGATCGATTCGGAAGGTTGGTATACGATCATTTTCTTAGGATAGATGAGTCTTAAGTCTATGGTGTGGAGACACCAAAGCTAGAGTATAGGTACTCATTAGAGAACGAGGGCACTATGCGTGACCAACTTAAGCAGTCATAAGAAAGTCTACCTTCTCATCGATGACTAGCTCGATGCTGTAGTGGTGTGTCTGGTTCTTTGACCTAAGGTGCATCAATAGTTCATCTTGAGGGTGCTATAGTTTGACTACACCATAACTCAATCTCCTAGCCATTCAAAATTCTAAGGTGTATGTTGGCTATAGCATGTTCATTGTAGAAAGTAGATTGCACCAATAAGAGGATCTATCTACCTTGGTAGAGAAGGAGTAGCGCTATGATAATCATGAGATTGAGTCCTTAAGCACATGGCCATGGCAGAGTGAAGATGATAGAAAGAGTTTCTATTAGGATTTCATGTTACACTTGAATTAAATAATTAATTTATATGACGGATGTTGGGTTTGACGAGTTCACTTTTACACTAATCCTGTCGGGACTTAAGATAGAAGAATCCAATTATATAGGTAGCTACACTGAGAGGTTCGCTTTAAATTCTGATGGATTGTTACCATATACTGCTAGGTGTCATTGGTGGATTTTGGAAGCAATTAGAATGATTTTAATGATCGATCATTCTAATTGTACGAATCAGAAAAGTTTTGGTCCATCAAAAGATTTTTTAATGATGTCGATGATAGAGATCATGACATGACTCATTACCATACAAAACTAAGTCTAACTAGATCACACAAATAATGGTTTGGGTCTGGATGTCATCAATTAAGCTAACCTAGTTTAATTGATTTGGATTAGATCCAATCAGATTCAAGGTAATCATGCTAGCACACAATTGAGCCTGGCTTTCTCCTACCGTAATCTTTCTGATTCATTACAACTGAGTTAAATTTGATTTGACTCATTTCTGTATCTTGAATGGGTTTATTTTTATCTGACTAGAACAAGCCTAGGTTAGATTAATTATTAAAATTAAATCCATTCCTAGTGCAATTAGACTAGGGTCAATAGTTGACCTATTTGAGAGAATTGAGGATTACCTAATCAGATGCTTCTAAAATTTTTTGTGAAAATCTTCTATTTTTTGGATATGTGATAGGGCTTGAGATATGCTATGGGTTTGCCAAATTTTGTAATTTATGGTGGTGGTTTGACTGGGTTTTTGATAGAGTTTGATTTGGATCAAACTCTCGAGGGAAGAGTCCTAGCCGCAATGGACTCTTCCTTATCTACTCATGCTGTCACTTTCTAGATGAATTTTTATTGTAAAATTTAGATAAGATCTAGGGTTTCATATGGAGAATAATCCCTAGAGTCTCTTTGATCAAATAACAAGTGATTTGGTCATGTGGGACACTATATGGCATTGGGTTTTTAAACCTTTTCTCACGCCATTATGAAGGTATTGCATGAAATTATTTTCCACACCCAAGTGCTATCACCCATTCCAAATCTCATGCCCCCTCTATCTTCTTTCTCTCTTCTTTTACATGTCTAAAATGTTAGCCACAAATCAAAGAAGAAGGTCCAAGTATTTTGGCACAAGATTCAAGTTCTACGCGATGGTGTTCGTTAGATGGATGGGCTGCCTTCAGAAATTATTTTGAAGGATCTATAGATTATATTTAGATATGATCTTTGGAGGAGAGATTTGCGATGAGAAGACATTTAGATTCTATCCTAGTGGATACCGGTAGAGGCCAGGCATGCTTGTAGCTCCTTCCAAAACCTCAGGAACGATTAAGATCATCGCAGGATAATTAGATTATCCATTCAGGTACTTAAAATTAAATTTTATTTTATTTTATTTTTATTTTAAATATTAAATTATCTTAATCAAATCTGAGAATTTTTATATCTGATCAAATTATATAAATTTTTGTAAAAAATTTTGCCTCAGATCTAGACGATCCTACGACGAAAAATTAGATTTTTCTTCAACAGGTATCAGAGTTGCATTAGCAGTCCTTTAGATCCATTTTAGATTTGATATAATTATTATTTATGATATAATATTAAATGCTTTTGGATGTCACATCAGATATGATTAGATCTAAAATTAAAAAATTAAAAATTATATGATTTAGATCTATAATGTATGAGATGGATAACTAGACTAGGAATAGAATAGTTCTCTATGTAGTCTAGTATTATCATGTTGTTAATTTAATTAAATATAATTTTAGATCTATTTTATTTTTAATTTTTTAATATTATAATTATTGTAATCAGCTCTAAAAAATAAAAAATATAATTTTTAAATTTTAATTTATTCATATGAGATATGAAAGATACATGCTTAGACTAGTTATAGAATAATTTTATAAAATATCTAGAATAGTATTATTTTGATGTGATCAAATTGAAAATTCTATTTTTTAGATTTAATATGAGATATCTCAGATATGAAAGCATGCATGGTTGATTGAATTGTGATGCATGAGATGTATGCAAGGCATGTATAGGTTAGATCTTTGGTTGTATATTTGATACATGATTTAGATCTAACTTGTTTTGTTTTAGAATGTATATTTCTGATTAAGGCATCCCCCTTGGCCATCCAGTTATAAGAACAAAGTAGGATTTAAAGGCCCTCTCCTTCTAGTCGATGGGGTGTTCTTATGATGTGTAGAGGTGTTGCACGTTCGTCCTTAATCAAAAATTAGAACTTATTTTCTATAAAATTTTAGATCTCAAAATACTAGGATTTTGTTATATATTTTGTTCATGAATCCTAACTTAATTAAAAATTAAGATTATAAAATTAATTAGATCTAAAAATTATGAATTTTCAGATCTAAGACATCTTCATACAATTGGCTTCGGGCTTTGATAGCTTAATTAGGTCTAGCGATTGACCAAATTGAATCAAGAGTTGGTTAGGTAGAATCAAAGAAAGCTTAAAATTGACTAACCTAATAGGATTAAGTCTAGATCAAGATTGAATCATATTGAGATGTGACTCGATCAAGTCAAGATCTAATTTGGCTTCGTGGTTCGAGCGTAGATTGTAGACTAACCAAATTGGCTATGATTTGATAATTTGGTATCTAAGATAAGTCTGGCAGATACGACCGACTGATTTTTAATTAAAAGCTACTTGACCTGAATGCATTCTCATCGAGTTAATGGCATATCCCTTCCATCGATCTTACTTATCTGGCCACTTATGTCAACCTAGTTTTGATTTGAGGTGGCTAACAATTCGAGCCAACCCATGCTACTAGGTTAGTCATAATTATTATGACTATGTCAAGTTTAATGAGACCTAAATTAAATCTTCCTAAGAAAATATTAAGTTTATGATCTTCCACTATTGTAGATATGTAGGCCCTTTTCGGGGTTGATTATTCTTGACTGGATATAGTGGTTTAGTTGCACCTGAATGATGCAACCATATCTATTAGACATTGGATGTTATAGGTCGGAGGATGGATTGGAATCAATATTCTAGATATGGTGAGAGACCCAATCAAAAATCCAATTCATGCAAATGGTGGGTCTGACTTACCTAAGGAGTAGAGCAATATTCTGGGCATGGTGAGCTTCATGAATTAGAGACCTGATTTGGGTGCACCATGATTAGAGAATCATTGGACAAGAGTTGTCCACTCATCGATTGATCCATCACCAATAACTATTAGGTGAGGTATTGAACGAGTCAGTGAGATCGCACCATCCATTAGAAATCTATAATCATGAAGATTTTTACATCTTTGCTAGAAGAGTGTAGGGATCCAAATAAATAGTGAAAGCCTAATTTATTTAAAAATAAAATTTTTAAATAAACTGGTTAAGTCTAGTTACAAAATCTAATTAGAAACTTTGATTCACTATAGAAAAAGATCTGCATCCAACCCACTAGCCCATATCCTGAAAATCGATAGACTGACCAGATCGATCTACAAGGATTGGCTCTGAAACTTTAAAATAGTTTTAGATTTTAAGAAGTTGACTCATGTGTTGGAGCAGGATCCTTCCACTTTACCAATACGTCCATTTGCTGATCAGAGAGTGTCTCTAAAAAATGAATGGATGAAGATAACAAAACTAGGTATTACATGTTGGGCTCGATGTCCGATGAGCTCCAGCACCAACATGAAGATATTAAGACTAGCCACCAAATGTTGGCTCACCTACAAGAGTTGTTTAGTGAACAGAGTCGTCCAGCCAAATATCAAGTCACTAAAAGAATTTTTAATGCTCAGATGAATGATAGACAGTCGGTCCAAGATCATTGTCTAATGATGATCAAGAATTTAGAAGAGCTTAAGAAGCTCGATGTCAAGTTAGATCAGGACCTGTAGATTGATATAATTCTATAATTTTTGACTGATGCGTATGGATAGTTCATCATGAACTATCATATGCATAAACATCAAAATATCTTGGCTAAATGTATGAATATACTGGTTACTAGTGAGCTCTCTGTGAAAGGATCAAAGGGCTTAGTGCTTACTGTGGAGTAGTCTTCTTCCAATAGAATGTCTTTTGGAAAGAAGAAGAAGACCGTGAAGAAGTAGAAGATAGAAGGTGGAAAGAAGAAGAAGGCAAAGCCAAAGAAAAAGGCAGTTGACAAGGAAAAAGATTTTCATTGCAACATAGATGGCCATTGGAAGTAAAACTACCCTTTTTACCTGACCAGCCTGAAGAACAAGAAGGAGGCAGGTCCTTCTGGAGGTATGCTCATTATAGAATCTAATCTTACGATATCTTCTACATCCAATTGGGTGCTTGACTCTGGTTCTAGTGCTCACTTTTGTACTTCTATGCAGGGTCTTGAAGGTAGTAGGAGGCTGACGGATGGTGAGATGATCCTATGCACCGAGAATGGAGCAAAAGTTGCTGTTGTGGCTATGAAAATCTATCCTCTTCGACTACCATCAACACTAGATCTAATTCTTAGAGATTATTTTTATGTGCCTACAGTAAGCAGAAATTTAATTTTTTTTTCATGTTTAGCACAAGAAGGCTATGTAATTAGTTTTCATAAGGACCACTGTAATATTCTTTATAAAAAGAATAAAATTATAAGTAGTTTTCTTATAAATGGTCTCTATCAGTAACATATTGATGTTTTCATTTTTAATATTGAGCAAAATGTAAATTCCATAGGATCAAAGCAACCTAGGGATAGTCTAAATGATAGCTATCTTTGGCACCTTAAGCTAGGTCATATAGCTGAAGACAGGATTAATAAATTAGAAAAATTCGGACTATTGAGTTCATTGACTTTCGAGTCATATCCGATTTGTGAATCATGCATTCATGAAAAAATAACCAAGCTTTCTTTTATAGGACATGGGAAAAGGGCCACAGACCTAATTGCCCTAGTACATACTGATTTATATGGCCCATTTGATGTGTCGGCCAAGGATAATTTTGTCTACTTTGTCACTTTTATCGATGATTTATCTCGATATGGGTATGTGTATTTGATGCGACATAAGTCTGAAGTCTTTGAAAAGATTCATGGAATTTCAGATTTCAAAGTAGAAAAATAAATAAAAAAACCCATTAAGATTCTTCAATCAGATCGAGGAGGTGAATATCTTAGTCAAAAATTTCTAAACTATCTTAAGGACAATGGCATAGTCTCATAATGGACTCCATCTGGAACATCTCAACTTAATGGGATTTTAAGAAATCGGATCTTATTAGATATGGTTCAATCCATGATGAGTTTCATGGACCTTTCTGAGTTTCTTTGGGAACATAGTTTGATGATCGCTATATATTTACTGAATAGGATTTTCCTTTAAAATCATTCCTATCACACCATATGAGATATGGCATGGTAAAAAGTCAAGTTTGAGTCATCTCAAAATTTGAGGTTGTCTGGCTCATGTCAAGAGACAACAAGTGAATAAATTAAAGTCTAGATCCTTTAGAGCTTGATTTATTAAATATTCTAAAGAGTCATTAAGATATTATTTCTATCTTTCAGAAGATCACAATGTGGTTATGAGATGACATGCCATCTTTTTTGAAAAATAGTTTATTCAATATGGTGGCATTGAAAGATAGATTACACTCGAAGAGAAAGTCTCTGATGAGAAACGAGCTAAGAAACCTATGGAACCCAATCAGATTGAGCCAACCCGGACACTACCTCCTCCACCTCATAGATCAAGTAGAATTTTTCATCCTCCTGAAAGGTACTTAGGTACTATCTCAAAAGATGTAAAGAAAATATTTCTCATAGGAAATGGGGTTCATGATGATGATCCCAAATCCTATGATGAGGCGATATTAGATATCAACTCCGAAAAATGGTTAGAGGCAATGAAGTCAAAGATTGACTCAATGTGCTCGAACTAAGTCTCGAC
This sequence comes from Cocos nucifera, assembly GCA_006176705.1. NCBI lineage: Eukaryota > Viridiplantae > Streptophyta > Magnoliopsida > Arecales > Arecaceae > Cocos > Cocos nucifera. The sequence continues at coordinate 122,768 of QRFJ01000968.1, read as the reverse complement.
CATGGTAGATCCACCTGAAGGTATAGTATCTATATAGGGTGTAAATGGATATTCAAATGAGAGATAGGTGCCGATGGAAAGTATTGAGACATTCAAAGCAAGGCTCGTAGCAAAAGAATATAGTCAGTGCGAAGGCATTGACTATCGGGATACCTTTCTATCAGTAGCCATGCTCAAATCCATCCACACATTGCTTGATATTGCAGCCTATTTTGATTACGAAATATGGTAGATGGACATAAAAATGATGTTCTTAAATAGATATCTTAGGAACGATATCTATATGGAATAGCCACCAGATTTCACATCTAGGAATGATGATCACAAGGTATGCAAGCTGCAAAGGTCCATATATGGACTTAAGCAAGCATCTCAGAGCTGGAATGCTCATTTCAATGATGCAATCAAATTATTTGGATTTATCAAGAATGAGAAGGAGCCTTGTATTTTCAAAAAGATCAGTAGGAGCACTATTATCTTCATCATACTATACGTGGATGACATCCTCCTAATTGAAAATGATATTTTCATATTGACTACAGTCAAAATATGGTCGTCTAAGGAGTTCTCTATGAAAGATTTAGGAGAGGCATCCTTTATTCTAAGAATCAAGGTCTATAGGGATAGATCAGATAGGATGTTGGGTCTCTTATTGAAGATGTACATAGAGAAGGTGCTGAAAAGATTCAGCATGGAAAACTCCAAGAGAAGTTTAGTACCCTTTAGACATAGCATTCATTCTCTCCATGAAGATGTGTCCTAGCACACCTAAGGAGATTGAATACATGAGCAAGATCCCTTATGCTTTGGCAATTGGGAGCCTCATGTATGCCATGCTATGTACACGACCTGATATTGCCCATGCTTTGAGTGTTACGTGCAGGTATCAGTTGAATCCAGACAAAGAGTACTAGACTTCTATGAAATATATCCTTAAGTATTGGAGAATGACTATGAATATGTTTCTAGTTTTTGATAATGGAGAACTCCAAGTCTACGGGTATACAGACTCAGATTTTATGTTCGATATAAATGATTAAAAGTCAACATCTAAAAGTCTGCTTATTTATAATGGTGGAGCTATCAGTTAGAAGAGTTCCAAGTAGATGGTGATTGCAGACTCCACCATGGAACCAGAGTACATCACTACATCGAAGGCTACAAAGGAGACATTCGGGTATAAAAAGTTTGCTATAAAGCTTGGAGTGATGTCATCAAATATCGTCCCTCTGTACTATGATAATAGTGGCATCGTAGCCCTTGATAAGAAGCCAAGATCTCACCAGAAATCCAAGCACATCGAGCAGCGAAACCATCTCATCTACGATTACCTCGAGAAGGGATACGTTGAGGTCAAGAGAGTCGACATTGTAAATAATGCGGCTGACCTACTGATAAAGCCATTGAGCCAGTAGAAGATCGAAGCCTATCTTGAGAAGATGGGACTTAGATTTGTAGCTAATTGGCTTTAGATCAAGTGGAAGTTTGTTTGATGTGTGTCATAGAAGCTAGATTGGCTAAACACTTGTAATACACTTCTAAGGATAATTTTATAATTTTGATTATAAATTAATAAAAAGATTATTTTCTATCATAGTGTGTATTTAAAATGTCCATGATACATCCTTTGAGTAATGATAATGATGATTCAAATTTTCAAGAGTTGAAAATTTAAGACATGAATTTTTATAGTTAATTCATAAACTGCTCTCGACCATAGGATCATCACAAGGATGATAATTGATATAAAAGGTTGGTGTACGATCACTTTCTTAGGATAGATGAGTCTTAAGTCTATAGTGTCAAGACACCAGAGCGAGAATACAAATACTTGTTAGAGAACGAGGGCACTGAGCGTGACTACCTTGAGCAGTCATAAGAAAATCTATCTTCTCGTCGATGACTGGCTCGATGCTGTAGTGGTGTGTCTGGTTCTTTGACCTGAGATGCATTAACAATTCACCTTGAGGATGTTATAGTTTGATTACACCATAACTCGATCTCCTAGCGATTCAAAATCCTAAGGTGTATGTTGGCTATAGAATAGCATGTTCATTATAGGAACTAAATTGCACCAATAGGGGATATATCTACCTCGGTAGATGAGGAGTAGCCTTATAATAATCATGAGATTGAGTCCTTAAGCCCATGACTATGGTAGAGTGAAGATGATAGAAAGAGTTTCTATTAGGATTTTACATTGGACTCGAATCAAATGATTAATTCATATGATGGATATTGGGTTTAACGAGTTCACCTTAACCCTAATCCTGTTAGGACTCAAGATAGAAGAATCCAATCGCACAGGTAGCTATAGTGAGAGGTTCACTTTTAGTTCTAATGGGTTGCCACCATATACTGCTAGGTGTCACTGAATGAATTTGGGAGCAATTAGAATGATTTTGATGATCGATCATTCTAATTGTAAGAATAAAAAAAGTTCTGATCCATCGAAAGATGTTTCGATGATGTTGATGATAAAGATCATGACATGTCTCATTACCATACGAAACTGAACCTAACTAGATCACACAACCAAGGGTTTAGGTGTGGATGTCATCAATAGAGCTAATTCAATTCAATTGATTTGGATTAGATCCAATCAGTTTCAGGGTAATTATGCTAGCACATGATTGAGCCCGACTTTTTCTTTCTGTAATCTTTTTGATTCATCACAATCGAGTGAAATTTGATTTGACTCATTTCTATATCTTGAATGGGTTTATTTTTATTTGACTAAAACTAGTCTGGGTTAGATTAATTGTTGAAATTAAATTCATTCCTAGTGCAATTGGACTAGTGTCAAAAGTTGACCTATTTGAGAGAATTGAGGGTCACCTGATCAGATGCTTGTAGAGAATTCTTTGAAAATTTTGTTGCTCTTATTTTTTGATATGTGATAGGACTCGAGACATGCTATGGGTGTGCCAAATTTTATAATTTATGGTGGTGGTTTGACTAGATTTTTGATAGAGTTTTATTTGGATAAAACTCTTAAGGGAAGAATCCTAGGCATAATGGACTCTTCCTTACTACTCATGTTGCCACTTTCTAGATGGATTTTTGACACCAAAACTAGATGAGATCTGGGGTTTCACATAGAGAATAATCCTTGGAGTCCCTTTGATTGAATAATGAGTGATTTGGTCAAAGTGGGATACTATATGGTGTTGGGTTTTTAAAACTTTTCTCATGCCATTGTGAAGGTATTACATGAAATTATTTTCCATGCCTAAGTGCTGTCGCCCATACCATATCTTGTTAGATGTGTGCCTTAGAAGCTAGATTGGCTAACACTTGAAATACACTTCTAAGGATAATTTAATAATTTTGACTATAAATTAATAAAAAAATTATTTTCTATCATAGTGTGTATTTAAACTATATGTGATACATCTGTTGAGTTAATGATAATGACAATTCATATTTTCAAAGAGTTGAAAATTTAAGACATGAATTTTTATAATTAACTCATAAATTACTTCCGACTGTAGGATGATCATGAGGATGGTGATTGATCCAGAAGGTTTGTGTATGTTCACTTTCTTTGAGCATATGAGTCTTGAGTCTATGATGTGGAGACACCAGAGCGAGAGTATAGGTGCTTGTTAGAGAATGAGGGCATTGAGCATGACCACCTCGAGCATTAATAAGGAAGTCTACCTTCTTATCGATGACTAGCTCGATGTTGCAATAGTATGTCTGGTTCTTTGCCTTGAGGTGCATCAATAATTCACCTTGAGGATGTTGTAGTTTGACTACACCATAAATTCGATCTTCTAGCCATTCAGAATCTTGAGGTGTATGTTGGCTATAGTACGTTCATTGTAGGAATTAGATTGCACCAATAAGGGATCTATCTACCTTGGTAGATGAGGAGTAGCCCTATGATGATCATGAGAATTGAGTCCATAAGCCCATGGCCATGGCAAAGTGAACAAAATAGAAAGAGTTTCTATAAAGAGTTTCACATAGTACTCAAATCGAATGATTAATTCATATGATGGATATTGGATTTGACGAGTTCACCTTAACCCTAATCCTTTCGAGGCTCAAGATAGAAGAATCCAATCACACGGGTAGCTACATCGAGAGGATCACTTTCAGTTCTGATGGATTGCCATCGTATACTGCTAGGTGTCACTGGTGGATTTTGGAAGCAATTAGAATGATTTTAATGATCGATTATTCTAATTATATGAATCAAAAAAGTTTTGGTCCATCAAAAGGTGTTTGGATGATGTCGATGATGGAGATCATGACATGTCTCATTACCATATGAAACTAAACCTAACTAGGTCACATAAATAAGGGTTTGGGCTTGGATGTCATCAATTGAGCTAACCATGTTTGATTGATTTGGATTAGATCCAATCAGGTTCAAGGTAATCATGCTAGCACACGATTGAGCCTGACTTTCTCCTTCTGTAGTCTTTCTGATTCATCTCAACCAAGTTAAATTTGATCGACTTATTCCTGTATCTTGAATTATCTTATTTTCTTCTAACTGGAATAAGTTCAGGTCAGATTAATTATGAAAATTAAATTCATTTCTAGTGCAATTGTACTAGGGTCAATAGGTGACGCAATTGAGGGAATTGAGGGACACATGATTAGAAAATTTTAAAATTTTTTTTAGAAGTTGTTTTGCTTTAAATTTTGTTTATATGATAGGAAATGAGATATACTTTGGGTGTGCAAAATTTTATGATTTTTGGAGGTACCTAGATCGGGTTTTGATAGAGTTTGATTTGGATAAAACTCTTGAGGGAAGAGTCCTAGATGCACATGGATTCTTCCTTATCCTTTCATGCTGCCACCTTTCAGATAGATTTTTAGCATCAAAACTAGATGAGATCTGGGGTTTCTTGTGAAGATCAGATCCAAGAGTCCTAATGGTCGAATTAATAAGATTTTTGGTCAAAAAGGAACACTTTATGACACTATGTCTAGTATAAGAATTCTTCTCACAAAATTGCCTTGACGTAATTTATTTTTTCCATACCCAAAGTAGCCTTCCCTCTAACATCCACACCCTCTCTATCCTTTTTCTCCCTCTCTTCTACGTGCCTAAAAAGTTAGGCACAAATCTGAGTTGAAGGTCCAAGATTTTTGGCATAAGATTCAACATCTACACGATGGTCTTCATGAGACGAACAGGCTGCCCACAAAAGTCATTTTGAAGGCTTTACAAATTAGATCCAGATCTAATTTTTGGAGAAGAGAATCATGAGGAGAAGACATTTAGATCCTACCCAAGTGATTACTAGTAGAGGCCAGGTGTGTGTGTGGCTCCTTCTAGAACCTCAGGAATCAATAGGATCATCGCACGGTAATTAGATTAGTAAATCAGGTACTTAAAATTAAATCTGATTTAATTTTATTTTTAATTTTTAATATTAGATCTCTATGATTAGATCTAAAAAGTCTTAAATATTATCAGAATTTTAGAAAAAAAATTTTAAAATATTCCTTCAGATCCAATCAGATCTGAACGATCCTGTTCCAGGAAAATAAGTTTTTCCTTCAACTGGTATCAGAGCCAGGTTACAGTTCTTTGAATTAATTTTAGATCTAATTTTATTTTTATTTTTTATCTAATACTAAAATATTTTAGATGTCACATCAGATGTGATTAGATCTAAAATTAAAAAGTTAAAATTGAATCATTTTGATCTAATATGTATGAGATGCATGACTAGACTTGGAATAGAATAGTTTTATGTGTAGTCTAGTATAATCATATTATTAATTTAATTAAATATGATTTTAAATTTATTTAATTTTTATTATTTTAATATTATAATTATTGTAATCAGATTTAAAAAATAGAAAATAAAGTTTTTAAATTTTGATTTATTCATATGCGATATGAATAGATGCATGTTTAGACTAGTTGTAGAATAGTTCTACAAATTACCTAGAATAGTTTTATTTTGATATGATCAAGTTTAAATATTTTTTTTAGATATTATATATGATATTTTAGATCTTAAAAATATGCATGTTTAATTTAGTGATGATACATGAGATATATGCAAAGCATGTATTAGTTAGATCGTTAATTATATATGTGATATATGATCTAGATCTAACTAGTTTTGTAGTTTCAATTATATTTTTGATTAAGATGTTCTCCTTAGCCATCTGGTCATAAGAACAAAGTAGAATTTAAAGGCCCTCTCCTTCCATTCGATGAGGTATTCTTATGGTGTGTAGGGATGCTGCGCGTTCATCCTTAATCAGAAATTAGAACATATTTTCTGCAAAATCCTTAGATCCTGAAATCCTAGAATTTTGATACATGTTTATTATTTATGAACCCAAACTTAATTAATAATTAAGTTATGAAACTAACTAGGTCTAAAATTGAAAATTTTTAGATCTAAGATATTTTCATAAAATTGGGTTCGTGCTTGGGTAGCTCAATTAGGTCTAATCGGTTGATCAAACCAAATCAAGAGTTGGTTAGGTAGGATCAAGAGTGCTTAAAATTGATCAACCAAATAGTTGTAAGTCTATGTCAAGGTCAACTCACAGCCATATGTGATCGATCCAATTAAGACCTAATTTGGCTTCATGGTTCGAGTCTGGATGGTAGGCTAACCCGATTAGTTCTGGTTCGATAATTTGGTGTCTAAGATAAGTTTGGTAGATACGATCGATTGATTTTTAATTAGGAGCTACTCGATCTGAATGCATTCTTATCGAGTTAATGACATATCTCTTCCACCGGTCTCACTTATCTAGCCAATTATGTCAATCGAGTTTTGATTTGAGGTGGCAAATCTTTTGAGCTAACCCATGCCACTAGGCTTGTCATAACCATTATGACTGAGTCAAGTCTAAGAGACCTAAATTGAATCTTCCTAAGAAAAGATTATGTCAATTGGTCTTCTACTATTGTAGATGTACGGGCCCTTCCCGAGGTTGATTGTTCTCGGTTGGTTACAGTAGTTCAGTTGCACCGAAAAAATGCAACCATGTCTATTAGGCATTAGATGCTATGGGATGGAGGATGGATTGGGCTCAATATTCTGAATATGGTCAAGGATCCAATCAAGAATCCAATTCATGCAAATGGATTGGTCTAACTTAACTAAGGAGTGGATCAATATCTTGAATACAGTGAGATTCATGAATTATAGATCAGGATTAGGTGCACCATGATTAGAGAATCATTGGAAAGAGTTATCCACTCATCATTTGATCCATCACCAGTAACTGCTAGGTGAGATGGTGAGCCAGTCGGTGGGATCGCACAACCCACTAGAAATTAATTGATCATGAAGATTTTCACATCTCTACCCTGAAAGTATAGAAATCCAAGAAAATAGTGGAAGCCTAATTTATTTTAAAAAATAAAATTTATAAATAAATTGATTAAGCCTAATTACAAAATCTAACTAAAAATTTTGACTCTCTATAAGAAAATGTTTGCATCCAACCCACTAGCCTATATCCTGGACACCCATAGACTGACCAGACCCAACTTCAAAGATTGGCTCTAAAACTTTAAAATTATTTTGGGTTCTGAGAAGTTAACTCATATGTTAGAATAGGATCCTCCCACTTTACCAGCTCATCCATCTGCTGATCAGAGAGCATCTTTAAAAAAATGGATGGATGATGATAACAAAGCCAGGTATTACATGTTGGGCTTGATGTCTGATGAGCTCTAGTGCCAACATGAAGATATTAAGACTTGCCATCAAATGTTGGCTCACATGCAAGAGTTATTTGGTGAACAAAGTCGTGCAGCCAAATATCAAGTCACTAGAAGACTTTTTAAGGCTCAAATGCATGATGGGCAGTCGGTCTAAGATCAATGTCTGATGATGATCAAGGACTTAGAAGAGCTTGAGAAGCTCAGTGTCAAGTTGGACAAGAATTTACAGATTGATATAATTCTACAATTCTTGACTGATGCATATGGGTAGTTCATCATGAACTACCATATGCATAAACTATAGAATTCTTTGGTAGAACTTATGAATATGCTGGTTACTGCTGAGCATTCTATGAAAGATTCTAAAGGCTCAGTACTTATTATGGAGCGGACTTCTTCTAAGAAAAAATCTTTTGCAGAGAAGAAGAAGTCCATGAAGAAGCAGAAGATGGATGGTAGGAAGAAGAAGGTAGAGCCATAGAAAAAGGCCACTAATAAAGAAAAATACTTTCATTGCAATACAGATGGTCATTGGAAGCCGAACTATCCCTTGTACCTAGCCAGCATGAAGAACATGAAGGAGGCAAGTCCTTCTGGAGGTATGCTTATTATAGAATCTAATCTTATGATTTTTTCTGCATCCAATTGGGTGCTTGACTCTGGTTCTAGTACTTACTTATGCACTTCTATGCAGGGTCATAAGGATAGCAGGAGGCTGAGGGATGGTAAGATGATCCTATGCATCGAAAATGGAGCAACAGTTGCTGCAGTGGCCATGGGAACCTACCCTATGCGATTACCATTAGGATTAGATTTAGTTCCTAGAGACTACTTTTATGTGCCAACAGCAAGCAAAAATTTGATTTCTATTTCATATTTAGCATAGAAAGGCTATGTATTTAATTTTCTTAAGGATTATTGTGATATTCTTTATGAAAGAAATAAAATTACAAGTGATTTTCTTATAAATGATCTCTATCAGTTACATATTGATGTTTTTATTTTCAATATCGAGCAAAACATGAATGCCATAGGATCAAAATGACCTAGGGATAGTCTAAATGATAGGTATTTATGGCACCATAGGCTAGGTTATATAGTGGAAGATAGGATTAACAAATTAGAGAAATTCAGGCTACTGGGTCCGTTGACTTTCGAGTTATATCTGATTTGTGAATCATATCTTCATGGCAAAATGACCAAGCCTCCTTTTGTAGGACATGGAGAAAGGGCTACAAAACTACTTGCCCCAGTACATACTGATGTGTGTGGCTTATTTATTGTGCCGGCTAGAGGCAACTACGTTTACTTCATTATCTTTATCGATGATATGTCTCTGTATGGATATGTGTATCTAATGCGACATAAATTTGAAGCTTTTAAAAAGTTCAAAGAATTCAGACATGAAGTAGAAAAATAAACTAGGAAATCTATTAAGATTCTTCGATCAGATCGAGGAGGTGAATACCTTAGTCGAAAATTCCTAGATTATCTTAAGCAAAATGGTATAGTCTTTCAGTGAACTCCACCTGGAACACCTCAACTCAACGGAATTTTAAAACGGAGATATCGGACCTTATTAGATATGGTCCAATCTATAATGAGCTTCATGGACCTCCTTGAGTTTTTTTGGGGACATAGTCTAATGACTACTATATATTTACTGAATAGGGTTTCTTTTAAAATCATTTCTTCCACACCGTATGAGATACGGAATGGGAAGAAATCAAGTCTGAGTCATCTCAGAATTTGAGGTTATTCGGCTCATGTCAAAAGACAACAGACAAACAAGTTAGATTATAGGTCCTTTAGAGCTCGATTCATAGGATATCCTGAAGAGTCATTAGGATATTATTTCTACATTCTGAAAGACCATAATGTGATTGTGAGTCGACATGCCATCTTTCTTGAAAAATAGTTTATCTAAGATGGTGGCATCAAAAGGCAGATTAGGCTCGAGGAGAAAGTCTCCCAAGAGCAACGAGTTAAGAATCCTGTGAAATCCAATTAGATTGAGCCAGTCCAATCACTACCTCCTCCACCTCGTAGATCAAAAAGAATTTTCTATCCTCCAGAAAGGTACTTAGGTACTATTTCAAAGGACATAGAGGAATGTTCCTCATGGAAAATGGGGTTCATGGTGATGATCCCAAAACCTATGATGAGGCGATATTAGATATCCACTCTAAGAAATGGTTAGAGGCAATGAAGTCAGAGATTGACTCAATATGCTCGAACCAAGTCTAGATCTTGGTAGATCCACCTGAAGGTATAGTACCTATTGGGTGTAAATGGATCTACAAGAGAAAGATAGGTGCAGATGAAAATATGGAGACATTCAAGGCTAGGTTAGTGGCAAAAGGATATAGTCAGCACAAAGGCATTGACTATCAGGATACCTTCTCATCATTAACCATGCTAAAATTCATCCGCATATTGCTTGCTATTGCAGCCTATTTCGATTATGAAATATGATAGATGGACGTAAAAATGGCCTTCTTAAATGGATATCTTGAGGAAGATATCTATATGGAACAACCATTAGGTTTCACATCCACTAATGCTGATCACAAGGTCTGCAAGCTAGAAAGGTCCATCTATGGACTTAAGCAAGCATCTCTGAGCTGGAATGCTCATTTCAATGATGTGATCAAATTATTTGGATTCATCAGGAGCAATGAGAAACCATGTATATTCAAAAAGATCAGTGAGAGCACTGTTGTCTTCCTCGTACTGTACATAGATGACATCCTCCATATTGAAAATGATATTTTCATATTGACCACAGTTAAAATGTGGTTATCAAAAGAGTTCTCTACGAAAGACCTAAGAGAAGCATCCTTTATTCTAGGAATTAAGGTCTATAGGGATAGACCAAGTAGGATGTTGGGTCTCTCATAGAAGATCTACATAGATGAGGTACTAAAGAGGTTTAACATAGAAAACTCCAAGAGGGGATTGGTGTCCTTAGACATGGCATTCATCTCTCCAAGAAGATGTGTCCCAACACACCTGAGGAGATTGAACGCATGAGTAAGATCCCTTATGCTTTGGCAATAAGGAGCCTTATGTACGCCATGCTATGTGCACAACCTGATATCACCCATGCTGTGAGTGTCATGAGCAGATATCAGTCGAATCCAGATGAAGAGCACTAGACTTCTATGAAATGTATCCTCAAGTACTTGAGAAGGACTAAGGATATGTTCTTGGTTTTTGGTAATAGAGAACTCCAGGTCCAGGATTATACCCACTCAGATCTTATGTCTGACATAAATGATCGAAAGTCGACATCTAGTAGTTTATTTGTGTATAATGGTGGTGCTGTCAGCTGGAAGAGTTTCAAGCAGACTGTGATAGTAGATTCCACCATGAAAGTAGAGTACATCGCTACATCAAAAGCTGCAAAGGAGGCATTCTGGTACAAGAAGTTCACTGTAGAACTCGAAGTGATGCCATCAAATGTTCTCCCTCTATACCATGACAATAATGATGTCATAGCCCTAGCTAAGGAGCCAAGGTCTCACCAAAAATCCAAGCACATCGAGCAGCGATTCCACCTCATCCATGATTACCTCGAGAAGGGTTACGTTGAGGTAAAGAGAGTTGATTCCATGGACAATATGGTAGATTCACTGATGAAGCCTTTAGCCAATAGAAGATCGAAGCCCATCTTGAGAAGATGGGACTTAGATTTATAGCCAATTAGCTTTAGGTCAAGTTCGAGTTTGTCGATCATTCTAATTATTTGAATCAAAAAAGTTTAGGCCCATCGAAAGATTTTTTGATGATGTCGATGATGGAGATCATGACATATCTCATTACCAAATGAAACTGAACCTAACTGGGTCACATAAATAGAAATTTGAGTCTAGATGTTATCAATTAAGCTAACCGAGTTCGATTGATTTGGATTAGATCCAATCAGATTCAAGATAATCGTGCTGGCACATGATTGAGCCTGACTTTCTCCTTTCGTAATCTTTCTGATTCATCACAATTGAGTTAAATTTGATTTGACTTTCTTTTGTATCTTGAATGAGTTTATTTTCATCTAACTGGAATAAGTCAAGATCAAATTAATTATGAAAATTAAATTCATTCCTGGTACAATTAGACTAGGGTCAATAGTTGACCCAATTGAGAGAATTGAGGGTCCCATAATCTAAGAATTTTAGAAATCTTTTTAGAAATCATTTTGCTCTAATTTTTGGATGCGTGATAGGGCATGAGCTATGCTTTGGGTGTACAAAATATTGTGATTTTTATAGGTGCCTAGATTGGGTTTTGATAGAGTTTGAATTAGATCAAACTCTTGAGGGAAGAGTCCTAAATGCACATGGACTCTTTCTTATCCTTTCATGCTGCCACCTTCTAGATTGATTTTTGGCATCAAAATGAGATGGAATCTAGGGTTTTTCTTGGAGAGTAGGTCTAGGGTCCTAATTATAAAATTAATAAGGTTTTTGGTCAAAAATGGGTTCATTGTGGGGCTATGTCTAGTATAAGAACTCTTCTCACGAAATTACCTCAACATTATTTATTTTTTTCACACCCAAAGGAGCCTTCCCTCTGATATCCATGCCCCCTCTATCCTCTTTCTCCCTCTCTTCTACATGTCTAAAAGTTAGGCACAAATTTAAGTTGATGGTCCAAAGTTTTTAGCATAAGATTCAGCATCTACACGACGGTGTTCGTGATGTATAGCCTGCCCTTAGAAGTCATTTTGAAGGCTTTTCAAATCAGATCTAGATCTAATTTTTGGAGAAGAAATTCATGAGGAGAAGACATTTAGATCCTGCTCAAGTGGAAATCAGTAGAGGCCAGATGCATGTGTGGCTTCTTCTAGAACCTCAAGAATCAACAAGATCATCATAGGGTAATTAGATTACCAAATCAAGTACTTGAAATTAAATTTGATTTAATTTTACTTTTAACTTTCAATATCAGATCTCTATGATCAGATCCGAGAAGTTTCAGATTTGATTAGGATTTTAGAAAAAAATTTTAAAATATTCCTTTAGGTCCAATTAGATCTGAATGATCCTATGCTAGAGAAATAGATGTTTCCTTCATATCCCACATCCGCTCTATCCTCGTTCTCTCTCTCTATTATGCATTTAGAAAGTTAGGCATAAATTGGAGAAGAAGATCCAAGTATTTTGGCACAAGATTCATGTTCTACGTGATGGTGTTCGCGAGACGGATGGGCTACCCTCAGAAATTATTTTGAAGGATCTATAGATCAGATTCAGATCTAATCTCTAGTAGAAAGATTAGTGAGGAGAAGATGTTGAGATCCTATCCGAGTGGATACCAGTAGAAGCCAGACGCATACATGGCTCCTTTCAGAATCTCAGAAATGGTCAAGATTATCATAGGATAATTAGATTATCCAATCAGATACTTGAAATAAAATATAATTTAATTTTATTTTAATTTTTAATATTATATCACCATGATCAGATCTGAGAACTCTTAGATTTGATTAGATCATAAAATTTTTTGTAAAAAATTTCATCTCAGATCTAATCAGATCTGGACGACCCTATGGCGAAAAATCAAATTTTTCTTCAGGTGGGGCGGTCCCACCGATCGGCTCTCCACCTCATCTAATAGTTATTGGTGATGGATCAATCGATGAGTGAACAACTCTTATCTAATGATTCTCTAATTATGATGCACCCAAACTTGATCTCTAATTCATGAAGCTCACCATGCCTAGAATATTGCTTCATTCCTTAGTTAAGTCAGACCCACTATTTGCATGAATTGGATTCTTGATTGGGTCTCTCAACGTATCCAAAATATTGAGACCAACCCATCCTCCAACCTGGAGCATCCAATGCCTAATAGATATGGTTGCATCTTTCCGATGCAACTGAACCACTATATCCAGCCAAGAATAATCAACCCCAAGAAGGGCCTGCACATCTACAATGGTGGAAGACCTTAGACTTAATATTTTTTTAGGAAGATTTGATTTAGATCTCTTTAAACTAGACTTGACTTAGTCATAATAATTATGACTAACCTAGTGGCATGGGTTGGCTCAAATTGTTAGCCACCTCTAATCAAAACTAGATCGACATAAATTGCCAGGTACATGAGATCGATGGAAGAAATATGCCATAAACTCGATAAGAACGTATTCAGATCGAGTAGCTCTCAATTAAAAATTAGTTGATCGTATCTGCCAGACTTATCTTAGACACCAAATTATCGAATCAGAACCAATTGGATTAGTTTACAATCCAGGCACGAACCGTGGAGCCAAATTAGGTTTTGACTTGATCTAGTCACATCTTAATGTGATTTGACCTTGATCCAGGCATAATTCTATTAGATTGGTCAAATCTAAGCATTCTTTGATCCCACCTAACCAACTCATGATTTGGTTTGATCAACCGTTAGACCTAATTGAGCCACCCAAGCTTGAACCTAAATTTATGAAGCTGTCTTAGATCTTAAAATTTATAATTTTAGATCTAATTAGTTTCATAATCTTAATTCTTAATTAAGTTTGGGTTCATAATCAAAAATATGCAAAAATCATAGGATTTCAGGATCTAGGATTTTATAGAAAAGTAAATTTTTGATTTTTGATTAAGGATGAACGTGCAGCATGCCTACACGCTATAAGAGAACCCCATTGAATGAGAGGAGTGGGCCTCTAAATCCTACTTTACTCTTATGACCTGACGGCCAAGGGGAACATCTTAATCAAAAATAATTTCGATACTATAAAACAATAAATCTACAACATATATCTCATATGAAGTCATAGATCTAAACTTGCACATTCTATATACATCTCATGTATCAATCATTAAATCCTAAATGTATGCTTTCAGATTTGATACATCACATATAATATCTAAAAAATAAATTTTATATTGATCATATCAAAATAAAATCTATTCTAGATAAATCATAGAACTATTCTATAATTAGTCTAGGCATGCTTCATTCATATCTCATATAAAAATTAAAAATTTTATTTTTTATTTTTAGATGTAATTATAATATTTATAACATCTAAAAATAGTGGCATAAAGATCAAAAAAAAACTTAATCATTTAAAAAAAAAATAGCACTAGACTACTTATAGAATAATTCTCATGCAACATTGATATGAATCTAAAATTTTTAATCCTTTTGATTTTAGATCTAATTATATCTGATATAACATTTAAAATCTTTAATATTAGATTATGGATTATAAAAAAATTAGATCTAAAATAGATCTGAAGGACTACTAATGTAGCTCTGATACCAGTTGAAGGAAAAACTATCTTTTCCGCCACAAGATCGATCCGATCTAACCAGATCTGTAGGAAATATTCCAATAGTTTTTCTATAGAGTCTAATTAGATCAAAGAGTTCTCTAATCTAATTTTAATGATCTAATATTAAATCTAAAAATAAGAATTAAATCATATATTAACTTTATACCTGATTGGATAATCGGATTAACCTGGCGATGATCTACGGAAGCTTGGGGTTCTGGATTAAGCCACGCACATGCCTAGCCTCTACCAAAATCAACTCAGGCTAGAGCTAGAGTTGCTCTCCTTTTGGATCTGATTACCAAAAACAAGATCAAAATCTAATTTGTAAAGCCTTCGAATCAACTGATGAAGGTAGCACACTTGTCTCACGAATGTCGTCTCTTTCCTTGAAACCTTTGCACAAATTTCTATGGACCTTCTATTGGGACCAAGGCCCAACCTTTGGGCTTGGAGAAGAAGAAGAGGAAAGGCATAGAGAAAGAGGGGATTGCTGCCTATGGGGCTTTGGGGTGTGGAGCATAAAGCATTAGAAACCCTTGGGTGCAGTGTCCCTTAAATAGAGACCTATGCCACCTCAGTGTTCCAATCAATCAAGCAACCAATTGCTTGATTTGTTTTGGATTTCTTGACAAATTTCAATGCCAACTCACATCAAATTTGCTGCCGCAAATATTCCATATAATGCCGAACAAAATAGGTAGGGAGAAGGAAAGGAAGTTTGGTGCATAATGGATTCTTCCTTCTCTTTTAGAGATTGATCTCTATCAAAACTCTTTAACTGGTCAAATCTAAAATTTGACCAAGTCAAAACCTATCCACTTTTGGTGCACACCTAGGAGGACATGCACCCTCTCCATGCCATATCAAAAAGTGGGGGCACGTGCCCCTAGAAAATCTATAGGGGGCGTGTGCCCCTGATCCCTTTTTTCTTACAATTGGGTAAACCTTTGACCCTTATGTGTGACAGAAAAGGTAGGTGATCAAAAATGGCAAGTGATCAAAAATGGCAGGTATTGTCCCAAAATCATCTAACAAATTTGGAGAATCCTATTCTGACCTAGACAAGTTTCAATCAGGGTTTCAGTTGAGACGAACCAAAAAGACTACAAAAGGAGAATGTTAGTTTCAATCATGTGCTAGCATGATTTTCTTGAACCTAATTGGATCTAATCCAAATCAATTGAACTGACTCCATCCAATTGATCATAACCAGACTCAAACCCTTGTATGTTTGACCCAGATAGGTTCAATTTCATATGGTAATGAGATATATCATTGTCTCTATCATTGACATCATCGAAAAACCTTTCGATGCACCAAAAGTTTTCTGATTCAAATAATTGGAATGATCAATCATCTGGATCATTCTAATTACTCTCAAAATTCATCAATAACACCTAGCAGCATATGATGGCAATCCATTAGAACTGAAAGTGAACCTCTTGGTGCAGCTATCTATGTGAATTGATTCTACTATCATGAGTTCTGACAGGATTTGGGATTAAGGTAAACTCGTCAAAACCCAACATCCATCATATTAATGAATCATTTGATTTGAGTTCGACGTGAAATCCTAAAAGAAAACTTTTTTCTATTATATCATACTGCCATGGCCATGGGCTTAAGGACTCGATCTCCTGATCATCATAGGACTACTCCTCAACTACCGAGGTTGATGGATCCCATCTTGGGGCAATCTAGTTTCTATAATGAACATGCTATAACCAACAAACACCTCAAAATTTTGAATGGCTAGAAGATCAAGTTATGGTGTAGTCAAACTATAAGACACTCAAGGTGAACTACCAATGCACCTCAGGTTAAAAAACTTGACACACAATTGTAGCATCGACTCAGTCATCGATGAGAAGGTAGACTTTCTTATGACTGCTTGAGGTGGTCACACTTAGTACCCTCATTTCCTAACGAGTATCTTTACTCTCGCTTTAGTGTCTCTATACCATAGACTCAAGACTCATCTATCCTAAGAAAGCAATCTTTTGGATCGATCACCATCCTCATGACGATCTATGGTCGGGAGCAGTTTATGAGTTAATTATGAAAATTCATGTCTTAAATTTTTAACTCTTAGAAATATGAATTATCATTACCATTAACTTAAAGGATGTATCACAGATACTTTTAAATACACACTGTGATAGAAAAATAATTTTTTTATTAATTTATAGTCAAAATTATATAATTATTTATAGAAGTGTATTACAAGTATCAGCTAATCTGGCTTCTAGGGCACATATCTAACACTTACAACTATTGAGTTGGCTAATTTTAAGCACTCTTGATCCCATCTAAACAACTCTTAATTCAATTTGATCAACCACTCAAACTAGACCTAATCAAGCTACCCATATCCTAAACCTATGTTTTGTGAAGTTGTCTTAGATTTGAAAATTCTCAATTTTTTGATCTAATTAGTTTCATAACTTAATTCTCAATTAAGTGTAACATGGTTCAAAATTAAAATATGTATCTAGATCCTAAAGCTTTTGGATCTAGGATTCTGCAAAAAAGTATGTTTTTATTTTTTAATTGAGGATAGACACGCAGCATCCCTACATGCCATAAGAGCACCCCTTCGAATGGAAAGCAAGGACTTTTAAATCTTTCTTACTCTTGTGACCAGATGGCCAAAGGAAATGCCCTAATCAAAAAACTAAACTACAACTATAAGAACTAGATCTAGCATATATCATATATACTACTACAGATCTATTGTATACATGCTTCGCATATATCTCATATATCAAATTTAAAAATACATCTCATGTATTAGATCTGATTACATCTTATATAAAATTAGGTAATTAAATAATCTTATCAAAATAAAAAAAAAAATATCTAATCTAATCCAGATCTAGAACCAGAACTATAGCTCTGATACCAATTGAAAGTTTTACAGGATCGGCCTGATCGGAATAGTTCTTGCAGTAGAATTTTAATACTCATAATCTACTGATCTAATTAGATCTAAGAGTTCTCAGATCTAAAATAAAATAAAAAAAAATGGTATTATATACCATCGGTTGCATGTGAATGGTTTACTTGCTACAATAATCTGAATGCAGTCTGAGGTTATGACTTGAGCTACACACATGTTCGGCCTCTACCAACAGCCATTTGGATCAGATCTAGAGGTCTTCTTCTTCTAGATCTAATCTCAGAAAATCAAATCTTAGAACTTATCATCATGCCTTCGATCTGATCTCTGACAGCAATCCAATCAACAAATGATTGGGACTTCTTTGACATGGTCTTTTTGTTGGGAATAGTGTCCTAAAGTAATCATCAGTCTGTTGATGGTTGTATTGATTCTTGTACTTGTATATGAATTAATAAATGAAGAAAAGTTATTTTAACTTTTTTCATCATAAATTTATTCATCTTCTAATGAATTCTTATATTGTGATGAAGTCTTTAGGACCATTTAGAATCGACAAAGAAGGATTTATCATTTAGTCCTAAAAGGTGATCATGACCAAATGATACATTGTTATCAAGGACGATAATGATTATCGAGTCTAGGTGATTATGTGCCATATAGGTTGGTTATCTTCTTAACCAATGAGTGTAGAGATATTGGTGTGGTATGCAGGTGAGATATAAGGATACATCTGCATTGAACGTGATCGACTCCAAAGCTTTTCTACTATCAAGATTTGCTTCGATGGAATATGGGTATAAGTGTTCCTCCGACTTGAGATCACCATGGTGACATCCAAGCAATTCACTATGCTTTGGTGCCAGACTAACTAGATTTTTAATTCAGTGATGAAAGATTTTTAGGCTCAGTCAAGTACTTGAGGAGTTGGTGTGTCAGTTAAGATGAGATTGACCATCCCAATTTTGGAACTATGTTAAAATATGCTTCACTTTAGCAAATCCTTAGTTAGGGTATTTCTAGTAATGAGTCATGGGACTGATTGCATTGAGACATGATTTGGATGTACTATTTAGGATTGATAGTTTAACTCTGAGTCATCCTATACGCAGAGGTCAAAGGAATGAATTATACAGTAACCATATTCATGTAGATTCTAAATATTATGATTATGACTATTCAACCAATTCGAATGTCGAGTATCATTGCTAGATGGTCACTTTGATTAGTATAGAAAGTGGTTCCTATGCTACCGGCTTTGGTTCAAACCTACAGGGTCACATACATTAGAGGTTCCTACCTGATCTGATGGCTGATGATGAGTCTCACTTGACTAAAACTCTATTATCAAGAGTCCCATTGGGTTGTGACTCTTCAACCGAGAGTCCTACTAGACTAGGACTCTGAGTCCACTTATCTGGGACTCTATGACTAGGAGTGCCACTGGACTAGGACTCTATGGTCAAATTCTGCTAGATTGGGACTCTTCGACCAAGAGTCCTACTGCACTGGATCTTTGAGTCCTGCTTGTCTGAAACTTTATGATCAAGATTTCCACTGGTCTGAGACTCTATGATCATAACTTCCATTCATTTGGGACACTAGGGTTAAGAATCTCACTGGTTTGGGACTCTTCGATCAAGAGTTTCATTTTAATGGAACTCTATTGTCTGGACACCCACTGAATTTAGACTCTATATTTATGAGAGATTTAATTAGTAATTTGATTACTAATTAACTCAATTTGATTGAGTAATTATTTTTGGATCAAGTCTAATTGAATTGAATTCAGCTGGGTTTGACCTGCTTAGGTTATTAGATGATCTAATCATCGAGAAGGTTTGATCCCTGATTTGATCAGGGGTTGGGCTTAATCAATTCTGATTTGATTAGAATTTAATTAAGCCTAATAAATTCTAAATGAGTTGAGTTTAATCTAGTCTAATTGGGCCTAACCAAATAAATTTGGGTTGGTTTAATTGATGAGATAAATTAAGACTAGTTTGACGTAGTCTACCCATGCGCTACCTCACCAATATTTGCACCATCCTATTCTCCACGAGAAAGAGTTTTCTCATGATTTTTTTTTTCATGCTAGAGAGGGCTCACACCCTCCTTTCTCACATCCTAGATGGATAAGGATATCTTGGTTGGCATTCAAATTCAAATGGAATTTGAATTTGAATGAACAAACCCATCTAATCCTATCTAATCTCTTCCACGCCTCTTCCCCTGTTGTGCTCCTTTTTATTCATCAATTTTTTTTTGGACATGTGAAAATTTGAGAAATTCTTCCATCTGTATGTGTGTGCACCTCTCCCCTATGTGGGAAAAATCAAAAAAAAAATTAGAGAGTAGAAAAACCAAGAGAAAGACAGGGTGCAAGGGTTTTTGGTGAAAGCTATCCTAGGGTTTCAACCTAGGATTTGAGGAGTTTCAGAAGTTCTGAGTGTTAGATCTTCACAAAATTTTTTGGAGTACCTCCTTGACCTCTCACCTACTTCTACTACTAACTCAGAGCATCCAAGATTCGATGGAGGAAGATCAAAACATTTGATTATGATTTAGCCATTAAGACTGCTCTGCATCAAGCTAGCACTCAGGAGAAACAATTGGGATTAGGACCTCGTGTAGACCATTCATCGAGGGAAAACATGCTATGTGACTGTATCACAATGATCAAATCTTTCTGGTAGTGATTCAATTATGGTGATTGACTACTCGTGCAAAGATAACGTGTTCTAAACACGTAAAGTAGTAAAATCATTTTACTACTAATGTTGTTTTATTTTCAAATATTCATGCATACATGTCACATTATTTCCAAGTTATATAGAATTTTTAGATTTGATCAATATTTTTAGAAAATTAATTAAATTAATTTTTAATTTTACTATATTTAATTTTTGAAAAGGTTTCGAAAGTAGAGCTAGAAACCATGCATGCATCCCAATAATGGTATCAGTGCCAGGTTATTTAATGTGATGTATGTGCATGCTTAGATTATTTTTTTGATTAGATCTAAATAATAATCTAATTTTTAAATTTAAAAATAAAATCATGATCGCATAGATTAAAGGTTGTCCTGCTGTAAAGTGTACTCCTTATAGTGAAAAGGTTGTCCTGGTATGTTGCTAATCTAAAATATTAATCATAAAATTTTAGATCTAATCTAATATTTTTTATGATTTGATTAAATTGGTTTTAATTTAATTTTTAGTCATGAATATATGTTTGGATTAGATATAAAATAATTCATGATTTTTATATACTGTACATAGATTCAGATTAAACCCTACAACTAGTACTGTTTGTGAAATGAGTCGATCTAATTTTTAGAATGAGTCGGCCCATTTGGTGAACAATGCTAGGTTATAAAGAACCTTTTAAAATTTTAAAAAATATTTTTGAAATGCCAAACCCTAATCCTCAGCCTAAAAAATATATTTAAGAATTAAGTGTGATGAATTAGGGTCTATAATTATGAATTAAAGATCCTATGTCATTGATCATAAAATTTGGATTGTTAAATTAGATGAATTAGGTTCATCAATTGGGTTAGACATAAGGTTAGTTAAAGAATGAACAAAATTAGAGTAATTGATCAAATCTAACCAAATATTGATTTTGGTTAGGTCAAGGACTCTTCAAATTTAATTATAATAGTTGTAGTTGGTCAAGCCCATGCCTTTAACAAGAACCAAATGAACTTGATTCATGGCTATGTGGTCAAACCCGAGATTACTATGTTGATCAAGTTAAATCTAATGAATTAGATGGTATCTAAGATAAGTTTGGCAGTTTAGACCAGCAAATTTTAAATGGGAGCTACTCACACTGATTCCGATCTTTGATGAGTTAATGGCACATCCCTTCCACTGATCTCACTTACCTGACCATCCTAGTGAATTAAGTTTTGATTAGATCACTTGATGATTTGGGCTTACCCATGTTAATTAGGTAAATCAGTGTGACTTGGTGAAGTCAATGGAAGGATCAAATTGGCTAATTAATTCTTCTCTCCTCTTTTTAAAATTAATTAATAATTTTTTTAAAATTATTAATTCCTTAAAAATGATAAAATTATGGTGATAACTAAGTCAGAGTCTCTCATTAAGTTGAGTGATAATGGGTCCATTAGTTTATGATGATTTGGTTGTATCTTTCTAATGATGGTCAGGTTGGCTGGCCAAAGTCGGGCCTGATTATTTATTGGCTAGATGCACCAAGTACGGTCATATTAATAGTTGGACCTAATCGAATCTTTTCAGTGGAGGCCAAAGCCTACTGATTAGATTTTTGAGGCAAAATTAAATTACTAGAAGTTGTTTAGAGAATCAATTAGTTATGAACCTACCCATAGATGCACATGGGTTGACTAACCAAAGTTAGGCTTATATGTAATTTGTTTGGATTCTAGTACCTACTACAGAATTAAAGTAATTTCTTAAATTGAAGGTAGAGACTACTAATTCATATAAAATAGTAGAAGGACCTTTAGACTAAAGTACATGTTTTTAGGATAATTAATTCATATATGAATTATGTTTGGTTTTCCTTTAATGTAGCTATGGCCACTACCCTCTTGCTCTGATCATTGTTGGACAATAACAAACTCATGGAATCCAACTTTGATAGCTAGTATCAAAAGTTGAAAATTATCCTAGAGCATGAGTGGATCTTGTATGTATTGACTGATCCGGCACCTGAGGAGCCAGCCCCGAATGCTAGAGGGGCGGTTAGAGACACTTATCCGAAGTGGCTCAATGATCGTACCATCATTCTATACATTATGCTGGTAGCGATGAATGACGAGCTTAGACATAGGTTTGAGAATGCCCAGTCTTAGGAGATGCTTCAAATGTTGAACGATTTCTTTGACATGCCCGACGATGTTGAGAGGCACAAGACTAGTTATGTCATTTTCAATGCTCGGATGAGGGATGGGGCCTTAATCATCGATCATGTATTGTATATGATTGAGATGATTGAGCGTCTGAGTAAGCTGGGCTTCCTCCAGCATAAGCAGCTCGGTAAGAATGCGATCCTGAATTCATTGCCTTAGTCCTTCCTGTAGGAACCAGATCTAGGATTTTAGGGCTAGATCTTGAAATTTTTTCAAGATCAAGCAGCAAAAAACTAAAATAAATTAAAATTTATTCATAAAAAGTAGAGAACTCCTAGATCTAAGATTTTATTACATGATTATAGCATGAGATTAAATCAAAAATTAAAAATATTAGAAAGAAAAATATGTTGATCATATCAACATGCATCTACACTACATCTAATGCAGGTATGTAACATAGGATCAGATCCATATTATCTATGCAAGTTAGATGTTCTAACTTGTTGATCTAGACTAAAGGATGAAGATCTGAGCTGCACACATGTCTGACCTCTAAGAGATATTCACACAAGCCCATGAACCCTAATCAGATGTCCGATGTAGGAAATCAGCATAGTATGCTAGTACTATGCTGATCCTTCTTCGACAATCGATTTGGTGCTTCCTTCTTCAAGACATGGATAGTGCAAAAATTAAAAGAAAGGAAAAGGATTTTTGATTTGAGGCAACACTCAAAAATTTCTTTAAAAGAGGAGGAGAAAGGAAGAGCAAAAGACCCTACAAGAAGACCCTCTTCTTCTTCTCTTTTCTCTCACCTAGTCACCTAAATTAGTGTTTATAAAATTTCCATGCCCCAAGAGTCTCTCTCTAATTTTCACATGCTTAAGAGTCCTATCAATGATCTAGAATCAATGTAAAATTCAGTCCAAAAGGCCCTACTTTTAAAGAGATATGGAAGAGTCTTCATTGGGTCAAATTTCTACACAAGGTAAGAACACATATGGCAAGTAGTTGGGCACCCCCTCCTTTGTTTTAGGCATGGACAACCTAGGTAGGTGCACAAAGATTTCTCCTTTTAACCATGAAAATTATTGGACAAACAGGATGGGGCAGCACACATGGGAAGAGACCAAGTTTGTTAGGATTATATCATATAGATGCCCAACAAACTTCAACAACTTCCAATCTACTGACTAGTCCACAACTTAATGCCACATTGAAAATAGAGGAGAAGGGTGGGCGTGCATGATGATCAGGGAGAGAGACATTGTGAGGATTTATGGTGCTCCCAAGCCTTGGGAGGCCACGGGAGGAGTCAGGAGGTTGGCTTCGGAGATTCTAGGGACTTCGTTGGTGCTTCGGAGACTTGAGGCACAAGGTGAAGCAAGAAACCAAGGTCGA
>QRFJ01000968.1:68102-97658 GCA_006176705.1 Cocos nucifera | reverse complement strand
CATAAAAATGATGTTCTTAAATAGATATCTTAGGAACGATATCTATATGGAATAGCCACCAGATTTCACATCTAGGAATGATGATCACAAGGTATGCAAGCTGCAAAGGTCCATATATGGACTTAAGCAAGCATCTCAGAGCTGGAATGCTCATTTCAATGATGCAATCAAATTATTTGGATTTATCAAGCATGAGAAGGAGCCTTGTATTTTCAAAAAGATCAGTAGGAGCACTATTATCTTCATCGTACTATACATGGATGACATCCTCCTAATTGAAAATGATATTTTCATATTGACTACAGTCAAAATATGGTCGTCTAAGGAGTTCTCTATGAAAGATTTAGGAGAGGCATCCTTTATTCTAAGAATCAAGGTCTATAGGGATAGATCAGATAGGATGTTGGGTCTCTCATTGAAGATGTACATAGAGAAGGTGCTGAAAAGATTCAACATGGAAAACTCCAAGAGAAGTTTAGTACCCTTTAGACATAGCATTCATTCTCTCCATGAAGATGTGTCCTAGCAAAGCTAAGGAGATTGAATACATGAGCAAGATCCCTTATGCTTTGGCAATTGGGAGCCTCATGTATGCCATGCTATGTACACGACCTGATATTGCCCATGCTATGAGTGTTACGTGCAGGTATCAGTTGAATCCAGACGAAGAGTACTAGACTTCTATGAAATATATCCTTAAGTATTGGAGAATGACTATGAATATGTTTCTAGTTTTTGATAATGGAGAACTCCAAGTCTAGGGGTATACAGACTCAGATTTTATGTTCGATATAAATGATTAAAAGTCAACATCTAAAAGTCTGTTTATTTATAATGGTGGAGCTATCAGTTAGAAGAGTTCCAAGTAGATGGTGATTGCAGACTCCACCATGGAACCAGAGTACATCGCTACATCGAAGGCTGCAAAGGAGACATTCGGGTATAAAAAGTTTGCTATAAAGCTTGGAGTGATGTCATCAAATATCATCCCTCTGTACTACGATAATAATGGCATCATAGCCCTTGATAAGGAGCCAAGATCTCACCAGAAATCCAAGCACATCAAGCAGCGAAACCATCTCATCTACGATTACCTCGAGAAGGGATACGTCGAGGTCAAGAGAGTCGACACTGTAAATAATGTGGCTGACCTACTAATAAAGCCATTGAGCCAGCAGAAGATCGAAGCCTATCTTGAGAAGATGGGACTTAGATTTGTAGCTAATTGGCTTTAGATCAAGTAGAAGTTTGTTAGATGTGTGTCATAGAAGCTAGATTGGCTAAACACTTGTAATACACTTCTAAGGATAATTTTATAATTTTGATTATAAATTAATAAAAAGATTATTTTCTATCATAGTGTGTATTTAAAATGTCCATGATACATCCTTTGAGTAATGATAATGATGATTCAAATTTTCAAGAGTTGAAAATTTAAGACATGAATTTTTATAGTTAATTCATAAACTGCTCTCGACCATAGGATCATCACAAGGATAATAATTGATCTAAAAGGTTGGTGTACGATCACTTTCTTAGGATAGATGAGTCTTAAGTCTATAGTGTCAAGACACCAGAGCGAGAATACAAATACTTGTTAGAGAACGAGGGCACTGAGCGTGACTACCTTAAGCAGTCATAAGAAAATCTATCTTCTCATCGATGACTGGCTCGATGCTGTAGTGGTGTGTCTGGTTCTTTGACCTAAGATGCATTAACAATTCACCTTGAGGATGTTATAGTTTGATTACACCATAACTCGATCTCCTAGCGATTCGAAATCCTAAGCTGTATGTTGGCTATAGTATAGCATGTTCATTATAGGAACTAAATTGCACCAATAGGGGATATATCTACCTCGGTAGATGAGGAGTAGCCTTATAATAATCATGAGATTGAGTCCTTAAGCCCATGACTATGGTAGAGTGAAGATGATAGAAAGAGTTTCTATTAGGATTTTACATTGGACTCGAATCAAATGATTAATTCATATGATGGATATTGGGTTTAACGAGTTCACCTTAACCCTAATCCTGTTAGAGCTCAAGATAGAAGAATCAAATCGCACAGGTAGCTACAGTGAGAGGTTCACTTTTAGTTCTAATGGGTTGCCACCATATACTGCTAGGTGTCACTGAATGAATTTGGGAGCAATTAGAATGATTTTGATGATCGATCATTCTAATTGTAAGAATAAAAAAAGTTCTGATCCATCGAAAGATGTTTCGATGATGTTGATGATAGAGATCATGACATGTCTTATTACCATACGAAACTGAACCTAACTAGATCACACAACCAAGGGTTTAGGTGTGGATGTCATCAATAGAGCTAATTCAATTCAATTGATTTGGATTAGATCCAATCAGTTTCAGGGTAATTATGCTAGCACATGATTGAGCCCGACTTTTTCTTTCTGTAATCTTTTTGATTCATCACAATCGAGTCAAATTTGATTTGACTCATTTCTATATCTTGAATGGGTTTATTTTTATTTGACTGAATCTAGTCTGGGTTAGATTAATTGTTGAAATTAAATTCATTCCTAGTGCAATTGGACTAGTGTCAAAAGTTGACCTATTTGAGAGAATTGAGGGTCACCTGATCAGATGCTTGTAGAGAATTCTTTGAAAATCTTTTTGCTCTTATTTTTTGATATGTGATAGGACTCGAGACATGCTATGGGTGTGCCAAATTTTATAATTTATGGTGGTGGTTTGACTAGATTTTTGATAGAGTTTTATTTGGATAAAACTCTTAAGGGAAGAATCCTAGGCATAATGGACTCTTCCTTACTACTCAGTTGCCACTTTCTAGATGGATTTTTGACACCAAAACTAGATGAGATCTGGGGTTTCACATAGAGAATAATCCTTGGAGTCCCTTTGATTGAATAATGAGTGATTTGGTCAAAGTGGGATACTATATGGTGTTGGGTTTTTAAAACTTTTCTCATGCCATTGTGAAGGTATTACATGAAATTATTTTCCATGCCTAAGTGCTGTCGCCCATACCATATCTTGTTAGATGTGTGCCTTAGAAGCTAGATTGGCTAACACTTGAAATACACTTCTAAGGATAATTTAATAATTTTGACTATAAATTAATAAAAAAATTATTTTCTATCATAGTGTGTATTTAAACTATATGTGATACATCCTGTTGAGTTAATGATAATGACAATTCATATTTTCAAAGAGTTGAAAATTTAAGACATGAATTTTTATAATTAACTCATAAATTACTTCCGACTGTAGGATCATCATGAGGATGGTGATTGATCCAGAAGGTTTGGTGTATGTTCACTTCTCTTTGAGCATATGAGTCTTGAGTCTATGATGTGGAGACACCAGAGCGAGAGTATAGGTACTTGTTAGAGAACGAGGGCACTGAGCATGACCACCTCGAGCATTAATAAGGAAGTCTACCTTCTTATCGATGACTAGCTCGATGCTGCAGTAGTGTGTCTGGTTCTTTGACCTTGAGGTGCATCGAACAGTTCACCTTGAGGGTGTTATAGTTTGACTACACCATAACTCGATCTCCTAGCCATTCAGAATCTTGAGGTGTATGTTGGCTATAGTATGTTCATTGTAGGAATTGGATTGCATCAATAAGGGATCTATCTACCTTGGTAGATGAGGAGTAGCCCTATGATGATCATGAGAATTGAAGTCCAGAAGCCCATGGCCATGGCAGAAGTGAAATAATAGAAAGAGTTTCTATAAAGAGTTTTCACATAGGACTCAAATCGAATGATTACATTCATATGATGAGATATTGGGTTTGACGAGTTCACCTTAACCCTAATCCTGATCGAGGGCTCAAGATAGAAGAATCCAATCACACAGGTAGCTACATCCAAGAGGATTCACTTTCAGTTCTGATGGGTTGCCACCGTATATACTGCTAGGTGTCACTGGTGGATTTTGGGAGCAATTAGAATGATTTTAGATGATCGATCATTCTAATTGTATCGAATCAAAAAAGTTCTGATCCATCGAAAGGAGTTTCGATGATGTCGATGATAGAGATCATGACATATCTCCATTACCATATGAAACTGAACCTAACTAGGGTCACACAAATAAGGGTTTGAATCTGGATGATCATCAATTGAAGCTAACCAGTTTGATTGATTTGGATTAGATCCAATCAGGTTCAAGGTAATCATGCTAGCACACGATTGAGCCTGACTTTCTCCTTCTGTAGTCTTTCTGATTCATCTCAACCAAGTTAAATTTGATTTGACTTATTTCTATATCTTGAATAAGCTTATTTTCTTCTAACTGGAATAAGTTCAGGTCAGATTAATTATGAAAATTAAATTCATTTCTAGTGCAATTGTACTAGGGTCAATAGGTGACGCAATTGAGGGACACATGAGTAGAAAATTTTAAAATTTTTTTTAGAAGTTATTTTGCTTTAAATTTTGTTTATATGATTGGAAATGAGATATACTTTGGGTGTGCAAAATTTTGTGATTTTTGGAGGTACCTAGACCGGGTTTTGATAGAGTTTGATTTGGATAAATGCACATGGATTCTTCCTTATCCTTTCATGCCGCCACCTTTCAGATGGATTTTTAGCATCAAAACTAGATGAGATCTGGGGTTTCTTGTGAAGATCAGATCCAAGAGTCCTAATGGTCGAATTAATAAGATTTTTGGTCAAAAAGGAACTCTTTATGACACTATGTCTAGTATAAGAATTCTTCTCACAAAATTGCCTTGACGTAATTTATTTTTTCCATACCCAAAGTAGCCTTCCCTCTAACATCCACACCCTCTCTATCCTTTTTCTCCCTCTCTTCTACGTGCCTAAAAAGTTAGGCACAAATCTGAGTTGAAGGTCCAAGATTTTTGGCATAAGGCGATTCAACATCTACACGATGGTCTTCATGAGACGAACAGGCTGCCCACAAAAGTCATTTTGAAGGCTTTACAAATTAGATCCAGATCTAATTTTTGGAGAAGAGAATCATAAGGAAGAAGAGGATTCAGATCCTACCCAAGTGGATTACTAGTAGAGGCCAGGCGCTTGCGTGGCTCCTTCCAGAACCTTCCGGAATCAATAGGATCATCGTACAGGGTAATTAGGATTACCCAAATCAGGTACTTAAAATTAAATCTTGATTTAATTTTATTTTTAATTTTTAATATTAGATCTCTATGAATTAGATCTAAAAAATCTTAAATATTATCAGAATTTTAGAAAAGAATTTTAAAATATATCTCTTGATCCAATCAGATCTGAACGAACCTGGACCAGGAAAATCAAGGATTTTCCTTCAACTGGTATCAGAGCCAGGTTACAGTTCTTTGAATTAATTTTAGATCTAATTTTATTTTTATTTTTTATTAAAATAAAATGATTTTAGATGTCACATGAGATGTGATCAGATCTAAAATCAGAAAAAATTAAAATTAAATGATTTGGATCTAAGATTATGAAGATATGCATGACTAGTTCTAGGAAATAGAATAGTTCTATAGAATAGTCTTGCATGTATTCATATTTTAATTTGATTAAATCATATTTTAGATCTATTTATTTACTATTTTTTGATATTATAATTATTATAATAATCTAAAAAATAGCAAATAAAAATTATTTAATTTTAAATATCATATGAGATATGATTGATGCATGTCTAGACTAGTTGTAGAATAGTTCTACATAATTGTCTAGATTAGAATTTATTTTGATATGATCAATTTAAATCTAATTTTTTAGATTATTATGAGATAATTTAGATCTAAAAATATGCATGATTCGATACATGAGATGTATGCAAAATATGCCATGATTAGTTAGATCTAATTTGTATATGAGATATATGATATAGATCTAAAACTAGTTTTGTAGTTTCATTATATTTTTGATTAAGGCGTTCCTCTTAGGCCGTCCGGTCATAAGAACGAAGAAGGGTTTAAAGGCCCTCTCCTTCCCATTCGATGGGGTGTTCTTATGATGTGTAGGGGTGCTGCGCGTTCGTCCTTAATCAGAAATCCAAAACTTACTTTCTGCAAAACCCTAGATCCTGAAACCCTAGGATTTATTGTGCATATTTTGTTTATGAACCCTACTTAATTAAGAATTAAGATTATGGAATATTAATTAGGTCTAAAATTGAGAATTTCAGATCTAAGACATATTCATAATACTGGGTTCGGGCTTGGGTAGCTCAATTAGGTCTAAGCGGTTGATCAAACCGAATCAAGAGTTGGTTAGATGGGATCAACAATGCTTAAATTGACCAGCCTAATAGGATTAAGTCTGGGTCAAGATCGAGTCACGATCAAGCAAGACCTAATTAGGCTCAGAGGTTAGAGTCTGGATTGTAGGCTAACCCAATTGGTTCTGACCCAACAATTTGGTGTCTAAGGTAAGTTTGGCACATACGACCGACTGATTTTTAATTGGAAGCTACTCGACCTGAATGCATTCTTGTACGAGTTAATGGCATATTCCTTCCACCGGTCTCACTTACCTGGCCATATCTATTGACACAGTTCTGATTTGAGGTGGTCAATAATCCGAGCTAACCCATGCCACTAGGTTAGTCATAATTGTTATGACTGTGACAAGTCTAGTTTAATGAGACCTGAATCAATTCTCCCTAAGAAAAGATTAAGTCTGAGGTCTTCCACCATTGTAGATGTGCGGGCCCTTCCCGGGGTTGATTGTTCTCGGCTGGATACAGTGGCTCAGTTGCACCGAAAAGATGCAACCATGTCTATTAGGCATTGGATGCTATGGGCTGGAGGATGAGTTGGGCTCAATATTCTGGATACGGTGAGAGACTCAATTAGGAATCCAGTCTATGCAAATGGTGGGTCTGACTTAACTAAGGAGTGGATCAATATTCTGGATACGGTGAGATTCATGAATTAGAGACCAAGTTTGGGTGCACCATGATTAGAGAATCATTGAACAAGAGTTGTTCACTCATTGGCTAACCCATCACCAATAACTGTTAGGTGAGGTGATGAGTCAGTTGGTGAGACCGCACCACCCACTAGAAATCATTAATCATGGAGATTTTCGCATCTCTACAGAGGGAGTGTAGGGATCCAAGAAAATAGTGGAAGCTAATTTATTTAAAAATAAAATTTATAAATAAATTGGTCAAGTCATAATTACAAAATCTAACTAGAATCTTTGACTCTCTACAGGAAAATGTCTGCATCCAACCCACTAGCACGTATCCTGGACACACCATAGACTGACCAGGACCCAATTATAAAGATTGGCTCAGGAACTACAAAATTATTTTGGGTTCCGAGAAGTTAACTCATATGTTTGGACCAGGATCCCTCCCACCTTACCAGCTCATCCATCTGCTGAACAGAGAGCATCTCTTAGAAAAATGGATGGACGAAGATAATAAAGGCCAGATATTACATGTTGGGCTCGATGTCTGATGAGCTCCAGTGCCAACATGAAGATATTAAGACTTGCTCATCCAAATGTTGGCTCACCTGCAAGAGATGTTTGGTGAACAGAGTCGCGCAGCCAAATATCAAGTCACTAAATGACTTTTTAAGGCTCAAGATGCATGATGGGCAGTCAGTCCAAGATCACTGTCTGATGATGATCAAGGACTTAGGAAGAGCTTGAGAAGCTCAGTGTCAAGTTGGACAAGGATTTACAGATTGATATAATTCTACAATTCCTTGACTGATGCATATGGGTAGTTCATCATGAACTACCATATGCATAAACTATCAGAATTCTTTGGTAGAACTTATGAATATGCTGGTTACTGCTGAGCATTCTATGAAAGATTCTAAAGGCTCAGTACTTGTTGTGGAGCGAACTTCTTCTAAGAAAAAATCTTTTGCAGAGAAGAAGAAGTCCATGAAGAAGCAGAAGATGGATGGTGGGAAGAAGAAGGTAGAGCCACAGTAAAAGGCCACTAACAAAGAAAAATATTTTCATTGCAATACAGATGGTCATTGGAAGCCGAACTATCCCTTGTACCTAGCCAGCATGAAGAACAAGGAGGCAAGTCCTTCTGGAGGTATGCTTATTATAGAATCTAATCTTATGATTTTTTCTACATCCAATTGGGTGCTTGACTCTGGTTCTAGTACTTACTTATGCACTTCTATGCAGGGTCATAAGGATAGCAGGAGGCTGAGGGATTGTGAGATGATCCTATGCATCGAAAATGGAGCAAGAGTTGCTGTAGTGGCCATGGGAACCTACCCTATGCGATTACCATTAGGATTAGATTTAGTTCCTAGAGACTACTTTTATGTGCCAGCAACAAGCAAAAATTTGATTTCTGTTTCATATTTAGCATAGAAAGGCTATGTATTTAATTTTCTTAAGGATTATTGTGATATTCTTTATGAAAGAAATAAAATTGCAAGTGATTTTCTTATAAATGATCTCTATCAGTTACATATTGATGTTTTTATTTTCAATATTGAGCAAAACATGAATGCCATAGGATCAAAATGACCTTGGGATAGTCTAAATGATAGGTATTTATGGCACCTTAGGCTAGGTTATATAGTGGAAGATAGGATTAACAAATTAGAGAAATTCGGGCTATTGGGTCCATTGACTTTCGAGTCATATCTGATTTGTGAATCATATCTTCATGGCAAAATGACCAAGCTTCCTTTTGTAGGACATGGAGAAAGGGCCACAAAACTACTTGCCCCAGTACATACTGATGTGTGCGGCCTATTTATTGTGCTGGCAGAGGCAACTACGTTTACTTCATTATCTTTATCGATGATATGTCTCTGTACGGATATGTGTATCTAATGCGACATAAATTTGAATCTTTTAAAAAGTTCAAAGAATTCAGATATGAAGTAGAAAAATAAATCAGAAAATCTATTAAGATTCTTCGATCAGATCGAGGAGGTGAATACCTTAGTCGAAAATTCCTAGATTATCTTAAGCAAAATGGTATAGTCTTTCAGTGAACTCCACCTGGAACACCTCAACTCAACGGAATTTTAGAACGGAGATATCGGACCTTATTAGATATGGTCCAATCTATAATGAGCTTCATGGACCTCCTTGAGTTTTTTTGGGGACATAGTCTAATGACTACTATATATTTACTGAATAGGGTTTCTTTTAAAATCATTTCCTACCACACCGTATGAGATATGGCATGGTAAGAAATCAAGTCTGAGTCATCTCAGAATTTGAGGTTATTCCGGCTCATGTCAAAAGACAACAGACAAACAAGTTAGAATATAGGTCCTTTAGAGCTCGATTCATAGGATATCCTGAAAGAGTCATTAGGATATTATTTCTACATTCTGAAAGACCATAATGTGATTGTGAGTCGACATGCCATCTTTCTTGAAAAATAGTTTATCCAAGATGGTGGCATCAAAAGGCAGATTAGGCTCGAGGAGAAAGTCTCCCAAGAGCAACGAGCTAAGGACCCTGTGAAATCCAATTAGATTGAGCCAGTCCAATCACTACCTCCTCCACCTCATAGATCAAAAAGAATTTTCTATCCTCCAGAAAGGTACTTAGGTACTATTTCAAAGGACATAGAGGAAAATGTTCCTCATAGGAAAATGGGGTTCATGGTGATGATCCCAAAACCTATGATGAGGCGATATTAGATATCGACTCTGAGAAATGGTTAGAGGCAATGAAGTCAGAGATTGACTCAATGTGCTCGAACCAAGTCTGGACCTTGGTAGATCCACCTGAAGGTATAGTACCTATTGGGTGTAAATGGATCTACAAGAGAAAGATAGGTGCAGATGAAAATGTGGAGACATTCAAGGCTAGGTTAGTGGCAAAAGGATATAGTCAGCACAAAGGCATTGACTATCAGGATACCTTCTCATCAGTAGCCATGCTAAAATTCCATCCGCACATTGCTTGCTATTGCAGCCTATTTTGATTATGAAATATGGTAGATGGACGTAAAAATGGCCTTCTTAAATGGATATCTTGAGGAAGATATCTATATGGAACAGCCGCTAGGTTTCACATCCAGTGATGCTGATCACAAGGTCTGCAAGCTGCAAAGGTCCATCTATGGACTTAAGCAAGCATCTCGGAGCTGGAATGCTCATTTCAATGATGTGATCAAATTATTTGGATTCATCAGGAGCAATGAGAGGAACCATGTATATTCAAAAAGGTCATTAGGAGCACTGTTGTCTTTCTCGTACTGTACGTAGATGACATCCTCCTTATTGAAAATGATATTTTCATATTGACCATAGTTAAAATATGGTTATCAAAAGAGTTCTCTACGAAAGACCTAGGAGAAGCATCCTTTATTCTAGGAATTAAGGTCTATAGGGATAGACCGAATAGGATGCTAGGGTCTCTCACAGAAGATGTACATAGAGAAGGTACTAAAGAGGTTTAGCATGGAAAACTCCAAGAGGGGATTGGTGTCCTTTAGACATGGCATTCATCTCTCCAAGAAGATGTGTCCCAACACACCTGAGGAGATTGAATGCATGAGTAAGATCCCTTATGCTTTGGCAATAAGGAGCCTTATGTACGCCATGCTATGTGCACAACCTGATATCACCCATGCTGTGAGTGTCATGAGCAGATATCAGTCGAATTCAGATGAAGAGCACTAGACTTCTATGAAATGTATCCTCAAGTACTTGAGAAGGACTAAGGATATGTTCTTGGTTTTTGGTAATGGAGAACTCCAGGTCCAGGATTATACCGACTCAGATCTTATGTCTGATATAAATGATCGAAAGTCGACATCTAGTAGTTTGTTTGTGTATAATGGTGGTGCTGTCAGCTGGAAGAGTTTCAAACAGACTGTGATAGTAGATTCCACCATGAAAGTAGAGTACATCGCTGCATCGAAAGCTGCAAAGGAGGCATTCTGGTACAAGAAGTTCACTGTAGAACTCGAAGTGATGCCATCAAATGTTCTCCCTCTATACCATGACAATAATGATGTCATAGCCCTAGCTAAGGAGCCAAGGTCTCACCAAAAATCCAAGCACATCGAGCAGCGATTCCACCTCATCCATGATTACCTCGAGAAAGGTTACGTTGAGGTAAAGAGAGTTGATTCCATGGACAATATGGTAGATTCACTGATGAAGCCTTTAGGGCAATAGAAGATCGAAGCCCATCTTAAGAAGATGGGACTTAGATTTATAGCCAATTAGCTTTAGGTCAAGTTCGAGTTTGTCGATCATTCTAATTATTTGAATCAAAAAAGTTTAGGCCCATCGAAAGATTTTTTGATGATGTCGATGATGGAGATCATGACATATCTCATTACCAAATGAAACTGAACCTAACTGGGTCACATAAATAAAAATTTGGGTCTGGATGTTATCAATTAAGCTAACCGAGTTTGATTGATTTGGATTAGATCCAATCAGGTTCAAGATAATCGTGCTGGCACATGATTGAGCCTGACTTTCTCCTTTCGTAATCTTTCTGATTCATCACAATTGAGTCAAATTTGATTTGACTTATTTTTATATCTTGAATGAGTTTATTTTCATGTAACTGGAATAAGTCAAGATCAAATTAATTATGAAAATTAAATTCATTCCTAGTGCAATTAGACTAGGGTCAATAGTTGACCCAATTGAGAGAATTGAGGTTCCCATGATCTAAGAATTTTAGAAATCTTTTTAGAAATCATTTTGCTCTAATTTTTGGATGTATGATAGGGCATGAGCTATGTTTTGGGTGTACAAAATATTGCAATTTTTATAGGTGCCTAGATTGGGTTTTGATAGAGTTTGAATTAGATCAAACTCTTGAGGGAAGAGTCCTAAATGCACATGGACTCTTTCTTATCCTTTCATGCTGCCACCTTCTAGATTGATTTTTGGCATCAAAACAAGATGGAATCTAGGGTTTTTCATGGAGAGTAGGTTTGGGGTCCTAATTATCAAATTAATAAGGTTTTTGGTCAAAAATGGGTTCTTTGTGGGGCTGTCTAGTATAAGAACTCTTCTCACGAAATTACCTCAACATTATTTATTTTTTTCACACCCAAAGGAGCCTTCCCTCTGATATCCATGCCCCCTCTATCCTCTTTCTCCCTCTCTTCTACATGTCTAAAAGTTAGGCACAAATTTAAGTTGATGGTCCAAGGTTTTTAGCATAAGATTCAGCATCTACACGACGGTGTTCGTGAGATGTATAGCCTGCCCTTAGAAGTCATTTTGAAGGCTTTTCAAATCAGATCTAGATCTAATTTTTGGAGAAGAAATTCATGAGGAGAAGACATTTAGATCCTGCTCAAGTAGAAATTAGTAGAGGCCAGATGCGTGTATGGCTTCTTCTAGAACCTCAAGAATCAACAAGATCATCACAGGGTAATTAGATTACCAAATCAAGTACTTGAAGTTAAATTTGATTTAATTTTACTTTTAGCTTTCAATATCAGATCTCTATGATCAGATCCGAGAAGTTTCAGATTTGATTAGGATTTTAGAAAAAAATTTTAAAATATTCCTTTAGGTCCAATCAGATCTGAATGATCCTATGCTAGAGAAATAGATGTTTCCTTCATATCCCACATCTGCTCTATCCTCGTTCTCTCTCTCTATTATGCATTTAGAAAGTTAGGCATAAATCAGAGAAGAAGATCCAAGTATTTTGGCACAAGATTCATGTTCTACGTGATGGTGTTCGCAAGATGGATGGGCTATCCTCAGAAATTATTTTGAAGGATCTATAGATCAGATTCAGATCTAATCTCTAGTAAAAAGATTAGTGAGGAGAAGATGTTGAGATCCTATCCGAGTGGATACCAGTAGAAGCCAGACACATACATGGCTCCTTTCAGAATCTCAGAAATGGTCAAGATCATCATAGGATAATTAGATTATCCAATCAGATACTTGAAATAAAATATAATTTAATTTTATTTTAATTTTTAATATTAGATCACCATGATCAGATCTGAGAACTCTTAGATTTGATTAGATCGTAAAATTTTTTGTAAAAAATTTCATCTCAGATCTAATCATATCTGGACGATCCTATGGCAAAAAATCAAATTTTTCTTCAGGTGGTGCGGTCCCACCGATCGGCTCTCCACCTCATCTAATAGTTATTGGTGATGGGTCAATCGATGAGTGAACAACTCTTATCTAATGATTCTCTAATTATGAAGCACCCAAACTTGATCTCTAATTCATGAAGCTCACCATGCCTAGAATATTGCTTCATTCCTTAGTTAAGTCAGACCCACTATTTGCATGAATTGGATTCTTGATTGGGTCTCTCAACGTATCCAAAATATTGAGACCAACCCATCCTCCAACCCAGAGCATCCAATGCCTAATAGATATGGTTGCATCTTTCCGATGCAACTGAACCACTATATCCAGCCAAGAATAATCAACCCCAAAAAGGGCCTGCACATCTACAATGGTGGAAGACCTTAGACTTAATATTTTTTTAGGAAGATTTGATTTAGATCTCTTTAAACTAGACTTGACTTAGTCATAATAATTATGACTAACCTAGTGGCATGGGTTGGCTCAAATTGTTAGCCACCTCTAATCAAAACTGGATCGACATAAATTGCCAGGTACATGAGATCGATGGAAGAAATATGCCATAAACTCGATAAGAACGTATTCAGATCGAGTAGCTCTCAATTAAAAATTAGTTGATCGTATCTGCCAGACTTATCTTAGACACCAAATTATCGAATCAGAACCAATTGGATTAGTTTACAATCCAGGCACGAACCATGGAGCCAAATTAGGTTTTGACTTGATCTAGTCACATCTCAATGTGATTCGACCTTGATCCAGGCATAATTCTATTAGATTGGTCAAATCTAAGCGTTCTTTGATCCCACCTAACCAACTCATGATTTGGTTTGATCAACCGCTAGACCTAATTGAGCCACCCAAGCTTGAACCTAAATTTATGAAGCTGTCGTAGATCTTAAAATTTATAATTTTAGATCTAATTAGTTTTATAATCTTAATTCTTAATTAAGTTTGGGTTCATAATCAAAAATATGCAAAAATCAAAGGATTTCAGGATCTAGGGTTTTATAGAAAAGTAAATTTTTGATTTTTGATTAAGAATGAATGTGCAACACCCCTACACGCTATAAGAGAACCCCATTGAATGAGAGGAGTGGGCCTCTAAATCCTACTTTACTCTTATGACCTGACGGCCAAGGGGAACGTCTTAATAAAAAATAATTTCGATACTATAAAACAATAAATCTACAACATATATGTCATATGAAGTCATAGATCTAAACTTGCACATTCTATAGACATCTCATGTATCAATCATTAAATCCTAAATGTATGCTTTCAGATTTGATACATCACATATAATATCTAAAAAATAAATTTTATATTGATCATATCAAAATAAAATCTATTCTAGATAAATCATAGAACTATTCTATAATTAGTCTAGGCATGCTTCATTCAAATCTCATATAAAAATTAAAAATTTTATTTTTTATTTTTAGATGTAATTATAATATTTATAACATCTAAAAATAGTGGCATAAAGATCAAAAAAAAATTTAATCATTTAAAAAAAAAATAGCACTAGACTACTTATAGAATAATTCTCATGCAACATTGATATGAATCTAAAATTTTTAATCCTTTTGATTTTAGATCTAATTATATCTGATATAACATCTAAAATCTTTAATATTAGATTATGGATTATAAAAAAATTAGATCTAAAATAGATCTGAAGGACTACTAATGTAGCTCTGATACCAGTTGAAGGAAAAACTATCTTTTCCGCCACAAGAGCAATCTGATCTAACCAGATCTGTAGGAAATATTCCAATAGTTTTTCTATAGAGTCTAATTAGATCAAAGAGTTCTCTAATCTAATTTTAATGATCTAATATTAAATCTAAAAATAAGAATTAAATCATATATTAACTTTATACCTGATTGGATAATCGGATTATCCTGGCGATGATCTACAGAAGCTTGGGGTTCTGGATTAAGCCACGCACATTCCTTGCCTCTACCAAAATCAACTCAGGCTAGAGCTAGAGTTGCTCTCCTTTTGGATCTGATTACCAAAAATAAGATCAAAATCTAATTTGTAAAGCCTTCGAATCAACTGATGAAGGTAGCACACTTGTCTCACGAATGTCGTCTCTTTCCTTGAAACCTTTGCACCAATTTCTATGGACCTTCTATTGGGACCAGGGCCCAACCTTTGGGCTTGGAGAAGAAGAAGAGGAGAGGCATAGAGAGAGAGGGGATGGCTGCCTATGGGGCTTTGGGGTGTGGAGCATAAAGCATTAGAAACCCTTGGGTGCAGTGTCCCTTAAATAGAGACCTATGCCACCTCAGTGTTCCAATCAATCAAGCAACCAATTGCTTGATTTGTTTTTGATTTCTTGAGAAATTTCAATGCCAACTCACATCAAATTTGCTGCCGCAAATATTCCATATAATGCCGAACCAAATAGGTAGGGTGAAGGAAAGGAAGTTTGGTGCATAATGGATTCTTCCTTCTCTTTTAGAGATTGATCTCTATCAAAACTCTTTAGCTGGTCAAATCTAAAATTTGACCAAGTCAAAACCTATCCACTTTTGGTGCACACCTAGGAGGACATGCACCCTCTCCATGCCATATCAAAAAGTGGGGGCACGTGCCCCTAGAAAATCTATAGGGGGCGGGTGCCCCTGATCCCTTTTTTCTTACAATTGGGTAAACCTTTGACCCTTATGTGTGACAGAAAAGGTAGGTGACCAAAAATGGCAAGTGATAAAAAATGGCAGGTATTGTCCCAAAATCATCTAACAAATTTGGAGAATCCTATTCTGACCTAGACAAGTTTCAATTAGGGTTTCAGTTGAGACGAACCAAAAAGACTACAAAAGGAGAATGTTAGTTTCAATCATGTGCTAGCATGATTTTCTTGAACCTAATTGGATCTAATCCAAATCAATTGAACTGACCCCATCCAATTGATCATAACCAGACTCAAAACCTTTTATGTTTGACCCAGTTAGGTTCAATTTCATATGGTAATGAGATATATCATTGTCTCTATCATTGACATCATCGAAACACCTTTCGATGCACCAAAAGTTTTTTGATTCAAATAATTGGAATGATCAATCATCTGGATCATTCTAATTACTCTCAAAATTCACCAATAACACCTAGCAGCATATGATGGCAATCCATTAGAACTGAAAGCGAACCTCTTGGTCCAGCTATCTATGTGAATTGATTCTACTATCATGAGTTCTGACAGGATTTGGGATTAAGGTAAACTCATCAAAACCCAACATCCATCATATTAATGAATCATTTGATTTGAGTTCAATGTGAAATCCTAAAAGAAAACTTTTTTCTATTATATCATACTGCCATGGCCATGGGCTTAAGGACTCGATCTCCTAATCATCATAGGACTACTCCTCAACTACCGAGGTTGATGGATCCCATCTTGGGGCAATCTAGTTTCTATAATGAACATGCTATAACCAACAAACACCTCAAAATTTTGAATGACTAGAAGATCAAGTTATGGTGCAGTCAAACTATAAGACACTCAAGGTGAACTACCAATGCACCTCAGGTTAAAAAACTTGACACACAATTGTAGCATCGAGTCAGTCATCGATGAGAAGGTAGACTTTCTTATGACTGCTTGAGGTGGTCACACTTAGTACCCTCATTTCCTAACGAGTATCTTTACTCTCGCTTTAGTGTTTCTATACCATAGACTCAAGACTCATCTATCCTAAGAAAGCAATCTTTCGGATCGATCACCATCCTCATGACGATCTATGGTCGAGAGCAGTTTATGAGTTAATTATGAAAATTCATGTCTTAAATTTTTAACTCTTAGAAATATGAATTATCATTACCATTAACTTAAAGGATGTATCACAGATACTTTTAGATACACACTGTGATAGAAAAATAATTTTTTTATTAATTTATAGTCAAAATTATATAATTATTTATAGAAGTGTATTACAAGTATCAGCTAATCTGGCTTCTAGGGCACATATCTAACACTTACAACTATTGAGTTGGCTAATTTTAAGCACTCTTGATCCCATCTAAACAACTCTTAATTCAATTTG
Organism: Cocos nucifera; assembly: GCA_006176705.1. Taxonomy (NCBI): domain Eukaryota; kingdom Viridiplantae; phylum Streptophyta; class Magnoliopsida; order Arecales; family Arecaceae; genus Cocos; species Cocos nucifera. The sequence goes on along the minus strand of QRFJ01000968.1, from coordinate 80,595 downwards.
ATCAACCACTCAAACTAGACCTAATCAAGCTACCCATATCCTAAACCTATGTTTTGTGAAGTTGTCTTAGATTTGAAAATTCTCAATTTTTTGATCTAATTAGTTGCATAACTTAATTCTTAATTATGTGTAACATGGTTCAAAATTAAAATATGTATCTAGATCCTAAAGCTTTTGGATCTAGGATTCTGCAGAAAAGTACGTTTTTATTTTTTAATTGAGGATAGACACGCAGCATCCCTACATGCCATAAGAGCACCCCTTCGAATGGAAAGCAAGGACTTTTAAATCTTTCTTACTCTTGTGACCAGATGGCCAAAGGAATTGCCCTAATCAAAAAACTAAACTACAACTATAAGAACTAGTCTAGCATATATCATATATACTACTACAGATCTATTGTATACATGCTTCGCATATATCTCATATATCAAATTTAAAAATACATCTCATGTATTAGATCTGATTACATCTTATATAAAATTAGGTAATTAAATAATCTCATCAAAATAAAAAAAAATATATCTAATCTAATCCAGATCTAGAACCAGAACTATAGCTCTGATACCAATTGAAAGTTTTACAGGATCGGCTTGATCGGAATAGTTCTTGTAGTAGAATTTTAATACTCATAATCTACTGATCTGATTAGATCTAAGAGTTCTCAGATCTAAAAAAAAATAAAAAAAAATGGTATTATATACCATCTGTTGCATGTGAATGGTTTACTTGCTACAATAATCTGAATGCAGTCTGAGGTTATGACTTGAGCTGCACACATGTTCGGCCTCTACCAACAGCCATTTGGATCAGATCTAGAGGTCTTCTCCTTCTAGATCTAATCTCAGAAAATCAAATCTTAGAACTTATCATCATGCCTTCGATCTGATCTCTGACAGCAATCCAATCAATAAATGATTGGGACTTCTTTGACATGGTCTTTTTGTTGGGAATAGTGTCCTAAAGTAATCATCAGTCTGTTGATGGTTGTATTGATTCTTGTACTTGTATATGAATTAATAAATGAAGAAAAGTTATTTTAACTTTTTTTATCATAAATTTATTCATCTTCTAATGAATTCTTATATTGTGATGAAGTCTTTAGGACTATTTAGAATCGACAAAGAAGGATTTATCATTTAGTCCTAAAAGGTGATCATGACCAAATGATACATTGTTATCAAGGCCGATAATGATTATCGAGTCTAGGTGATTATGTGCCATATAGGTTGGTTATCTTCTTAACCAGTGAGTGTAGAGATATTGGTGTGGTATGCAGGTGAGATATAAGGATACATCTGCATTGAATGTGATCGAGTCCAAAGCTTTTCTACTATCAAGATTTGCTTCGATGGAATATGGGTATAAGTGTTCCTCTGACTTGAGATCACCATGGTGACATCCAAGCAATTCACTATGCTTTGTTGCCAGACTAACTAAATTTTTAATTTAGTGATGAAAGATTTCTAGGCTCAGTCAAGTACTTGAGGAGTTGGTGTGTCAGTTAAGATGAGATTGACCATCCCAATTTTGGAACTATGTTAAAATATGCTTCACTTTAGCAAATCCTTAGTTAGGGTATTTCTAGTAATGAGTCATGGGACTGATTGCATTGAGACATGATTTGGATGTACTATTTAGGATTGATAGTTTAACTCTGAGTCATCCTATACGCAGAGGTCAAAGGAATGAATTATACAGTAACCATATTCATGTAGATTCTAAATATTATGATTATGACTATTCAACCAATTCGAATGTCGATTATCATTGTTAGATGGTCACTTTGATTAGTATAGAAAGTGGTTCCTATGCTACCGGCTTTGGTTCAAACCTACAGGGTCACATACATTAGAGGTTCCTACCTGATCTGATGGCTGATGATGAGTCTCACTTGACTAAAACTCTATTATCAAGAGTCCCATTGGGTTGTGACTCTTCAACTGAGAGTCCTACTAGACTAGGACTCTGAGTCCACTTATCTGGGACTCTATGATTAGGAGTGCCATTGGACTAGGACTCTATGGTCAAATTCTGCTAGATTGGGACTCTTCGACCAAGAGTCCTACTGCACTGGATCTTTGAGTCCTGCTTGTCTGAAACTTTATGATGAAGATTTCCACTGGTCTAGGACTCTATGATCATGACTTCCATTCATTTGGGACACTAGGGTTAAGAATCTCACTGGTTTGAGACTCTTCGATCAAGAGTTTCATTTTAATGAAACTCTATTGTCTGGACACCCACTGAATTTAGACTCTATATTTATGAGAGATTTAATTAGTAATTTGATTACTAATTAACTCAATTTGATTGAGTAATTATTTTTGGATCAAGTCTAATTGAATTGAATTCAGCTGGGTTTGACCTGCTTAGCTTATTAGATGATCTAATCATCGAGGAGGTTTGATCCCTGATTTGATCAGGGGTTGGGCTTAATCAATTCTAATTTGATTAGAATTTAATTAAGCCTAATAAATTCTAAATGAGTTGAGTTTAATCTAGTCTAATTGGGCCTAACCAAATTAATTTGGGTTGGTTTAATTGATGAGATAAATTAAGACTAGTTTGACGTAGTCTACCCATGCGCTACCTCACTAATATTTGCACCATCCTATTCTCCACGAGAAAGAGTTTTCTCATGATTTTTTTTTTTCATGCTAGAGAGGGCTCACACACTCCTTTCTCACATCCTAGATGGATAAGGATATCTTGGTTGGCATTCAAATTCAAATGGAATTTGAATTTGAATGAACAAACCCATCTCATCCTATCTAATCTCTTCCACGCCTCTTCCCTTGTTGCGCTCCTTTTTATTCATGGATTTTTTTTTGGACATGTGAAAATTTGAGAAATTCTTCCATCTGTATGTGTGTGCACCTCTCCCCTATGTGGGAAAAATCAAAAAAAAAATTAGAGAGAAGAAAAACCAAGAGAAAGAGAGGGTGCAAGGGTTTTTGGTGAAAGCTATCCTAGGGTTTCAACCTAGGATTTGAGAAGGAGTTTCAGAAGTTCTGAGTGTTAGATCTTCACAAAATTTTTTGGAGTACCTCCTTGACCTCTCACCTACTTCTACTACTAACTCAGAGCATCCAAGATTTGATGGAGGAAGATCAAAACATTTGATTATGATTTAGCCATTAAGACTGCTCTACATCAAGCTAGCACTCAGGAGGAACAATTGGGATTAGGACCTCGTGTAGACCATTCATGGAGGCAAAACATGCTATGTGATTGTATCACAATGATCAAATCTTTCTTGTAGTGATTCAATTATGGTGATTGACTACTCGTGCAAAGATAACGTGTTCTAAACACGTAAAGTAGTAAAATCATTTTACTACTAATGTTGTTTTATTTTCAAATATTCATGCATACATGTCACATTATTTCCAAGTTATATAGAATTTTTAGATTTGATCAATATTTTTAGAAAATTAATTAAATTAATTTTTAATTTTACTATATTTAATTTTTGAAAAGGTTTCGAAAGTAGAGCTAGAAACCATGCATGCATCCCAATAATGGTATCAGAGCCAGGTTATTTAATGTGATGTATGTGCATGCTTAGATTATTATTTTGATTAGATCTAAATAATAATCTAATTTTTAAATTTAAAAATAAAATCATGATCGCATAGATTAAAGGTTGTCCTGCTATAAAGTGTACTCCTTACAGTGAAAAGGTTATCCTGGTATGTTGCTAATCTAAAATATTAATCATAAAATTTTAGATCTAATCTAATATTTTTTATGATTTGATTAAATTGGTTTTAATTTAATTTTTAGTCATGAATATATGTTTGGATTAGATATAAAATAATTCATGATTTTTATATACTGTACATAGATTCAGATTAAACCCTACAACTAGTACTGTTTGTGAAATGAGTCGATCCAATTTTTAGAATGAGTCGGCCCATTTGGTGAACAATGCTAGGTTATAAAGAACCTTTTAAAATTTTAAAAAATATTTTTGAAATGCCAAACCCTAATCCTCAGCCTAAAAAATATATTTAAGAATTAAGTGTGATGAATTAGGGTCTATAATTATGAATTAAAGATCCTATGTCATTGATCATAAAATTTGGATTGTTAAATTAGATGAATTAGGTTCATCAATTGGGTTAGACATAAGGTTAGTTAAAGAATGAACAAAATTAGAGTAATTGATCAAATCTAACCAAATATTGATTTTGGTTAGGTCAAGGACTCTTCAAATTTAATTATAATAGTTGTAGTTGGTCAAGCCCATGCCTTTAACAAGAACCAAATGAACTTGATTCATGGCTATGTGGTCAAACCCGAGATTACTATGTTGATCAAGTTAAATCTAATGAATTAGATGGTATCTAAGATAAGTTTGGCAGTTTAGACCAGCAAATTTTAAATGGGAGCTACTCACACTGATTCCGATCTTTGATGAGTTAATGGCACATCCCTTCCACTGATCTCACTTACCTGACCATCCTAGTGAATTAAGGTTTTGATTAGATCACTTGATGATTTGGGCTTACCCATGTTAATTAGGTAAATCAGTGTGACTTGGTGAAGTCAATGGAAGGATCAAATTGGCTAATTAATTCTTCTCTCCTCTTTTTAAAATTAATTAATAATTTTTTTAAAATTATTAATTCCTTAAAAATGATAAAATTATGGTGATAACTAAGTCATAGTCTCTCATTAAGTTGAGTAATAATGGGTCCATTAGTTTATGATGATTTGGTTGTATCTTTCTAATGATGGTCAGGTTGGCTGGCCAAAGTCGGGCCTGATTATTTATTGGCTAGATGCACCAAGTACGGTCATATTAATAGTTGGACCTAATTGAATCTTTTCAGTGGAGGCCAAAGCCTACTGATTAGATTTTTAAGGCAAAATTAAATTACTAGAAGTTGTTTAGAGAATCAATTAGTTATGAACCTACCCATAGATGCACAAGGGTTGACTAACCAAAGTTAGGCTTATATGTAATTTGTTTGGATTCTAGTACCTACTAACGAATTAAAGTAATTTCTTAAATTGAAGGTAGAGACTACTAATTCATATAAAATAGTAGAAGGACCTTTAGACTAAAGTACATGTTTTTAGGATAATTAATTCATATATGAATTATGTTTGGTTTTCCTTTAATGTAGCTATGGCCACTACCCTCTTGCTCCAATCATTGTTGGACAATAACAAACTCATGGAACCCAACTTTGATAGCTAGTATCAAAAGTTGAAAATTATCCTAGAGCATGAGTGGATCTTATATGTATTGACTAATCCGACACCTGAGGAGCCAGCCCCGAATGCTAGAGGGGCGGTTAGAGACACTTACCCGAAGTGGCTCAATGATCGTACCATCATTCTATACATTATGCTGGTAGCGATGAATGACGAGCTTAGACATAGGTTTGAGAATGCCCAGTCTTAGGAGATGCTTCAAATGTTGAACGATTTCTTTGACATGCCCAATGATGTTGAGAGGCACAAGACTAGTTATGTCATTTTCAATGCTCGGATGAGGGATGGGGCCTCAATCATCGATCATGTATTGTATATGATTGAGATGATTGAGCGTCTGAGTAAGCTGGGCTTCCTCCAGCATAAGCAGCTCGGTAAGAATGCGATCCTGAATTCATTGCCTTAGTCCTTCCTGTAGGAACCAGATCTAGGATTTTAGGGCTAGATCTTGAAACTTTTTCAAGATCAAGCAGCAAAAAACTAAAATAAATTAAAATTTATTCATGAAAAGTAGAGAACTCCTAGATCTAAGATTTTATTACATGATTATAGCATGAGATTAAATCAAAAATTAAAAATATTAGAAAGAAAAACATGTTGATCATATCAACATGCATCTACACTACATCTAATGCAGGTATGTAACATAGGATCAGATCCATATTATCTATGCAAGTTAGATGTTCTAACTTGTTGATCTAGACTAAAGGATGAAGATCTGAGCTGCACACATGTCTGACCTCTAAGAGATATTCACATGAGCCCACGAACCCTAATCAGATGTCCGATGCAAGAAATCAGCATAGTATGCTAGTACTATGCTGATCCTTCTTCGACGTCGATTTGGTGCTTCCTTCTTCAAGACATGGATAGTGCAAAAATTAAAAGAAAGGAAAAGAATTTTTGACTTGAGGCAACACTCAAAAATTTCTTTAAAAGAGGAGGAGAAAGGAAGAGCAAAAGACCCTACAAGAAGACCCTCTTCTTCTTCTCTTTTCTCTCACCTAGTCACCTAAATTAGTGTTTATAAAATTTCCATGCCCCAAGAGTCTCTCTCTAATTTTCACATGCTTAAGAGTCCTCTCAATGATCTAGAATCAATGTAAAATTCAGTCCAAAAGGCCCTACTTTTAAAGAGATATGGAAGAGTCTTCATTGGGTCAAATTTCTACACAAGGTAAGAACACATATGGCAAGTAGTTGGGCACCCCCTCCTTTGTTTTAGGCATGGACCACCTAGGTAGGTGCACAAAGATTTCTCCTTTTAACCATGAAAATTATTGGACAAACAGGATGGGGCAGCACACATGGGAAGAGACCAAGTTTGTTAGGATTATATCATATAGAGCCCAACAAACTTCAACAACTTCCAATCTACTGACCTAGTCCACAACTTAATGCCACATTGAAAATAGAGGAGAAGGGTGGGCGTGCATGATGATCAGGAAGAGAGGAGATTTGTCACCAAAAATAAGAGAGAAAGGGCATGGGGGCCATGGGATATAGGTGGTGCAAGCAAGATGGATCCTAGTCTTACTAGGATTTCATATTTAACTTGGTCAAATATGGTTTCTCAAACTAAATCAAATCAAAAGTAACTCAATCTAATTAAATTAAGCCCTAATATAATTAAAGACTTAATTAAATTAGATTAAATTAGATTTACTTTTATTTTAATTTTCTAATTAAATTAGAAAATTGGGTTGACTTAAATCCTAGTTGAACTAGGACTAGTTCTTCCTTGCACTTTGCTTATCGAATATACAAATTGAACTTAATCCAATCATGCCTAAACCAAATCTAATTAAATTATATTTAATTAAAATTAATCTCAACCCTCTATCTTAATCAAATTAAGCTAATTAATAATCAAATTATTAATTGATCCTCCTATAATATTTGCACTAGATTAAACATCAATCGTATTGATCATTTAACCTTAGAATGATTCTCAATCATTGATCAACCATCTGATCGGATCATGAACTCTAATATGTGTGACCCCATAGGTCCGAACCTAAGTTGGTGGTATAAGAATAAGTTTATGTACTAATTGAAGTGACCATCTAGCAATAGTACCTGACGATCGGATAGGTCGAATGTGTAAAATAACATCCTCAGAATTCTTGTGGATATAGTTTCCATATAATTCATTTTCTTAACCAAAATGCTCATAGGATATCCTTAGTGTTAAACTGTCAACTCTAATCAGGCTGTCCACAATATATTTCAAATTATCTAATCCATCTCATGGATTATCCTAGCCAAGATTTTGCTATACTAAAATACAATATTTCATTCTTCTCCAACTTTTGGAGTGGTCAATTCCATCTTGATCACATACAAACTTTGTAAGTGAAGGAAAATCCTAATTTCTCGGTCCAGGTTCGTCAAGATCTGATCAGATCAAGAGATATATTTCAAAAATTTTTCTCTTGATCCCAATCAGATCTTGATATGTTTCAGATCTGATTCTTATTATTTTAATAAATAAAATAAAATAAGATAAATTAAATCAAATTTAATTTACCTGATTTGGGTAATCCTATTACCCTGTAGATGATCCTGATTGCAGCGGAAGGTTCTGGATCTAGCCACGCAAGCGCCTGGCCTCTACCGGTATCCACTCAGGTTGGATCTGGAGATCCTCTTCTTCTCTATCACGTCTCCAAAAATCAGATCTGGATCTGATCTGGAGGATCTTCAAAACTCCTTTTGAAGATCAGCAGTCGTCCTTTGCAGCAGTGCAGCCTTCTTCTTTTGATCGCCTTTCTTTTGATCTGGAATGCACCAACCAAAATCCAAAACTCTTTTGGACGTGGAGAGGAGAAGGAGGAGAAGTTTAGGCATGGAGGAAGAGGGGAGAGGCAGCCTTGGGGCATGGGAAATCTCTATTCTAATTGCATTGGAATCTGAGTTGGGCGCAGGGTCTTATTTATAGACTAAGCGTGATCCAACTCCTCTTCCTCCCAACCAATCACAACCCTTTGTGAAATCAGATCTAAATCTGATTGGTGGGAATAGAGACCCCTGGATTCCTCCTTAGAGGGTGCCTAAGACCAGTCAAACTGGATTCTTAGTAGAACTCTGATTGGAATCCAAAAGGGAGGTGGAGTCCTTGTCCAACAAGGACTCCAAGGCGCCTCCAACTTGGGCGCACGCCTAGGGTGGCGTGCGCCCTTTTAATTTCACCTTGTACGATTCTCCTTCCTTTTCATGTACCATCAGACTCTAAAACTTGGCTCTTTCATGCACCATCAGGCTTTGAAACCTAGCTCTGATACCATATTATCATCCATAATATTTCAGGCATCACCTAGCTCTAATATTAAATTGTAGACCCATGATATCGCTCGAATGCCAATCATCCTTGACATCACAAGCACCCCGATACCATGTTGTGGAAGCTCCTGATCTTTGGCATAGACCTGAATGAACCTGTGACGTTCTTTATGGGCGGCACACCACCGATCCTCCATCTGGATCTGTGATGGGCTGCCTCCTTCCTTAGGCTTGAGGGAGACGCCTCCTTACTCTAGGGCTTCTTCAAGAACCCTAGGACGACAACTCTAGAGAGAATAGAAGAAGAGAGTTGAGAGAGAAAAGGTCTGTATTGATTCCAATCTTGAAAATGCTAATACAACCTATGTATTTATACATAGCCAATAGGCTCGACCAAAAAATTTTCTGGCTAACCCAATATATGAAAGCACTCACCAAGCCCATGGACATCCATGTCTCCCATGCTCTCATCCTCTAGATTTAGACCCAACTCATACATGAATTAGCCTTCTTAAGACCTCTCAAACCAGGCCTTAAGACCCCTAGGATCATCCCAGACCCTAGTCCAAAACAGACCCTCGCATAACTCTGCCCATGCACTAAGTTGGCTCAGTCTCAGCATAGAGCCGGCTAAGTTCCACTAGATCGGCTCTGTCTGAAATTGAGCCAATCCAGTCCTGTGCCATGCTAGAAGTCCTAAATGTGTAGCTTTCTATTTTGCCTATGCACTGAGACTTAACCAACCTAATTTTGGACTGAGCTGGCTAACCTGTAGAAAATTTTTTTTCTACAGTCTTGATTCCATAACTTTGGTTTCTTGCTTCACCTTGTGTTCCAAATCTTTGAAGCACCAACCAAGCCCCAAGAATCATCGGAGCCATCATCGTGACTCCTCCCATAGCCTCCCAAGGCTTAGAAGTACCATAAAACCTCACACCTTCCCCCAGTCTCACTTACCTAGCCATTTATGTTGACTAAGTTCTGATTTAAGGTGGCTAACAATTCGAGCCAACCCATGCCACTAGGTTAGTCATAATTGTTATGACTAAGTCAAGTCAAGTTTAAAGATCTAAATTAAATCTTTCTAAGAAATTATTAAGTCTAAGGTCTTCCACCATTGTAGATGTGCGGTTCTTTCTCGAGATTGATTATTCTCGATTGAAAACAGTGGTTCAATTACACCGAAAAGATGCAACCATGTCTATTAGGCATTGGATTCTATGGGTTGGTGGATGGATTGGACTCAATATTCTAAATATAGTGAGGGACCCAATTAGGAATCCTATTCATGCAAATGGTGGGTCTGACTTAACTAAGGAGTGGAGCAATATTTTGGGCATGGTGAGCTTCATGAATTAGAGATCAAGTTTGGATGTACCATGATTAGAGAATCATTAGACAAGAGTTGTCCACTCATCGATCGACCCATCACCAATAACTATTAGGTGAGGTGGTGAGTCAATTGTTAGGACCGCACCATTCATTAGAAATTAATGATCATTGAGATTTTCACATCTCTGGCAAAGAAGTGTAGGGATCCAAATAAATAGTGAGAGTCTAATTTATTCAAAAATAAAACTTCTAAATAAATTGGCTATGTTTAATTACAAAATCTAACTAGAAACTTTGATTCTCTATAAAAAGATGTTTGCGTCCAACCCACTAGTCCGTATCTTGGACACCTATAGACTGATCGGATCTAACTACAAGGATTGACTCCAAAACTTCAAAATTATTTTGGTTTCTAAGAAGTTGATTCATGTGTTGGAATAGGATCCTCCCACCTTATAAGCCCATCCATCTACTGATCAGAGAGCATCTCTCGAGAAGTGGATGGATGAAGATAACAAAGCTAGGTACTATATGTTGGACTCGATGTCTGATGAGCTCCAGCACCAATATGAAGACATTAAGACTAGCCACCAAATGTTGGCTCATCTATAAGAATTATTTGGTGAATAGAGTCGCATAGGCAAATATCAAGTCACTAAAAAATTGTTTAAGGCTCAAATGTGTGATGGGCAGTTGATCCAAGATCATTATCTGATGATGATCAAGGACATAGAAGAGCTTGAGAAGCTCAACATCAAGTTAGTTTAGGATCTGCAAATTGAGATAATTCTGTAGTCCTTGACTAATGCCTATGGGTAGTTCATCATGAACTATCATATGCATAAACTTCAAAATATCTTGGCTGAGGTAATGAATATACTGGTTACTGCTGAGTTTTCTATGAAAAATTCTAAAGACTCTATACTTGCTGTGGAATGGACTTCTTCTAAGAGAAAGTTTTTTGAGAAGAAGAAAAAGTTCGTGAAGAAGCAGAAGATGGATGGTGGGATGAAGAAGAAAGCAAAGCCAAAGAAGAAAGCCGCTGACAAAGAAAAATACTTTCACTACAACACTGATGACCATTGGAAGCGGAACTGCCCTCTTTACATAGCCATCCTGAAGAACAAGTAGGAGGTAGATCCTTCTAGAGGTATGCTCATTATAGAATCTAATCTTATGATTTCTTCTACACCCAGTTGGTTGCTTAACTCTAGTTCCAGTGCTCACTTGTGCACTTCTATGCAGGGTCGTGAGGATAGCAGGAAGCTGAGGAATGGTGAGATGATCCTATGCATCAAAAATGGTGCAAGAGTTGCTGTTATGGCCGTAGGAACCTATCCTCTATAATTATCATCAGTATTAGACTTAGTACTTAGGGACTATTTTTATGTACTTATAGTAAGTAGAAATTTGATTTCTATTTAATGTTTAGCATAGGAAGGCTATGTAATTAGTTTTCTTTAGGACTATTGTAATATTGTTTATGAAAAAAATAAAATTATAAGTGGTTTCCTTATAAATGATCTCTATCAGTTATACATTGATGTTTAATATCAAGCAAAATGTGAATGCCATAGGATCAAAGTGACCAAGGGATAGTCTAAATGATAGGTATCTTTGGCACCTTAGGCTAGGTCATATAGGTGAAGACAGGGTTAACAAATTGAAGAAATTTGAGCTATTAATTTCATTGACTTTCGAGTCATATCCGATTTGTCAATCATACCTTCATGGCAAAATAACCAAGCTCTCTTTTATGAGACATGAGGAAAGGGCCATAGACCAGCTTGCCCTAGTACATACTGATGTATGCAGCTCATTTGATATGCCAGCTAGGGATAATTACATCTACTTCATCACGTTTACTGATGATTTTTCTTGGTACAGATATGTATATTTGATGTGACACAAGTTTGAAGCTTTTGAAAGATTTAAGAAATCTAGACTCGAAGTAGAAAAATAAATAAGAAAATCCATTAAGATTCTTCGATCAGATCGAGGAAACAAATACCTTAGTCAAAAATTCTTAGACTATCTTAAGGATAATGGCATAGTCTCTCAATGGACTCCACTTGGAATGTCTCAACTCAATGAAATTTTGAAATGAAAAAATCGGATCCTATTAGATATGGTTTGATTCATGATGAGCTTCGCAAACCTCCCAGAGTTTCATTGGGGACATAGTCTATTAACCGCTATATATCTACTGAATAGGATTCCATCTAAAACCATTCCTACCACACCCGTATGAGATATGACATGGTGAAAAATCAAGTCTGAGTCATCTCAAAATTTGGGATTGTCTGGCGTATGTCAAGAGACAACAGGAAGATAAATTAGAGCCTAGGTCTTTTAGAGCTTGATTTATTGGATATCCTAAAGAGTTATTAGGATATTTTTTCTATCTTCTAGAAGATCACAATATGATAGTGAGTCAACACGCCATCTTTCTTGAAAAATAGTTTATTCAAGATAGTGGCATCAAAAGATAGATTAGGCTCGAGGAGAAAGTCTTCCAAGAGCCACAAGCCAAGAAACCTATGGAACCCAATCAAAGTGACCCAACCCAGACGCTACATTTTCCACCTCATAGATCAAGTAGAATTTTTCATCCTCCTAAAAGATACTTAGGTACTATATCAGAAAACAT
>QRFJ01000968.1:31256-68092 GCA_006176705.1 Cocos nucifera | reverse complement strand
TTCTGCATAGGATTCTATGGTATGTCTCAAATCTACTTGTTTTACTATGGTTTGGCCAATGAGAGCAGGGTTAAGGTGGAGGTTGAGAGGATTCGAAAAGATTTTTCAGGCTGGAGGATTGGTGCATGAGTTGAGGTGGAGGCTCAGAGGATTATGGAAAAGTTTTCTCGAGATGGAAATTTGGTGCAGATTGCTATCGGTTTGTGAAAAGCTGGGGTTTGATGGTTTGTGACAGGCAGGGAGCTGGACTGTAGCAGTTAAGCTTTTCCTAAGATGTAGGGCTAAGAAGGCTCGACGATGCTGCAACTGAGGGAGATATCTCAGCAGAAAATATTAGGATCTCTAGAAGATGGACAGTGTAGGGCTGTTGAAGAGAGGTTTTCCAAAGGATAATATCAAAGGAAGGCTGAAGAATCGACTATACGTCTTCGATGTATAGAAGGTGGAAATTCGGAGATTATTCATGGGTTAGGGTAGGTGGCTATACGCAGTGTAGAGATGAGTCAGGGGCTGGGGTGCTGTAGGGCGCTTCCTGAGGCACGGGCTGAGAGAGGCTTGGGTGTTGAGTGTGTATCAAATAGAGAGTGTCAGTGGTATCTCAGAAAGATTGAGACAGGTCTTGAAGAGCTAGGAGGTCTTAGGGCAGGTAGGAGGTTTAGGCAGTTGGGGATTCATGGATCATGTTTCTTCTACAGGGGCACCAGGGAGAGTCGTGGTTCAGATGGAGGATGATTCTTCAGGCACAACTGAAGTGATAGCTGGTGTAGGGATAGAAGAGAAGGACTAGGATAGAATTTCCTAGGGTTTAATCACTGGTTTCAAAAGAGTTGGATGAGTTCTTGAGTTTTGGAGGTGTCCGTGGGTTGCAGAGGTATCCAAAATGGCTTTGAAGAGGGCCATGGAGCATGGAGGGTTCGAAGGGACAGCGATGATGTTCGAGGTGCAGCAGTAGGCTCAGCAGTGTAGCATTGAGTGGTTGGCCTTGAGGGACTCAATGATAGAGTTGACTTCTACGGCATCAGGTGGACTTCGGATATAGGTAGAGCTCCATAGTGGTGGCTTCACAAGTGGAGAGAATTTGGCATGAGTCCAGAGCACCGGTGATGCATAGATTCAGGTGGAGCGACGCATGTAGATGGACATGCATAGCTCTAAGGAGATCGTGTTAGGTGGTACAGCATGTGCTAGTGCAGAAATGCTATAGGTTCTTCGAAAAAGTTCAAAGAAAGTGATGCAGCTGCTAAGCAGAAGAGATCCTACTATTTCAGCAGTGGAGGAAAACATCCCAAAGGCCTCAAGGGTGCACAACAACTGAAGAGGATTGGTGGAGGTAATGATTGCACAAGAGGCTGTTTAGTACGTAGGGACAATGGGATCGTGCAGGAGGTCATTACCGAGGGATTTGCCAAGGCTTGGGGAACCAAGGTGGAGATTGTGAGGATTTATGGTGCTTCCAGGCTTAGGGAGGCCATGGGAGGAGTCACGATGATGGCTCTAGGGATTCTGGGGGCTTGGTTGGTGCTTCAGAGACCTAGGACACAAGGTAAAGCAAGGAACCAAAGCTGCAAAATCAAGACTATAGAAAAAGTATTTTCTGCAGGTTAGCTAGCTCAGTCCAAAACTAGATTGGCTAAGTCTCAGTGCATAGGTAAAATAGAGAGCTGCACATTCAAAATTGCTGGCATAGCATAAGACTGGACCAACTCAATTTCGGACTGAGTCGATCGAGTGGAACTTAGCCAACTCAGTGCTGAGACTGAGCTGACTCAGTGCGCGGGTAGAGTTATGCGAGGGTCTATTTTAGGCTAGGGTTTGGGATGATCCTAGGGGTCTTAGGACCTAGTTTGAGAGGTCTTAAGAGGGCTAATTCATCTATGGATCGGGTCTAGGTCCAGAGGATGAGAGAATGGGAGATATGGGTGTACATGGGCTCGATGACTGCTTTCATGTATAGATTAGTCGAGGAGTTTTTTGGTCGGTCCTAATGGCTATGTATAAACACATAGGTTGTATTAGGATTTTTAAGGTTGGAATCAATATAGATCTATTGGTGCAGAATTTGGTTGATGCCGAATCGAGATAGAGTTGGGAAAAAAGAGATCGCCGTCGGTAACCTGCAAAATAAAGTTTCGTTCAGAGTTGATGGTGGTGGCTCTGGTAGGACCCTCCGACAATCAAATCAGTTCTTCTATCCAACAGAAATGGAGTGCTCTAGCAAGAATTCAGTAGAGTTTAAGGAAGGAGAAGAGAGCTTAGAGAAAATGTATATGGAGGATCCCTATTTATAGATGGAGTCTGTCGTAACAATTTGATAGTGGAATCGCTTATAGCAGACTAATAAATGACGGTCGTAACCATCCTGATAAATGACAGTCATAACCATTCGGTAGTGGAATCGCTTATTTTTTGAGATTTAATAGTTGAAGTTCGGAGGAAGCAAGCATTAGTTGATGAAGAACTTTGACATATATCAATTCTCTAGAGGAGTTCGGACTCCTAAAGGAAATACGGCTAGAGAAGATTATTTGAGAGAAATACTACATGAAATCTGAAAGTAATCCATTGGAGGAATCCACATGAATTTCGACTGAAGAAGTCCGAAAGGAGTTTGGCTCTTGGAGGAATCCGACTGAAGGAGACATCCGAAAGGAGTTTGACTCCTGAAAGAATCCGTTTGAAGGAGGGTATGGAAGGATTTTGGCTCCTATAGAAATCCGATTGAAGGAGAAGTTCAAAAGGAGTTTGGCTATTGAAGGAATCTGTCTAATGCAGAGGTCTAGAAGGAGTTCGACTTCTAAAGGAATCCGACTGAAGGAGGGTCCGAAAGGAGTTCAACTCCTATAGAAATCTGACTGAAGGAGAAGTTCGGAAGGAGTTCAGCTCCTAAAGGAATCCATCAAAAAGAGAGGTCTGAAAGGAGTTCGGCTCCTAAAGGAATCCGACTGAAGGAGACATCCGAAAGAAGTTTGGCTCCTGGAGGAATCCAACTGAAGGAGGATCCGAAAGGAGTTCGGTTCTTGTAAAAATATGACTGAAGAAGATGTTTGAATGGAGTTTGGCTCATAAAGAAATCTGACTAAAGGAGGGTCCGGAAGAAGTTTGACTCCTATAGAAATCTGACTGAAGAAAAAGTTCGGAAAGAGTTCGACTCTTAGAGGAATCATCCTGAAGGAGATGTCCGAAAGGAGTTCAGCTCCTGTAGAAATCTGATTGAAGGAGAGGTCTGGGCGGGGCTCGGCTACTAGAGGTACAATTTCCAATCAAAGCTTTTCATGATTATCAATCGCATTAGGCTAAACATCATATTGGACTTCGACGAAAATGGAGTTTATCTCCAACAATAGTCCCCCCACTCTCGAGTTCAAAATTCAAAAGAAGGAAGTACAAAAAGATGACTGCTGAGATCCTTTTCTAGACTCTACACCTGTTGAGGTTGAAGTTGAAGCTC
This sequence comes from Cocos nucifera, assembly GCA_006176705.1. Lineage (NCBI taxonomy): Eukaryota > Viridiplantae > Streptophyta > Magnoliopsida > Arecales > Arecaceae > Cocos > Cocos nucifera. Next base: position 64,644 of record QRFJ01000968.1, on the reverse strand, counting down.
GGGAGAGATCTTATCTCAAGCTGAGGTTGAAGGAGATCTTATCTCCTGTTGATGTTGGCGTTGAAGCATAGGAGAGAGCTTATCTCCAACCGAGGTTGAGGGAGATCTTATCTCCTATTGATGTTGAAGTTGAAGCTTGGAGGAGATCTTATCTCCAACAGAGGTTGAAGAAGATCTTATCTCCTATTGATGTTGAAGTTGAAGCTTGGGGGAGATCTTATCTCCAGTCGAGTTGAAGAAGATCTTATCTCCTATTGACGTTGAAGTTGATGCTCGGAGGAGATCTTATCTTTAGCCGAGGTTGAGAGAGATCTTATCTTCTATTGACATTGAAGTTGAAGCTCAGGAGAGATGTTATCTCCAATCGAGGTTGATGGAGATCTTATGTCCTATTGAAGGATTGTAGCTCAGGGAAGATCTTATCTCCAGCCATGAATGAAGGAGATCTTATCTCCTGTTGACGTTGAAGTTAAAGCTCGGAAGATATCTTTTCTCCAGCCGAGGTTGAAGGAGATCTTATCTCATATTGAAGGTTTGGAGCTCGGAGGAGATCTTATCTCCAACCAAGGTTGAAGGAGATCTTATCTCCTATTGATGTTGGTATTGAAGCTCGGAGGAGATCTTACCTCCAGCCAAGGTTGAAGGAGATCTTATCTCCTATTAACATTGAAGTTGAAGCTCGGGAAGATCTTATCTCCTACCGAGGTTGAAGAAGATCTTATCTCCTATTGATGTTGGCATTGAAGCTCGGAGGAAATCTTACCTCCAGTCAAGGTTTGAAGGAGATCTTATCTCCTATGACATTGAAGTTGAAGCTTGAGAGAGATCTTATCTTCGATCGAGGTTGAAGGAGATCTAATCTTTTTGAAGGGTTAGAGCTTGGGGGAGATCTTATCTCTAGCCAAGGTTAAAAGAGATCTTATCTCCTATTGACGTTGGCGTTGAAGCTTGGGAGAGATCTTATCTCCAGTCGAGGTTGAAGAAGATCTTATCTCCTATTGACGTTGAAGTTGAAGCTTGGGGGAGATCTTATCCCCTACTGAGGTTGAAGGAGATCTTACCACCTATTGACATTGGTGTTGAAGCTCGGAGAAGATCTTATCTCTAGCCGAGGTTGAATGAGATCTTATCTCCTATTGATGTTGTAGCTGAAGCTCGGGAGAGAACTTATCTTCAGTCGAGGTTGAAGGAGATCTTATCTCCTATTGAGATTGAAGCTGAAGCTCTGGGGAGATCTTATCTCCAGCCAAGGTTGAAGAAGATCTTATCTCCTGTTGAAGGGTTGGAGCTCGGGGAAGAGTTCTGGTCTTGGGTTCCCATGCTTGTTGCTTGCTACAGATGTTGAGCTCATTGTGGACGTCGGGTCTGTTGTAGACGTCCAAACCAGAATAAGGTTCTATCTTTCAAATTTGATGTAGTTAGGCAGTTATAGGAAAATACATGTTAGGATTCTCCACTGAGCTTCTTCCTTCATATCTTTGGCCTACGAGGTTCTGACTTTTACTCATGTTAGGATGAGATTATCCTCCCATTCCTAACAAACGACAGGGATAGATTAGGGCCATTGTCGGGGCCTCTCTTCTCACCTCGTCTAAAATTAATAAGGCCTTCGACTTTGCTCATGTTAGGATGAGATTCTCCTCCTATTTCTAATCGGACCGTAGAGGCATATTAGGACAGTTGTCAGGGCCTCTCCTCTCACCTTATCTTAAATAACTGAAGGTCTTTGACTTGCCCATGTTAGGATGAGGTTCTCCTACTATTCCTAACATGGCCACTTTTGATTGTTTCTTTTCTATCGTCACATAGTTTTTACACCAAAAGATAATAATGTTGCAATGAAGGAGTTTTATTGAAGAAAATTGCTGCCAGTACATTCTCAGACTCTCTGAGTTTCAAGGTCGTGGGAGCATTGTTCCTCCGAGCTCCTTTAGATGATAAGTTTCGGGCTAGACGACCTCCTCTATTTCGTACAAACCATTTCAATTTGGGACAAGCCTCCCCTGGCTTTTAGGCTGAGCGATGGCGGCTCACCAAAGTACTAAGCCCCCTAGAGATAGCATTGATGATGTTGGTAGGCGACCGATCTTCTTATTGTTCCTACCTCATTGGTGGTTCTAGCTATGGTAGCGCCCTTGGCTGATCTTCTCTTACTTCAGATCGACATCTGAGGAATTGACCTAGCCGACCTCTCCTGATGAGCTCCTCGATCTTGTCTTGGAGCTGAATGCATTCTTCAGTATTATAGCCATGATCTTGATGATATAAATAGTACTTGCTTCGATTGCGCTTGTTTGGAAGAGATCATAATTCTTCTGGTATTGATAGTTGATTCCTAATTTCTATCAGAACTAGAGTTTTAGGAGCATTAAGGGGGACATAGTTGTGAAATCTTCTGAGGGAAGAACTTTTTTGCGCCCTTCTATCGGGGCTTCTTTGATGACGAGCTCAAGGATGAGTTCGAGCTCACTTGCACTCGGAAGAAATCTATGAGCATGGTCGAACTTCATTCGGCCCTTTATCAGCGGTGGGTCTATTGGACTCACTCGCCCACCACTCTCCTGTGGCTTCTTCATCCTTCATCCTGAAGGCTTCTTTCACTCCAGCAAATCCTTCAGCCTAAGCTAGCAAATTGGCAATGTCCTTGGGGTACTTCTCCAAGCAGAACAACAAATCATTCTTTTGAAGGCCGTCCTTAAGTGTAGTAATTGCAATTGACTGGTCTAGATTTTGGACCTCCAATGCAGCAGTATTAAATCGAGTAAAATAAGCTTGGATCGATTCTCCCTCATTTTGTTTGAAATTCATCAAAGAATTCGAACCTCAGTGCAGACGTCGGCTGCTGATGAAGTGAGCTACAAACTGGTGGCTCATTTGATCAAAGAAAAAGATCGTATCCAGCTTCAATGTCGAGTACCAGTTTATTACTGCTTCCTTTAAGGTAGATGAAAAAGCTCGGCAAAAAATGGCATCTAGTGCACCATAGAGCAGCATCATGGTCCGGAAGGCCTTCAGGTGATCGATTGGATCAGAGGTTCCGTCGTAGCTTTCAAATTAGGAGAACTTGAAGTTCGGCAGAATAGGCTCTTGCATAATTCAAAAAGAGAAAGGGGAATCGATGTAGACATCATCATGGCGAGCTGAGGCAACGTGGCAGAGTTCCTCAATCCGTTGGTCCAGCATCCATAGTTTCTAATCGAGGACATCGTCTCGATCATAGATCTTCAAAGGTTTTCGACCGTAGAAGGGGAAGGTCTCTTCTAGAGAAGAATCATGATCCGAACAAGGATCTTCTACTTTCTATTTTCCCTTTCTAGGGACGACGGATATGCTAGCCCAAGTGCTCTTCCTTAGGACCGATTCTTGACATACCGATGGTGGGTTTCCTGATGGAATTACGGTCGGTTGTTGCATGATTTGCACCATCTCGGTAAGGCCCTAAATCCACTGCATCAGTAGGTTAAACTACTTTGGATCCACCATGGCCATCGATGGAGGAGAAGGTTGAAGTGCCAGTGCTGGAGCAGCAATTGGTGGGTCTGGATCGGATCTAATGGCAGAAGCAATAGATCTCCGGATAGTCGCCTTCTTTGGAGGCATTTCTTAGGATCGAGGGAGAGGATGGAGATGGACCTTGAAGAAGAAGATCCATAGGGTCAGATGAGCACTCCTTTAAGAATAAGGGTACCTTAGAAACAGATGGCCCTTCCTCTAGCGTCAATCCTGTTGGTGCAGAATTTTGTTGACGTTCGATCGAGATAGAGTTAGTGAAGAAGAGGTCACCGTCGGTGACCTGCAAAATAAAGTCCCATCCAAAATTGGTGGTGGTGGCTCCGGCAGGATCCTTCGATGATCAAGTCAGCTCTTCTGACAAATAGAAATGGAGTGCTCTGACAAGAATTTAATAGAGTTTTGGGAAGGAGAAGAGAGCTTAGAGAAACTGTATCTGGAGGGTCCCTTTTTATAGATAGAGCCTGTTATAACCATCCAATAGTTGAGTCGCCTATAGCAGACTGATAAATGACGATTGTAACCATCCTGATAAATGACAGTCGTAATCGTCTGTTTGTTGAGATTTAATAGTCGAACTCCAGAGGAAGCAGGCATTGGTTGATGAAGATCTTTGACATATATCAATTCTCCAGAGGAGTTTAGACTCCTAAAGGGAATACAGCTAGAGAAGATTATTTGGAAGAAATACTACTTGAAATCTAGAAGTAATTCATTGGAGGAATCTAGATGAATTTTGACTGAAGAAGTCCAAAAGGAGTTTAGCTCCTGGAGGAATCTGACTGAAGGAGACATCCAGAAGGAGTTTGGCTTTTCAAGGAATCCGACTGAAGGAGGGTCCGAAAAGAGTTCAGCTCCTGTAGAAATTTGATTGAAGAAGAAGTTTGGAAGGAGTTCAGCATCTGAAGGAATCCATCTGAAGGAGAGGTTCGGAAGGAGTTCGGCTCTTGGAGGATTCCGACTGAAGGAGGGTCTGGAAGGAGGTTGACTCCTATAGAAATCTAACTGAAGGAGGAGTTTGGAAGGAGTTTGGCTCCTAGAGGAATCCATCTGAAGGATAGGTCCAAAAGGAGTTTGGCTCCTAGAGGAATCTGACTGAAGGAGATGATCAGATTGAGTTTGGCTCCAGGAGGTATCCAACTGAAGGAGGGTCCGAAAGAAGTTCGACTCCTATAGAAATCCGATCGAAGAAGAGGTCTGGGAGGGGTTCAACTATTGAAAAAGTTTGACTGCTAGAGGGAGAATTCCCAATAGAAGCTTCCATGGTTACAATTGCATTAGGCTAAGCATCAGACTGGACTTCGATTGAGCGGATTTTATCCCCAATAAGACCTTTTCTCCCTCAACACTCTACTTCTCTTCTCTCTAGAGTTTCCGCCCTAAGGTTCTTGAACAAGCCATAGAGAAGGGAGGCATCTCCCTTAAGCCCAAGTAGGGAGGTGCCCCATCACAGATCTAGGTGGAGGATCGATGGTATTGCCCATAGAGAATGTCACAGGTTCCTTCAGGTCCATGCTAAAGATTAGGAGCTTCCACAACATGATATCGGGGTGCTTGTGATATCAAGGATGATTGGCGTTCTAGCGATATCATGGGACTTTAATTTTATATCAGAGCTAGGTGATGCCTGGAATGTTGTGGACGATAATAGAAGGGAAATGCCACTAACTCGATAAGAATGCATTCAGATCAAGTAGCTCCCAATTAAAAATCAATCGATTGTATCTGCTAGACTTGCCTTAGATACTAAATTATTGAATCAGAACCAATTGGGTTAGCATATAATCTAGGCTTGAATCGTGGAGCCAAATTAGGTCTTGACTTGATCGAGTCAGATCTCAATGTAATTTGATCTTGATCCAGACTTAATCCTATTAGACTAGTCAAATCTAAGCTTTCTTTGATCCCACCTAACCAACTCTTGATTCGGTTTGATCAACCGCTAGACCTAATTGAGCTATCCAAGTCTGAACCCAATTTTTTGAATATGTCTTAGATCTAAAAATTCATAATTTTTAGATCTAATTAATTTCATAATCTTAATTTCTAATTAAGTTTTGGGTTCATGAACAAAATATTTAATAAAAATCCTAGGATTTCAGGATCTAGGATTTTCCAGAAAAATAAGTTCTAATTTCTGATTAAGGATGAACCTACAGCACTCCTACACACCATAAGAACATCCCATCGAATGGGAGGAGAAGACTTTTAAATCCTACTTTGTTCTTATGATCGGACAGCCATGGTAAACTCCTTAATCAAAAATATAATTTTCTACTACAAAACTAGTTAGATCATATGTCACATGTAAAAAGATCTAACTAATATATGTCTTGCATACATCTCATGCATCATCAATATGCATACTTTCAGATCTAAAATATCACATATTAAATTTTAGAAATAAAAGTTTAAATTTGATCATATCAAGATTAAAACTAATCTAGATATCTTATAGAACTATTCTATGAAATAGTCTAAGTATGCATCTTTCTATGAAATAAAATAAAAATTAAAAATTATATTTTTTATTTTTAATATTTAATTATAATAATTATAATATAAAAAAATAAAAATTAGAATAGATCTAAAATTATATTTAATCAAATTAGATGCATGATCATACTAGACTACATATAGAACTATTCTATACCTAGTCTAGTCATGCATCTCATACATATTAGATCTAAATGATTTAATTTTTTTATTTTTCTAATTTTAGATCTAATCACATCTGATGTGACATCTAAAATCCTTTCATATTAGATTATAAATAAATATAAAATTATATCTAAGATAGATCTGGAAGAAACTGCTAATGCAGCTCTGTTACTAGTTGAAAGAAAATCCTGTTTCCCGGCACAGGATCGTTCAGATCTGATTAGATTTAAAGACAATATTTCAAAAAATTTTTCTTCTAAGATAATAATAAAATTTGAGATATCTTGGATCTAATCCTTTAATATCTAATATTAAGATTACAAATAAAATTAAATATAATTAATTTCATATCTTGTATTTTGTGTAATCAGATTATCCCGTGATGATCCTGATCTATCTTGAGGTTCTGGAAGGAGCCACGCACGTGCCTGACCTCTACCGATGTCCACTCAGATAAGTTCTAGACATCTTCTCCTTATGATTTTTTTTTTATATATATTAGATCTGAATCTGATTTGGAAGTCCTTCGAAAGAATTTCTGAAAGCAGCGTGTCCGTCTCATGAACACCATTGCATAGATGCTGAACTCTTCATAAATTTGATTGGATCTTCTTCTCAAATTTATTTTCAACCTTTAGAACATAAAAGAAGGGGAGAGAGATGATCAGAGAGGGCATGAAAGATGGAAGGGGTGATAGCCTTTGGGTATGAAAAATTATTTCTTTCTCATGAAGATCCTTGGTGCAAGGGTTCTTATACAAAAGCATAGCACCAAGTTAGAGTCCCACTTTGATCAAAATTCTTATTTATTCAACCATTGGGGCTGTTAGACATGATATCCATGAAAAAATATAGATCCCATCTGATTTTGATGCCAAAATTCAATCTAGAAGGTGGCGGGAAGAGTAGATAAGGAAGAGTCCACTGCGCCTAGGACTCTTCCCTTAAGAGTTTGATCCAAATCAAATACTATCATAACTAAATCTAGACATCTCTAAAAATCATGAAAATTTGGCATATCCAATATATGAATCATACCCTATCACCTATCCAAAATTCAAATTAAAAAGGATTTTCCAAAGAATTCTCTAGAAACCTCTGGATCAGGTGACCCTCAATTCTCTCAATTAGATCAAATTTTGACCCTAGTCCAATTTAACTATGAATGGATTTAATTTCTCTAATTAATCTAACCTGGACGTACTCTAGTTAGATAAAAATAAATCCATTCAAAATATAAGAATGGGTCAAATCAAATTTGACTCAGTTGCGATGAATTTGAAAGATTACAGAAGGAGAAAGTCGGGCTCAATCGTATGATAGTACGATTACCTTAAACCTAATTGGATCTAATCTAAATCAATCAAGTTGGGTTAGCTCAATTGATGATATCCAGACCCAAATCCTTGTTAGTGTTATCTAGTTGGTTCAATTCTATATGGTAATAAGACATGTCATGATCTCCATCATCGACAACATCGAAACATCTTTCGATGGAAAACTTTTTTGATTCATACAATTAGAATGATTGATTATCAAAATTATTTTAATTGCTCTCAAAATCCACCAGTGAAACCTAGCAGTACATGGTGGCAACCCATTAAAACTAAAATAAACTTTTTAGTGCAATTGCTTGTGTGATTGGGTTCTTCTATCTTGATCCCCGACAGGATTAGGGTTAAGGTGAACTCGTCAAACCCAATATCCGTCATATGAGTTAATCATTTGATTTGAGTCCAACGTAAAATCCTAAAAGAAACTCTTTCTATCATCTTCATTCTACCATGGCCAAGGGCTTAAGAACTCAATCTCATAATTATCATAGGGCTACTTCTCATCTACCGAGGTAAATAGATCCCTTATTGGTGCAATCCAATTTCTATAATGAACATGCGATAGCCAACATACACCTCAGGATTCCGAATGGCTAAGAGATCAAGTTATGGTGTAGTCAAACTATAACACCCTCAAAGTAAACTATGCATCTCAAGTCAAAGAACCAGACACACCTACTATAGCATCGAGCCAGTCATCGACGAGAAGATAGACTTCCTCATGACTGCTCGAAGTGGTCACGGTCAGTGCCCTCATTTTGTAATAAGTACTTATACTCTCACTTCGATGTCTCCACATCATAGATTCAAGACATATCTATCCTAATAAAGCGATTGTACATCAATATTTTGGATCGATCACCATCCTCGTTATGATCCTACGGTTGGAAGCAGTTTATGAGTTAATTATGAAAATTCATATCTTAAATTTTCAACTGTTGAAAATATTAATTATCATTATCCATTAACTCAAAGGATGTATCACAAATACTTTAAATATACACTATGATAGAAAATAATTTTTTTATTAATTTATAGTCAAAATTATAAAATTATCCTTAGAAGTGTATTATAAGTGTCAGTCAATCTGACTTCTAGGACATACATCTAACAGATATGATCACTTATCTATTGCTCTAATCATTATTGGACAATGATAAATTGATGGGACCCAATTATCGATAGCTGGTACTGAATGTTGAAGATAGTCCAGAAGCATGAATGGATCTTGTATGTGTTGAATGGATCCTGCACCTGATGAGCCAGCTACCAATGCATGTGGAATAGTCAGAGATACATACTAGAAGTGGCTTAGTGATCGAACCATGATGTGCTACATTTTGCTGGCTATCATGAGCAATAAGTTCAATCATAGATTCGAGATGGCTTAGCCAAAAGATATGCTTCAAGTATTGAAGGATTCTTTTAGCACACTCGAATGATGTTGAAAGGCACAAGACTAATTATACCATCTTCAATGCTAGGATGTGGGATAGAGTCTATATCACTGATAATGTACTATACAAGATTGAGCTGATAGAGCAATTCAGCAAACTCGACTTTTTCTTGCATAAACTAAACTCGCTTCCTAAGTCCTATCTCCCATTCCTCACTCATTTTAGAATGACAAAGCCTGAAGTAGACTATCATGAATTACTGGGGTTGCTTTAGAACTTTGAGAAGGATCACCAACTCCACAAGGAGTCAGCGAACTTAGTGGAAGGTTCATCTTCTAATTCTCGACCCTTTAGGAAAGGAAAGAAGAATAAGAAGAAGAAAGCAAAGATGGTGCAAGTTCAAGGTTGGGACATCTGTGTAGGGCCAGACTAGAAAGATCAAGTTCGATAAGAGTCAAGCTGAACGCTTCTTTTACAAGAAGTGGGGGCACTGGAAGAAAAACTATCCTCAGTAGATTGCCTTCCTAGATTCGAACAAGCAGAAAAAGAAGCAAGCTATTGCTGGACATGGTATTTATATGATAACTCCTTGCAATTTCTCTATTTATGGTATTACCGATTAGATATTAGATATCGGTAGCCCTTACTATATTTACAATTCATTATAGGGGTTCCAAGTTAGTAGGGGATTTGATGAAGGCAAAAGTTTCCTAAATGTTGGAGATAGAAGACCAGTTCTAGTTCTAGCTTTAGGAATCCTGAAAACTTGTATTTGAGTCCCATACTGTTGTTCTTAATGATTATCATTTCTATCCTAGTTTCTTTTTAAATGTCAATTCTGCAAGCCATTTTGGCCAAAACTATTTATGAAATTTTAATAAAGTAATAAGTTTGGAATATCATTATGAATGATGTTACTATTTCTGTGGACATTTGAATAATGGTGTGTATATGTTTTCACAAGCTATTAGCATAGTCTATTCAACTAGCAAGCACCCTAGATTACATAGTGTGTCAGATATCTACATATTGCATTGTAGGCTAGGTCATATAAATAAGAACAGGACAAATAGGTTGACTTAAGAGAAAATCCTTGAAGTTAGTGATTGTGAATCACTTCCAACTTGTTGAGTCCTGTCTTCTTGGTAAAATGATTAAATCATCTTTTACTAAAAAAATGTGAGAGAGCCAATGAGCTCTTAGGTCTAGTACATACTAATATATGTGGACCAATGAGCACATGTGCTAGAGATGGATATTTCTACTTCATCACTTTCATAGATGATCTATCTAGATATGGATATGTCTATCTGATGAAACATAAGTTGGATTTATTTGAAATATTCAAATGATTCCAATGTGAAGTAGAAAAATAAACTGGAAAGAGTATTAAAACTCTTTGGTTTGATCAAGAAGGAGAATACCTTTTCAATGAGTTTCTTACATGTCTAGGAGACAATGGAATTATCTCCTAATGGACTCCTTCAGAAACACCACAGTATAATGGTGTGTTTGAAAGAAGAAATTAGACTCTATTAGAGATGATCCGATCCATGATGGGTTTTGCCAGCTTGCTGAATATCCTTCTAGGGATATGCACTTGAATCGACTTGCTATCTATTAAATAGAGTTCCAAGTAAGTCTGTAGTTAAGACTTTATTTGAGATATAGATCGGGCATAAGCCAGCACTTTCATACCTCAGGATTTGGGGATGCCCAGCTTATATCAAATGATTAGTTACAGATAAACTTGGATCTAGGTCTGACAAGTGCACATTCATAAGGTATCCAAAAGAGACCAAAAGATACTATTTTTACGATACTGATGAACAAAAGGTGTTCATTTGTCTTAAAGCAATCATTTTGGAAAAGAAGTTCCATGGTGAAGGAACTGTTGCCTCTAAGGTTGAACTTGATGAAGTTAAATAGGTAGAAAAATCGATACCTATAGTTGACCTTGAGTCAAACTTGATTAGATCAGATTTGGAGCCTAGTGTACCTACACCATTAAGGCAATCTAGTAGAGTACTATATTATCTAGATAGATACTATGCTTTTCTGATCTGGGACGGTGATCCCATCAAACTCGATGAGAACGATGAGAATCCGATCAGCTCTATGGATGCCATGCAGAGATCTGATTTTGAGAAATGGCTTGAGGCTATGAAATTCAAAATCGAGTCCATGAAGGTCAATGATTTGTGGACATTGGTTGACCTATCCGAAGGTGTTAAACTGAAGGAAAACATGCAGGGTCTCATGCGTAGATTTCAAATTTTTTTTTTTAAATTAAAGCAGTGAAAGACAAATTAAATAGTTTAATCTACAATATGCATGTAATCATATTACAAAACCCAACATCAAGGATCTATAACATATCATGATGCAAATATAAATATAAAAATAAATTAAGCATAATTAGTATTGATCAAATTAATACATAGATCCAGAATAGTTCTAGATCTAAACCATAGATCACATCTTGGTCACCAAGAGATTAGATCTGTTACCTTTACATGGGTCGAGAACTTCGTGATTGATTTCTATTGTTGCCTTAGATGCCACACATGCGTCTAGCCTCTATGGGTGATCCACACGAGCCTACAACACAGATCAAAGGTTTGTCGAACGAAGATCCACTCGAAGTGCTAGCTTCTCGTGGATCCCTCCTAATGGTCAATCAAAAAATATTCTTTGGATCTCTTGGACATTTCAAGAGGCAAAGAACATGAGAAGGAATAAGAAAGAAATACAACCCTTGGATCTTCCAAAAATTAGAAAATAAAAAAATAAAAGAAAAATTACCCTAAGAGAAGATAGATCTTTTCTTTCAGGACATCAATGATTGATGTCCTGACAACATCTTTATGTTAGGACAAGAGGAGACCTTCTTCTCTAAAATTTTTTCTCTGTTTTCAAACCTAATATCTCTAATTTTTTTCATAGGAAAATCTCACAAATAAATAGAGAAGAAGGGTTCTCAAGAAAACCCTAAGAGAAAACCTTTCTTCTCTTCTGCTTCTCTCATCAGGACATGATGGGATCAAGTCCAAAAAGAACATCATGCCTCAACAACATGGAGAACTCATCCCCATGCCCTAATCCTATCTCCCTCTTATATTTTTATCATATAAAAATCATATAAAATAGAAAAGAAAAAGGCTTGAAAGAAAAGTATAAGAGAAGAAAATCTTCTCTTATCTTTGTCCCTTCAAGACATCAACTTTTGATGTGTAGATGAAGACCTCTTCTCCGAGGAATATGGCACCCCAAAGTCTCCATGCCTCCTAGCATCTCTCTTCTGATCCTTATGTAGAAACTCCAAGTTGTTTCATACCATCCTCATATCAAATAGGAGGCGTACTATAAGAGTCAAAAACTAGGTCAAAGACCTAGTCAAACCCATCAAATAAGGTAGTTAAGGGGGCATCCAACTCTTGGATGTCCCCTCCCTAAATTCTTGGCATGAAATATTTGAAACTAATGCACAAAAGCAAGGGAAGAAAGGGTGGAATAAATAGCATGGCATGGGAAAAGTGGGCGCAGAAGAGGGGGAAGATTATAGGTCAAAGTGGGCTCTTCCAAGTAGGAAACAAATCCTAAATTCCTTCTAGTTTTGACCAAATTAGAACAAACTCCAAAACAACCAGATATATGGGGTGTGGAAGGCCTCTTAGGCATGGGAATTCTCATGTAAAAATCATGAATTAAAAGATATGGGCGTGGGCTCTTAGGCGCAAGTGAAAGAGAGAGAGTTCTAGTCCAACTGGGACTCCTCTTGTTTGACTAGATCAAAATAGGTTTGGACCCAATTTAAATCATATTTATACCAGATTAAATACAACCTAATTAAGGATGATTCTAGTCCAACTAAGAGTCCAATTAAATCAGATTAAATCAAGATTTATGTTTGATTTAAATTCTAAGTTAATTAGGTGCACCCAAGTCCTAGTCAAACAAGGAGTTGTTCTTTCTTTCAATTAGCTTATCCAATAAACCAAATTGACTTAATCTAATTAAGTATAAACAAATTTTAATTGAATCTAATTCAATTAGACTTGATCTTAGTCTGATTGCTCAATCAAATTGAGCTAACTAGCAATCCAATTGCTAATCGATCATCCTGCAATACTTGCATTATGTCAAACATCAATCATATTGATGGATTGACCTTAGAACGATTCTCAATCATCGATTAACAATCTGATCAGGTTATAAGCGCTAATATGTATGACCCCATAGGTTTGAGCCTAAGCTGATAGTATAGGAATCAATTTCTGTACCAATCAAAGTTACCATCTAGCAATGATTCTCGACGTCCAAATAGGTCGAATGTATGCAAAGCAACATTCTTAGAACCCTGGCCCATGGTTACCATATAATTCATCCCTACGATCAATAGTGCTCAAGATAACTTTGATACACTATCAAACACTCATACAAGTCATCTCTATTATATCACAAAATTTTACAAATCCCATGACACCTCACGAGGATTATCCAGGCCTAGATTTTGCTAAATTGAAAGACAACAAGACATTCTCTTCCTAAAGCAAAATAGGAGTGGTCAATCCAATCATGACTCACACACCAACTTCACAAATACTTGACTATATCAAGAAATCGTTCGAACCTATATTAGAAATACAGGCAGTTCGACACCAAAGTATAGTGAGTTGCTTACAAGTCATCGTGGTGATCTCAGATCAGAGGGATACTTATATCCATTAGCCATAGCTAGCTACTCTTGATAGTAGAGTACTACATTAGTCACGTTGAGTATAAATATACTCCTACATCTCAACTGAATGCCATATGGCATACAGCAATCTACAATCGATAAGTTATCATTCTTGTTAATAACTTATCATTTGATCGTGAATAATTTAAGAACTATCCGATAAATCCTTCTTTATCGATTGATTGTGGTTCTAAGAACTTCATCAAAATTTAGGAGTTCATTTATGCTAGATAAAACTTTTATGATGAATCAGCCAAATAACTATTATTATTAGATAATTCATATACAAATTCCAATCATCTACCACTTAGATGATTGGCTTTAGGATACATTTTTTAACAACTCTCACTTAGACTAAAGCCAATTAGGACAATATCATATATCCTATCTTCCTCTTGAGTTTGTAGATCTCCTTAGTTCCGAGTGAAGGGAAAAACCCTATTTTTCGGATCAAGTTCATTCAAATTTGATTGGATCAGGAAGGATATTTTAATTTTTTTTTAAGATCCTAATCAAATCTAACACTCCTCAAATATGATCTTATTGATCTGATAAGAAAATAAAAATAAAAATAAAAATAAAATCTAATTTAATTATACCATTATTTTGGATAATTTAATTATCCTGTGATGATCCCGATGTTTGCCTGAGGTTCTGGATGTAGCCACGCAAGCACCTGGCCTCTACCGATATCCACTATGATAGGATCTAAAGATCTTCTCCTTCTCAGTCAATCCTCTAAAAATTATATCTAGATCTAATCTTGAAGGTCTTCAAAATTGCTTTTGAAGAGCAGTCGTTGTCTCTTGCAGCAGTGCTACCTTCTTTCTTTCCTGGCGTCTTTCACTTGCTTGGATCGCACCTTGTTCATGCCCAAAAGTCCTTGGGCATGGAGAGGAGAGAGAAGACTAGAGGGTGGCATGGAGAAGGAGGGAGAGAGGCTTTGTGGCATGAGCTAAAGGCAGAAGCATTAAATTTTAGGTGCAGATAGGATTTATATAGACCCTACTGCGCCATATTGTGACACATAATCCCAACCAATCACAGCCCTTTGTGCAATCAAATTGAAATCTAATTGATGGGATGACATCATCTGATCCAACTAGATGAGAGACCCTCAGAAACCTTCTAAGTTGGTGCCAAGACTGGATCAAACAAGACTTTTTGGCGCCACACAATTTAATCCCCTGAAGCAACCCTAGAGTCCCATTTGTATGGGACTCCAGCTTTATCCTCATGGAGTGCATGCCTCCCTAGGCATGCACCTTCTTTTTATCTGCATTTTAGCAGGGGACAAGGCCCCAAGTTCTCTCCTATGGGTGCATGACACATGGACATATGTCTAATTGTCCAGGATCAATATTTGACCAATGTCCGAAAATAAGATTTAGCAATTGTCCAAAAATGGTTGGTGTTATTTCAAATTTATCTCATAAATTAAGACAACCCTATTCTAACCTGGACAAGCTCCAATTAGACTAAGTAAAGGTTTTTGAGTGAGTCCAAATATATTTGGCTTAGTCGAGACAAGCTTTAATGATTATTAAAGGAGAATATTAGACTCAATCGTTTGCTATCACGATTTTCTTGAACCTAATTGAATCTTATTCAAATCAATTGAACTGGGTTAGTCTAATTGATGACATCCAGATCCAAATCTTTATTTGTGCGACCCAATTAGATTAAGTTCCGTATAGTAATGGGATACATCATGATCTCTATCATCGACATCATCATAATACCTTTCGATGCATCAGAACTTTTTGATTCAGACAACTAGAATGATCGATCATCCAAATTATTCTAATTGCTCCCAAAATTTACCAATGACACCAAGCAGCATATGGTGGCAACCCATCAGAACTAAAAGTGAACCTCTGGGTGCGGTTACCTATATAATAAAGTTCCTCTATCTTAAGCTCCGATAGGATTAGGGTTAAGATGAACTCATCAAATCCTAATTTTCGTCATATAAATTAATCATTCGATTCAAGTCCAATGTGAAAAACCTTAATAGAAACTATTTCTATTATTTCACTCTGCCATGGCCATGGGCTTATGGACTTGATTCTCATGATCATCATAGGACTGCTTCTCATCTATCGAGGTAGATAGATTTTCTATTGGTGCAATCCAATTCCCACAATGGATATGCTATAGCCAACATACTATTAGATATATGTGCCCTAGAAGCCAGAATTGACTGACACTTGTAATACACTTCTTGGGGAAAAATTATAATTTTGACTATAATCAATAAAATGGGTTATTTTCTATCACATATGTATATTTAGTATCTGTGATACATCCTTTGAGTTAATGATAATGATAATTCATATTTTCAAGAGTTGAAAATTTAAGACATGAATAATCATTATTAACTCATAAAATGCTCCCGACCATAGGATCATCACGAGGATGGTGATTGATCTAGAAGGTTGGTGTACAATCACTTCTCTTTAGTAGATGAGTCTTGAGTCTATGGTGTGGAGACACCGGAGCGAGAGTAGAGGTACTCGTTAGAGAATGAGGGCACTGAGCGTGACCAACCTCGAGTAGTCATTAGGAAGTCTACCTTCTCATCAATGACTGACTCGATGCTGCAGTGGTGTGTCTGGTTTCTTTGATCTGAGGTGCATCGGCAGTTCACCTTGAGGGTGTTATAGTTTGACTACACCATAACTCGGTCTCCTAGCCATTCAAAATCCTGAGGTGTATGTTGGCTATAGCATGTTCATTGTAGGAACTGGATTGCATCAAGATGGAATCTATCTACCTCGGTGGTAGAGGAGCAGCCCTATGATGATCATGAGAATCAAGTCCAGAAGCCCATGGCCATGGTAGAGTGAAATAATAGAAAGAGTTTCTATTTAGGTTTTCACATCAAACTTGAATCGAATGATTACATCATATGATAGAAACTAGGGTTTGACGAGTTCACCTTAACCCTAATCTGATCGGGGCTCAAGATAGAAGAACTTAATCACATAGGTAGCTGCACCAAGAGGTTCGCATTCAGCTCTGATGGGTTGCCACCATATACTGCTAGGTGTCACTGGTGGATTTTGGGAGCAATTAGAATGATTTAGATGATCGATCATTCTAGCTGTTCGAATCAGAAGAGTTCTGATCCATCGAAAGGAGTTTCGATGATGTCGATGATAGAGATCATGACATATCCCATTACCATACAGAACTGAACCTAACTGGGTCACACAAACAAGGGTTTGAATCTGGTGATCATCAATTGAACTGATCCAGTTCAATTGATCTGAATGAGATTCAATTAGGTTCAAGAAAATCGTGCTAGCACTCGATTGAACCTAACGTTCTTCTTTTACTATCATAAATAGTTGTCCTGACTGAGCCAAAGGAGTTTGTGCTCGATCAAAGGCCTTCACTTGGTCTGACTAGAGCCTGTCCAGATTAGAAAAGGTTAGTCTTATTTTGTAAGACAATACCTGCCATTTTTGGTCACCTGCCATTTCTCATCTTTTGACTTTGGTCAAAAGTTGACCTTTGACTGGTCAAATGTTGACCATTGACACTTTGACTTCTGTCCACATGTCATGCACCTATTGGAGAGCTGGTGGGGGCTTGTCCCCCTATCAGAACCTGGCAAGGAGGAGGGCGCATGCCAAGAGTGGTGTGCGCCCTAGTTTGAGGCACCCAGGAGTCCCTGTTGGATAGGGACTCCATCTCCTTTTTGGATTCCGATTAGACTCCTCCTAAGAACCAACTTTGACTGGTCTTAGGTGCCATCTAAGGAGGAATCCAAGGGACTCTATTTCCACCAATCAGATTTAGATCTGATTTCACAAAGGGTTGTGATTGGTTGGGATGAAGAGGAGTTGGATCACGCATAGTCTATAAATAAGACCCTGCACCCAACTCAAGGAGTATCTCAATCTCATGAATACAATTCACAATGCCCAAGGCTGCCTCTCTCTTCCTCCTCCATGCCAAGTCCATCTTCTCCCTCTCCTCTCCATGTCCCAAAGTAGTTTGGGGATCTTGGTTGGTGCAATCCAGATCGAGAGAAAGGCGATAGAAAGCTAGAAGCTGCTGCAAAGGACAACTGCTGATCTTCAAAAGTTTTGAAGATCCTCCAGATCAGATCCAGATCTAATTTTTGGAGATGTGATAGAGAAGAAGAGGATCTCCAGATCCAGCCTGAGTGGATACCGGTAGAGGCCAGGCACTTGCGTGGCTAGATCCAGAACCTTCCGCTGCTTACAGGATCATCAACGGGTAATAGGATTACCCACATCAAGGTAAATTAAATTTGATTTAATTTATCTAATTTTATTTTAATTATTAAAATAATAAAAATTAGATCTAAAATATTCTAGATCTGATTAGAATCAAAGAGAAAAATTTTTGAAATATATCTCTTGATCTGATCAGATCTGAACGAACCTGGTCCGAAAATCAGGATTTTCCTTCAACTGGTATCAGAGCCAAGGTTCTAAAAGTATTTAGATCTAATTTTAAATTTATTTTAATTAAAAAATAAGTGATTTTAGATGTCACATGAGATGTGATCAGATCTAAAATCAGAAAAAATTAAAATTAAATGATTTGGATCTAAGATTAGAAAATATGCATGACTAGTTCTAAAATAGAATAGTTCTATAGAATAGTCTTGCATGTTTTTTTATAATTTAATTTGATTAAATCATATTTTAGATCTATTTATTTACTATTTTTTGATATTATAATTATTATAATAACATCTAAAAAATAGTAAATAAAAATTATTTAATTTTAAACATCATATGAGATATGATTGATGCATGTCTAGACTAGTTGTAGAATAGTTCTACATAATTGTCTAGATTAGAATTTATTTTGATTAGATCAATTTAAATCTAATTTTTTAGATTATTATGAGATAATTTAGATCTGAAAAATATGCATGATTCGATACATGAGATGTATGCAAAATATGCCATGATTAGATCTAATTTGTATATGAGATATATGATATAGATCTAAAACTATTTTGTAGTATTACATGTTCCTGATTAAGGCGTTCCTCTTGGCCGTCCGGTCATAAGAATGAAGAAGGGTTTAAAGGCCCTCTCCTTCCCATTCGATGGGGTGTTCTTATGATGTGTAGGGGTGCTGCGTGTTCGTCCTTAATCAGAAACCCAAAACTTACTTTCTGCAAAACCCTAGATCCTGAAACCCTAGGATTTATTGTGCATATTTTATTTATGAACCCTACTTAATTAAGAATTAAGATTATGAAATATTAATTAGGTCTAAAATTGAGAATTTCAGATCTAAGACATATTCATAATACTGGGTTCGGGCTTGGGTAGCTCAATTAGGTCTAAGCGGTTGATCAAACCGAATCAAGAGTTGGTTAGATGGGATCAACAATGCTTAAATTGACCAGCCTAATAGGATTAAGTCTGGGTCAAGATCGAGTCACGATCAAGCAAGACCTAATTAGGCTCAGAGGTTAGAGTCTGGATTGTAGGCTAACCCAATTGGTTCTGGCTCAACAATTTGGTGTCTAAGGTAAGTTTGGCACATACGACCGACTGGTTTTTAATTGGAAGCTACTCGACCTGAATGCATTCTTGTACGAGTTAATGGCATATTCCTTCCACCGATCTCACTTACCTGGCCATATCTGTTGACACAGTTCTGATCTTGAGGTGGTCAATAATCTGAGCTAACCCATGCCACTAGGTTAGTCATAATTGTTATGACTATGACAAGTCTAGTTTAATGAGACCTGAATCAATTCTCCCTAAGAAAAGATTAAGTCTGAGGTCTTCCACCATTGTAGATGTGCGGGCCCTTCCCGGGGTTGATTGTTCTCGGCTGGATACAGTGGCTCAGTTGCACCGAAAAGATGCAACCATGTCTATTAGGCATTGGATGCTATGGGCTGGAGGATGAGTTGGGCTCAATATTTTGGATACGGTGAGAGACTCAATTAGGAATCCAGTCTATGCAAATGGTGGGTCTGACTTAACTAAGGAGTGGATCAATATTTCGGGATACGGTGAGATTCATGAATTAGAGACCAAGTTTGGGTGCACCATGATTAGAGAATCATTGAACAAGAGTTGTTCACTCATTGGCTAACCCATCACCAATAACTGTTAGGTGAGGTGATGAGTCAGTTGGTGAGACCGCACCACCCACTAGAAATCATTAATCGTGGAGATTTTTGCGCATCTCTACAGAGGGAGTGTAGGGATCCGAGAAAATAGTGGGAGCTAATTTGTTTAAAAATAAAATTTCCTAAATAAATTGGTCAAGTCATAATTACAGTATCTAACTAGAATCTTTGACTCTCTACAGAAAAATGTCTGCGTCCAACCCATTAGGCACGTATCCTGGACACACATAGACTGACTGGACCCAATTATAAAGATTGGCTCAGGAACTACAAAATTATTTTGGGTTCCGAGAAGTTAACCCATGTATTGGACCAGGACCCTCCCACCTTACCAGCCCGTCCATCCACTTGAACAGAGAGCGTCTCTGAAAAAATGGATAGACGAAGATAATAAGGCCAGATATTACATGTTGGGCTCGATGTCTGATGAGCTCCAGCGCCAACATGAAGATATCGGGACTGCTCGCCAAATGTTGGCTCACCTGCAGGAGATGTTTGGTGAACAGAGTCGCGCAGCCAAATATCAAGTCACGAAATGACTTTTTAAGGCTAAGATGCGTGATGGGCAGTCAGTCCAAGATCACTGTCTGATGAATGATCAAGGACATGGAAGAGCTTGAGAAGCTCGGTGTGAAGTTAGACTTGGATCTGCAGAATGATATTATTCTGCAATCCTTGACTGATGCATATGGGCAATTCATCATGAATTACCACATGCATAAACTTCAAAATTCCTTGGCCGAATTAATGAATATGCTGGTTACCGCTGAGCTTTCTATGAAAGGTTCTAAAGGCTCAGTTCTTGCTATGGAACGGACTTCTTCCAAAAGAAAGTCTTATGGAAAGAAAAAGAAGTCTGTGAAAAAGCAGAAAGGTGGAAGGAGGAAAGAAGAAGAAGGCAGAGAGCCGAAGAAGAAAGGCCGATGTCAAAGGAAAGTGTTTTTCCATTGCAACAGCGACGGCCATTGGAAGCGGAACTGCCCTACTTACCTGGCCACCCTGAAGAACAAGAAGGAAGGTCCTTCTGGAGGTATGCTCGTTATTGAGTCTAACCTTACGGTTTCTTCTGCATCCAGTTGGGTGCTTGACTCTGGTTCTAGTGCTCATCTGTGCACTTCCATGCAGGGTCTTGAGGATAGCAGGAGGCTGAGGGATGGAGACATGATCCTACGCATCGGTAATGGAGCAAGAGTTGCTGCAGTAGCCGTGGGAACATACCCTCTTCGATTACCATCTGGTTTAGACTTAGTTTTGAAAGACTGTTATTATGTGCCTGCAGCTAGCAGGAATTTGATTTCTGTTTCATGCTTAGCACTAAGAAGGCTATGTGATTACCTTCTTTAAGGACCATTGTAACATTCTTTATGAAAGAAATAAAATTGCAAATGGTTTCCTTATTAATGGTCTTTATCAGCTACATATTGATGTACCTGTTCTAACTATCGAGCAAAACGTGAATGCCAAACGACCTAGGGATAGTCCAAATGATAGATATCTATGGCACCTGAGATTAGGTCATATAGCAGAAGATAGGATCAACAAATTGGAGAAAAATGGGCTATTGAGTCCATTGACTTTCGAGTCATATCCAACTTGTGAATCTTGTCTTCAAGGCAAAATGACTAAACTCCCTTTTGTTGGACATGGGGAAAGGGCCACAGATCTCCTTGCCCTAGTACATACTGATGTGTGCGGCCCATTTGATGTGCCGGCTAGAGGCAATTTTGTCTACTTCATTACCTTTACCGATGATCTGTCTAGGTATGGGTATGTGTATCTTATGAGACACAAGTCTGAAGCTTTTGAAAAGTTCAAAGAATTCAGACATGAAGTAGAAAAACAAACTGAAAAACCCATTAAGGTTCTTCGATCAGATCGAGGAGGTGAATACCTTAGCCGGAATTTCCTAGACTATCTCAAGGAAAAATGGCATAGTCTCTCAATGGACTCCACCAGGAACACCTCAACTCAACGGGGTTTCAGAATGGAGAAATCGGACTCTATTGGATATGGTTCGATCCATGATGAGCTTCACAGACCTCCCTGATTTTCTTTGGGGACACTCATTGTTAACTTCAATTTATCTACTGAATAGGGTTCCCTCTAAAACCGTTCCTACCACACCGTATGAGATATGGCACGGTAAGAAACCAAGTCTGAGTCATCTCAGAATTTGGGGTTGTCCGGCTCATGTCAAAAGACAACAAGCGGACAAGTTAGAGTTTAGGTCCTTTAGAGCTCGATTCATAGGATATCCTAAAGAGTCATTAGGATACTATTTCTACATTCCAGAAGACCACAATGTGATTGTGAGTCGACATGCCATCTTTCTTGAAAAATAGTTTATTCAAGATAGCGGCATTGGAAAGCAGATTAAGCTTGATGAGAAAGTCTCACAAGTACAACGAGCTAAGGACCAATTGGAACCAAATCAGGTTGAGCCAATAAGAACACTACCTCCTCCACCTCGTAGATCGGAAAGAGTTTTCCCATCCCCCTGAAAGATACTTAGGTATTATTTCAGAGGAAGTAGAGGAAAATGTTCCTCGTAGGTAATGGTGCTCATGGTGATGATCCCAAAACCTACAACGAGGCGATATCAGATATCGACTCCGAGAAATGGCTAGAGGCAATGCAGTCAGAAATTGACTCGATGCACTCAAACCAAGTCTGGACCTTGGTAGATCCACCAGAAGGTATAGTACCTATTGGGTGTAAATGGATCTTCAAGAGAAAGATTGGTGCAGATGGGAATGTGGAGACATTCAAGGCTAGACTAGTGGCAAAAGGTTATAGTCAATGCGAAGGCATTGACTATCAGGATACCTTTTCCCCAGTGGCTATGCTAAAATCCATCCGCACATTGCTTGCCGTTGCAGCCTATTTCGATTATGAAATATGGCAAATGGACGTGAAAACGGCATTCTTAAATGGATATCTTGAGGAAGATATCTATATGGAACAGCCGCTAGGTTTCACATCCAGTGATACTGATCACAAGGTTTGCAAGCTGCAAAGGTCCATATATGGACTTAAGCAAGCATCTCGGAGCTGGAACACTCATTTTCAATGATGTGATCAAAATGTTTGGTTTCATCAAAAATGAAGAGGAACCATGTGTTTTCAAAAAGGTCAGTGGGAGCGCTGTTGTCTTCCTCGTATTGTACGTGGATGACATCCTCCTTATTGGGAATGATATTCCCATGTTGACAACAGTCAAATTATGGTTGTCCAAGGAATTCTCCATGAAAGACCTAGGTGAAGCATCCTTTATTCTAGGAATTAAGGTCTATAGGGATAGACCGAATAGGATGCTAGGACTTTCACAGAAGATGTACATAGAGAAAGTACTAAAGAGGTTTAGTATGGAAAACTCTAAGAGGGGATTAATACCCTTCAGACATGGTATTCATCTTTCCAAGAAGATGTGCCCTAGCACACCTGAGGAAATAGAACGCATGAGCAAGATCCCTTATGCTTCTGCAATAGGGAGCCTCATGTATGCCATGCTATGTACACGACCTGATATAGCCCATGCTGTGAGTGTCACAAGCAGATATCAGTCAAATCCAGGTGAAGAACACTGGACTTCTGTGAAATGTATCCTTAAGTACTTGAGAAGAACTAAGGATATGATGTTGGTCTTTGGTAACGGAGAACTCCAAGTCCAGGGATACACAGACTCGGATTTTCATGTCCGATATAGATGATCGAAAGTCGACATCTGGGAGTCTGTTTGTGTGCAATGGTGAGCTGCAGCAATAAGCAGCCACATCATCTGCGATTACATTTCTGAGAAAGGATTACGTCGAGGTCAAGAGAGTCAACTCCGCAGATAATGTGGCAGACCCACTTACAAAGCCGTTGGGCCAGCAGAAGATCGAAGCCCACCTTGAGAAGATGGGACTTAGACTTGTAGCCAATTGGCTTTAGGACAAGTGGGAAGATTGTTAGATATATGAAGCCAGAATTGGCTGACACTTGTAATACACTTCTAGGGGCAAAATTATAATTTTGACTAATAATCAATAAAATGGGTTATTTTCTATCACATATGTGTATTTAGTGTCTGTGATACATCCTTTGAGTTAATGGTAATGATAATTCATATTTTCAAGAGTTGAAAATTTAAGACATGAATAATCATTATTAACTCATAAAATGCTCCCGACCATAGGATCATCACGAGGATGGTGATTGATCCGGAAGGTTGGTGTACAATCGCTTCTCTTTAGTAGATGAGTCTTGAGTCTACGGTGTGGAGACACCGGAGCGAGAGTACAGGTACTCGTTAGAGAACGAGGGCACTGAGCGTGACCACCTCGAGTAGTCATTAGGAAGTCTACCTTCTCGTCAATGACTGACTCGATGCTGCAGTAGTGTGTCTGGTTCTTTGACCTGAGGTGCATCGGCAGTTCACCTTGAGGGTGTTATAGTTTGACTACACCATTACTCGGTCTCCTAGCCATATGGAACCCTGAGGTGTATGTTGGCTATAGCATGTTCATTGTAGGAACTGGATTGCATCAAGATGGAATCTATCTACCTCGGTGGTAGAGGAGCAGCCCTATGATGATCATGAGAATCAAGTCCAGAAGCCCATGGCCATGGCAGAGTGAAATAATAGAAAGAGTTTCTATTTAGATTTTCACATTGGACTCGAATCGAATGATTACATCATATGACAGAGACTAGGGTTTGACGAGTTCACCTTAACCCTAATCTGATCGGGGCTCAAGATAGAAGAACTTAATCACACAGGTAGCTGCACCAAGAGGTTCGCATTCAGCTCTGATGGGTTGCCACCATATACTGCTAGGTGTCACTGGTGGATTTTGGGAGCAATTAGAATGATTTAGATGATCGATCATTCTAGCTGTTCGAATCAGAAGAGTTCTGATCCATCGAAAGGAGTTTCGATGATGTCGATGATAGAGATCATGACATATCCCATTACCATACAGAACTGAACCTAACTGGGTCACACAAACAAGGGTTTGAATCTGGTGATCATCAATTGAACTGATCTAGTTCAATTGATCTGAATGAGATTCAATTAGGTTCAAGAAAAATCGTGCTAGCACTCGATTGAACCTAACGTTCTTCTTTTACTATCATAAATAAGTTGTCCTGACTGAGCCAAAGGAGTTTGTGCTCAATCAGAGGCCTTCATATGGTCTGACTGGAGGTTGTCCAAGTCAGAAAAGGTTGTCTTATTTTGTAAGACATTACCTGCCATTTTTGGTCACCTGCCATTTCTTGTTCTTTGACTTTGGTCAAAAGTCTACCTTTGACTGGTCAAATGTTGACCATTGACACTTTGACTTTTGACCACATGTCATGCACCTATTGGAGAGCTGGTGGGGGCTTGTCCCCCTGCCAGAACCTGGCAAGGAGGAGGGCGCACGCCACCCTTGGCGTGTGCCCAAGTTGGAGGCGCCTAGGAGTCCTTGTTGGACAAGGACTCCATCTCCTTTTTGGATTCCAATTAGAGTTCTCCTAAGAACCAACTTTGACTGGTCTTAGGCACCCTCTAAGGAGGAATCCAGGGGACTCTATTCCCACCAATCAGATTTAGATCTGATTTCACAAAGGGTTGTGATTGGTTGGGAAGAAGAGGAGTTGGATCACGCATTAGTCTATAAATAAGACCCTGCGCCCAACTCAAGAGTATCTTAATCATGAATGCAATTCCCATAATGCCCCAAGGCTGCCTCTCTCCTTCCTCCTCCATGCCAAGTCCATCTTCTCCCTCTCCTCTCCATGTCCAAAAGGAGTTTTGGATCTTGGTTGGTGCAATCCAGAAGAAAGAAAGGCGATCAGAAAGCTAGAAGGCTGCGCTGCTGCAAAGGACGAACTGCTGATCTTCAAAAGGAGTTTTGAAGATCCTCCAGATCAGATCCAGATCTGAATTTTTGGAGATGTGATAGAGAAGAAGAGGATCTCTCAGATCCAGCCTGAGTGGATACCGGTAGAGGCCAGGCACTTGCGTGGCTAGATCCAGAACCTTCCGCTGCTTACAGGATCATCAACGGGTAATAGGATTACCCACATCAAGGTAAATTAAATTTGATTTAATTTATCTATATTTTATTTTAATTATTAAAATAATAAAAATTAGATCTAAAATATTCCAAATCTGATTCAGATTAAAGAAAATTTTTTTTTGAAATATATCTCTCGATCCGATCAGATCTAAACGAACCTGGTTTGGAAAATCAGGATTTTTCTTCACATATACCTTAGCTATTCGTCAAACTATAACACCCTCAAGGTGAACTACCGATGCACCTCAGGTCAAAGAACTAGATACACCATTGTAGCTTCGAGCCAGTCATCGACGAGAAGGTAGACTTCCTTATGGCTGCTCGAGGTGGTCATGCTCAATGCCCTCATTCTCTAACAAATATTTGTACTCTCACTTCGGTGTGTCTACACTATAGACTTAAGACTCATCTCGCCTAATGAAGCGATCGTATACCAACCTTTTGGATCAATCATCATCCACATGATGATCTTACGGTCGAGGGCATTTTATGAGTTAATAATGAAAATTCAGGTCTTAAATTTTTAATTCTTGAAAATATGAATTATTATTATCATTAACTCAAAAGATGTATCATAGATACTTTCAAAATACATACTATGATAGAAAATAATCTATTTTATTATTTATAGTTAAAATTATAATTTTGCCCTTAGAAGTATATTACCAGTATCAGCAATCTATATTCTAGGACACACATATCTAACAAACTCCCACTTGACCTAAAGTCAATTGGCTACAAATCTAAGTCCCATCTTCTCAAGGTAGGTTTCAATCTTTTGCTGGCCCAATGGCTTTGTAAGTGGATCTACCGCATTATCTGTGGAGTCGACTATCTTGATCTCGACGTAATCTTTCATGAGGTAACCGTAGATGAGGTTGTATCGCCGATCGATATGCTTGGATTTCTGGTGAGACCTCGGCTCTTTAGCAAGGGATATGGCACCATTATTATCGCGGTACAGAGGAATAGCATCTGATGGCATCACTTCAATCTCCGTGGTGAACTTCTTGTACCAGAATGCCTCTTTCACAACTTCTGACGTAGCAATATTCTCTGCTTCCATGGTGGAATCTGCTATCACTGTCTGCTTGGAACTCTTTCAACTGATAGCAACACCATTACATATAAACAGACTTCCAAATATCGACTTTCGATCATCTATATTGAACATAAAATTCGAGTCTATATATCCCTGGACTTAGAGTTCTCAATTACCAAAAACCAACAACATATCCTTAGTTCTTCTCAAGTACTTAAGGATACATTTCATAGAAGTCCAGTATTCTTCACCTAGATTCGACTGATATCTACTCCTGACACTCATAGCATGGGCTATATCAAGTCGTGTACATAACATGGCATACATGAGGCTCCCTATTGCTGAAGCATAAGGGATCTTACTCATGCATTCAATCTCCTCAAGTGTGTTGAGACATATTTTCTTGGAGAGATGAATGGCATGTCTGAAGTGTATCAATTTTCTCTTGGAGTTTTCCATGCTAAACCTCTTTAGCACTTCCTCTATGTACATCTTTTGTGAAAGACCTAGCATCCTATTTGGTCTATCTCTATAGACCTTAATTCCTAGAATGAAGGATGCTTTGTTGGAAATTATGTCCCAAAGCCAATCGTCAGCCTATTAATGGTTGGGATATTGTAATTAATTTATAAATTAATAAAAATATTTTGACATCCTTTTCATCACAAGTTTACATCTTCTAATGAACTCCATTGTTGTGATGAAGTTCTTAGGACTATTTAGCTTTGATAAAAAAAAGATTTATCGATTAGTCCTTAAATTTATTCATGACCAAATGATAGACTGTTAATAAGGATGACAGCAGCTATCGAGCATAGGTCGCTGTATGCCATATAGATTGGTTATCCTCTTAACCAAGATATGTGGAGACACTGGTATGGCATACAGATGAGATGTATGGATACATTGTCATTAAACATGACCAACTCCAGAACATTCTACTATCGAGAATATCTTTGATGGGATATAGGTATAAGTATCACTTAGATCTGAGATCACCTTAGTGACTTGCAAGCAACTCACTATGCTTTGTGAAGGAAAAAATCTATTTTTCGGATTAGGTTCATTCAGATCTAATTAGATTAGGAGGGACATTTTAAAAATTTTTCTCTAAGATCCTAATCAAATCAAGACTCCTCAAACCTAATCTTATTGATCTGATAATAAAAATAAAAATAAAAATAAAAATTAAATCTAATTTAATTATATCTTTATTTTAGGTAATCCAATTATCCTATGATGATCTCGATGTTTGCCCGAGGTTTTGGATGTAGCCACGCAAGTGCCTGGCCTCTACTGGTATCCACTCGAGCAGGATCTAAAAACCTTCTTTTTTTCAATCATTTGTCCAAAAATCATATCTAGACCTGATCTTAAAGGTCTTTAAAATAGCTTTTGAAGAACAATCGTTGTCTCTTGCAGCAGTGCTGTCTTCTTCCTTTTCTGATGCCTTTCACTTGCTTGGATTGCACTTTCCTCGTGCCCAAAATCCCTTTGGCATCGAGAGGAGAGAGAGGATCAGAGGGTGGCATGGAGTAGGAGGGAGAGGGGCTATGTGGCATGGGCTAAAGGTAGAAGAAGTGAATTCTAAGTGCAGACAGGGTTTGTATAGACCCTGCTACGTCATGCAGTGCCACATCATCCTGGCCAATCACTGTCCTTTATGCAATCAGATCTAAATTTTATTGGTGGGATGATATCATTTGATCCAATCAGATTAGAGATCCTCAAATCTCTCCTTAGGTGGCGCCAAGACTGGGTCAAACAAGTCTTCTTGGTTGCACATAATTTAATCCCCTGAAGCAATTGAAGTCCCATCCTTATAGGACTCCATCTTTTATCCTCATGGGGCACACGCTTTCTTAGGCATGCTCCCCCTACCTATCTACTTTTTAGTAGGGGACAAGTCTCTAGGTGCTCTCCTATGGGTGCATGTCATATGGGCAGATGTTTAAGCATCCAAGGTTAACATTTGACTAATGTCTAAAGACAAGATTTAGCAAGTGACAAAAAATAGCAGGTGTTATCTTAAATTTTTTTCATAAATTAAGACAATCATTTTCTGACCTGGACAAGCTCTAGACAAACTATGTAAAGGTTCCTAAGTGAGCCCAAACATATTTGGCTCAGTCGAGATAGGCTTTAATGATTGTTAAAGGAGAATATTAGGCTCCATCGTGTGCTAGCACGATTTTCTTGAACCTAATTGAATCTTATTCAAATCAATTGAACTAGGTTCATCCAATTGATGATATCCAAATTCAAACCCTTATTTGTGTGATCCAGTTAGGTTTAGTTCTGTATGGTAATGGGATATGTCGCAATCTTTATCATCGATATCATCAAAACACCTTCCGATGGATCAAAACTTTTTTGATTTAGAACAACTAGTATGATCGATCATCCAAATCATTCTAATTGCTTCCAAAATCCACCAGTGACACCTAGTAGTCCATCAGAATTCAAAGCAAACCTCTTAATGCAGTTACCTTTGTGATTAAGTTCCTCTATCTTGAGCTCTGACTAGATTAGGGTTAAGGTGATCTCATCAAACCCTAATTTCCATCATGTGAATTAATCATTCGATTCAAGTCTAATGTGAAAATCTTAATAGAAATACTTTCTATTATTTCACTCTACCATGGCCATGCACTTATGGACTTGATTCTTATGATCATCATAAGGCTACTCCTCATCTATCGAACCTATGAGTTGGAGAAGAATGTATCACTGTATTTCAATATAGCAAAACCTTAGCCAGTGTAATCCATCAGATGAATTTGGTTGATCAATAATTTAATTGCTAATCGAACCTATGAGGTAACACACATTAGAGCCTATGATCTGATCAGATGGCTGATCAATGATTAAGAATCATTCTAGGGTTAAACAATCAATACGATTAGTGTTTAACCTAGTGCAAGTATTGCAGGAGGATCGATTAGCAATTGAATTGCTAATTAGCTTAATTTGATTAAGCCAATTGACTGAGATTAGGTCTAATTAAATATAATTTAATTAGATTTGGTTTGTACTTGATTGGATCAAGTCCAATTAGTATATTGGATAAGCCAAGTGCAAGGAAGAACTAGTTCTAGCCTAACTAGGACTCGGATTAACCTAATTTTTTAATTTGATTAGAAAATAAATCAAAATTAAATCTAATTTAATATGATTTAATTAAGTCCTTAAATGAATTAGCGTCTTATTTAATTGGATTGGTTTGATCTTGATTTTATTTGGTTAAAAGATCTTGTTTGACCAAGTCAAAATAGGAGTCCTAGTGTGACTAGGACTCTTTATCTCCTTGCGCCACCTTGGTCCCAATGCCCCCCATACCTATTTTTTAGATATTTTTCATGGAAAATCCCTTTCTTTCTGATTTTCATGCCTCCTCTCTTCCTCCAAGTCATATTTGGAAGTTAGGTGGAAGACCAAGTCAAAGGAGGAATTGGTTTTGCTTTGGATTCTATGAGATAGAATCCTTGTTGACCAAAATATCTTCCCTTGAGTGACACCCCCTCTTTTAATTAATTTTTCTATTATTCTATGAAAATAATATTTTTTTTTATGCACCCTCTCTTGCTGGTACACACTAAAAATTATTGAGGAGGCGCCCAAGAGTTGGGCACCCCAACAACTTTCTATGTTTGGATATTCCTAGTCCAAGAATTTGATCTAACTTGGACTCCTCTTTTTTCCTATTTATTGGTTGAATTTTATTCTAATTTTTTTGAGAAATATAGATCCTTGAGAGAGTTTTTGTGTGTGCAAAAATCAATGTAAGAGGGTCCTTGGGCATGGGGGTTCTATAGGCACCAAACTAGGTGTCTAGGTGAGAGAAAAGAGAAGAAGAAGAGCGTCTTCTTCTAGGGCAGTTTTACTCTCAATCTCTCCTCCTTTCTTTTGAGTTTTTTTGAGAGACTCTCTAATCAAAAAACTCTCAACTTTTTTTACATATTTTGGAGAGTCTAAATTTTGAAGAAGGGTGCATCGGATCAATCATCGAAGAAGGATCAGTATAGTACTAGCATGCTGTGCTGATTTTCTGCATCAGACATTAGATCAGAGATCGTAGGCTCGTGTGGATGACTCCTAGAGGTTGGATGCATGTGCGGCTCGTGACTTCATCTTCAAGTCTAAATCAACAAGTTAGAATATCTAAACTTACTTAGGTAATAGATCTGATCTACAAACTTCATACCCATATTTGATGTAGTATAGATCTAGGTTGATTTGATCAACCTTTTTCTTTCTTATTTTATTTTAATTTTTGATGTAATATCATACCCTAATTATGTAATAGATCTAAGAACTAGATATTTACATGATTATTTTAATAAATTTTAGATTTATTTAAGTCTTACATTGTAAAATATTTAAAAAAATTTAAGATCTACTTGTGAAATCCTAGATCTGGTTTCTTCAATTGGTATCAAAGCCAAGATCTTGTTACATGATTTTTATGCATGTCTAGATTATTTTTTAGATTAGATCTAATTTATAATCTAATTATTAAATATAAAATTAAAAATAATAATAATAAAAAAAATATATTTTAGATTACATGGACTGCCATAAGGTTGTCCTACTGTAAGATTTATTCCTTATAGTGAATTGGTTATCCTAGTATGTGCTGATCTAAAATATTTAACATAAAATTTTAGATTAGATCTAAGAGATTTTATAATTTGATTAAAATTATTTAATTTGATTTCAATCATCATAAATATATTAGATTTGATATAGAGAGATTTATGATTGATTATTATTGAAACTGTTTCAATTACGTGATCCTATTTAGATTAGATCTAAAGTAGTTTTATGTTTATTTTAGATGCATATTGTTTATAAATCAAAAATGCAACTTGGTTGATGGAATCATGTTATAAAAATATTTTATGAACATGAAAATTAATTTTGAACAATCAAACCACAACCCTCAGCCCAAAACATAATTGAGAATTAAGAAGTTGACTAATTAGGATCTAGGATTGTGAATTGAAGTTCCTAAGATAGAAATCATAACACATTAGGTTAAATGGGTTAGTGGGGATTAGGTCCATTAATTGGGTTAGACCAAGGGTTAGATTAAAGAATGGACTTAATTAGAGAATTGACTAAATCTAATCAATTGTTGTCCTAGATTAGGTCAAAGATTCTTTAGATCAATTACAATAGTTGTAGGTGGTCAAGTCCATATCTTTAATAAGATCCAAGATGGACTTGATTCTTGGTTATGCGGTCTAGCACGAACTGTTAGATTAATCTATTTGAAACTAATTAAACTAGTTGGTGTCAATGGTAAACCAGACCAGTGGTTTTTAATTGGCAGTCTGCTTATTTGGCCATTTTTTATGGTGTCTAAGGTAAGCCTGGCAGACCTTTCCACTGATCGAACTTATCTGACCTCTTGGTGAGATTATGTTTTGATCAGATTACTTGACTATTCAAACTAACCCATGTCAGCTAGGTAAATCAGTTTGACTGATTTAGGTGCTCCTAGACGAGCCTATTAATAGTCTTCCTTAAGCTGACTTGGTGAAGTTAGTGGAAGGATCATGACAAGCTGGTTAATATGACCTACTCACTTCTATAAATTAATTCTCTAAAATTATTAGATCCCTAAAATAAAATAGTTATATGATAACTGGATCATAGCCTCCCATTAAAGTGGATGATAATGGGTTCATCAGTTGGATAATCATTGGAGGCCCAAAGGCCTGGTGCTTATCGGTTGATGGAATTATCATTCATTATATGATCTCTTGGATACATCTTTCTAAATGATGGTTAGGTGGGCCAACCAAAGTTGGGCCTGATCATTCATTGGTTGGATGGACCAAGTATGGTCATGTTAATGGTTGGACCTAACTGGACCATTTTCTAAGATGGCCAAAGCCAACTAATTAGGGCTTGGGGCAAAATTTAATTACTAAAAATTATTGTAAAAAATAATTAATTATGAACCTATCCTTAGATGCACATGGGTGGGCCAATCAAAGTTGGGCATGCGTACAGTCTATGTGGATTCTAGTACCTACTAAGAAATTAGGATAATTACTCAAATTGGAGGTAGAGGCTACCAATTCAAATAAAATAGTGGAAGAAATCTTTTGATTAAAGTCCAAATCTTTAGGTTTAATGAATCAATTACTAATTAGATTTTGGTTTTTGTTTGTGTAGACATGGCCACTTTTCTATCGCTCCGATCATTGTTGGACAATGATAAGTTGGTGGGATCCAACTTTGATAGCTGGTACCAAAAGTTGAAGATTATCCTGGAGCTTGAACGGATCCTAAATGTGCTGATGGATCCTGCACCTGAGGAGCTAGCTGCCAAAGCATGTGGAAGAATCAGAGACACTTATCAGAAGTGGCTCAGTGACCAAACCATGGTGCGCTACCTTATGCTGTCTGCGATGAGCGATGAGTTCAGTCGCAAGTTTGAGACAGCTCAGCCAAACAAAATGCTCTATGTGTTGGAGGATTCTTTTGGCACGTCTGATGATGT
>QRFJ01000968.1:0-31231 GCA_006176705.1 Cocos nucifera | reverse complement strand
TGATATCCTAAAATTATCTTAATTATTAGATTAAATTTAAAATTAAAATTAGATCTAAATAATTTATGGAAACCTGGCTTTGATATCAGTTGAAGAAAAAAATCTTATTTTTTGGATCAACTTCATTTAGATCTGATTTGATCAAGAAAAATATTTTAAATTTATTTTTTTAAATTAAAATTAGATTTTATATTTTTTAGATCTAATTTGATTGATCTAAAAATAAAATAAAATAAAATTAAATTAGATTTAATTTATACCTTATTCTTGGGTAATCTAATTATCCTATGATGATCCTGCTGATTATCTGAGATTCTGGATGTAGCCATGCAATCACTTGACCTCTACCAGTATCCGCTTGGGTAGGATCTAGATATCTCCTCCTTCTCAATCTATCCTTCAAAGATCAAATTTGGATCTGATCTTGAAGGTCTTCAAAATAATTTTTGAAGATTCGATGTCGTCTCTTACAGCAGTGCAGCCTTCTTCCTTTCTTGTCATCTTTTTCTTGTCTGGATCGCACCAAACAAAAGCCCAAAGCTCCTTTAGCATGGAGATGAGAGAGAGGATCTGAGGAAGGCATGAAGGAGAGAGGGAGAGAGCAATGTGGTATGGGCAAAGGGAGAGCCTCTCTAAAGCTAGGCGCAGATAGGGTTTATATAGACCTTACTGCACCATGCAGTGCCACATCATCCCGGTCAATCATGTCTCTTCATGCAATCAGATCTAAATCTGATTGGTGGGATAATATCATCTAATTCAATCAGATACGAGCCCCTCTCCAACACCCTTAGGTGGCGCCAAGATTGATCAACGCAGAGTCCTTTGGTGCCACCTAGTTTGATTCCAAGAAGCAACCTAGAGTCCCATCTGAATGGGACTCCAGGCGTCCCTATCCTTGGGCGCACGCCTCCTTAGGTGTGCACCCCCTCCATTTCTCTTTTTAGCAAGAGGACAAGCCCCTATGTGCTCTCCTATGGGTGCATGACATATGGGTAGATGTCTAAGTGTCAAAGATCAATATTTGACCAAAGTCAAAAGATAAGAATTAGCAGATGACAGAAAATGGCAGGTGTTGTCTCAAATTTATCTAATAAATTAAGAAAACCCTTTTCTGATCTAAACAAGCTCCAGTCAGACCAAGTAAAGGTACTTGAGTGAGTCGAAACACATTTGGCTCAGTCGAGACAACATTTAATGATTGTAGAAGGAGAATATTAGGCTCAATCATGTGCTAGCATGATTTCCTTGAACCTAATTGAATCTAATTCAAATCAATTAAATTGGGTTAGTCCAATTGATGATATCCAGATCCAAACCTTTATTTGTGTAACCTAGTTAGGTTCAGTTCTATATGGTAATGGGATATGTCGTCATCTCTATCATCGAAATACTTTTCGATGGATCAGAACTTTTCTAATTCAAACAACTAGAATGATCGATCATCCAAATCATTCTAATTGCTCCCAAAATCCACCAGTGACACCTAGTAGTATATGGTGGCAATCCATCAAAACTAAAATTAAACTTCTTGGTGCAGTTACATGTGTGATTAAGTTTTTCTATCTTGAGCCCCGATCAGATTAGGGTTAAGGTGAACTCATCAAACCCTAATTTCTGTCATATGATTTAATCATTTGATTCAAGTCCAATGTGAAAACCTTAATAGAAATTCTTTTTATTATTTCACTCTACCATAGCCATGGGCTTATGGACTTGATTCTCATGATCATCATAGGGCTACTCCTCATCTATCGAGGTAGATATATTCCCTCTTGGTGCAATCCAATTCCTACAATGAACTTGCTATAGCCAACATACACCTTAGGGTTCCGAACGGCTAAGAGACCGAGTCATGATGTAGTCAAACTATAACACCCTCAAGGTGAACTGTCGATGCACCTCAGGTTAAAGAACCAGATATACCACTGCAGCTTCGAGCTAGTCATCAACCAGAAGGTAGACTTCCTTATAACTGCTTGAGGTGACCAAGCTCAGTACCCTCGTTCTCTAATGAGTACTTGTACTCTCGCTCCGATGTCTCTACACCATAGACTTAAGATTCATCTACTATAAAGAAGTTATTGCACACCAATCTTTTGGATCAATCACCATTCTCATGATGATCCTACGATCGAAAGCATTTTATGAGTTATAATTAAAAATTCATATCTTAAATTTTCATGAGATATAATTAGATCTAAAAGAAAAAATTAAAATTAAATAATTTAGATCTAAGTTCTGCAAGATGCATGACTAGTTCTAGAATAGAATTGTTCTATAGTGAATAGTCTTGCATGTTTCATAATTTAATTTGATTAAGTTATAATTTTAGATTAATTTATTTACTATTTTTTAAATATTATAAATATTATAATAAGATCTAAAAAATAAAAAATAAAATTATTTAATTTTTGGTTCATATGAGATATGATGAATGCATGTTTAGACTAGTAGTAGAATAGTTCTACATAATTGTTTAGAATAGAATTTATTTTAATGTGATCAATTTAAATTTAATTTTTTAGATAATTATGAGATAATTTAGATTTGAAAATATGCATGATATGATACATGAGATGTACACAAAATATATTTATAGTTAGATTAATTTTTATATATAGATATATGATGTAGATCTAACTAGTTTTATACTTTTTATATTCTTGATTAAGGTATTTTCCTTGGTCATCCGATCATAAGAATATAGTAGAGTTTAAATTTCCTCTCCTTCCATTCGATGGGGTGTTCTTATGATGTGTAGGGGTGCAACACGTTCATCCTTAATCATAAACCCAAGAACTTATTTTCTGCAAAACCCAAGATCCTAAAACCCTAAGATTTTATTTACATATTTTGTTTGTGAACCCTAAACTTAATTGAGAATTAAGATTATGAAATATGTTAGGTCTAAAATTAAGAATTTAAGATCTAAGATATATTCATAAAATTGGTTCGGGCTTAGGTAGCTTCAATTACGTCTAAGCGATTGATCAAACCCAATCAAGAGTTGGTTAGATAGGATCAATAGTGCTTAGATTGACAGCCTAATAGGATTAAATCTCGATCAAGATCGAATCACATGAGTGATCGATTAAGCTAAAATCTAATTAGGCTCAGTGGTTAAAGTCTAGATTGTAGGCTAACCCGATTGGTTCTGGCTCAACAATTTGCTGTCTAAGATAAGTTTGGAAAATATGATCAACTGATTTTTATTTGGGAGCTACTCGACTCAAATGCATTTTTGTTGAGTTAATGGCATATCCCTTCCATCGATCTCACCTACCTGACCATATTTGTTGGCTCAGTCCTGATCAGAGGTGGTTAATAATCCGAGCTAACCCATGCCACTAGGTTAGTCATAATTGTTATGACTATGTCAAGTCTAGTTTAATGAGACCTAAATCAAATCTTCCTAAGAAAAGATTAAGTCTAAGGTCTTCCACCATTGTAGATGTGCGGGCCCTTCCCGGGGTTGATTGTTCTCGACTGGTTACAGTGGTTTAGTTGCATCGAAAAGATGCAACCTATGTCTATTAGGCATTGGATGCTATGGGCTGGAGGATGGATTGGGCTCAATATTCTAGATACGATAAGAGACTCAATTAGAAATCCAATCTGTGCAAATGGTGGGTCTGACTTAACTAAGGAGTGGATCAATATTTTGGATACGGTGAGATTCATGAATTAGAGACCAAGTTTGGGTGCACCATGATTAGAGAATCATTGAACAAGAGTTGTTCACTCATTGGCTAACCCATCACCAATAACTGTTAGGTGAGGTGATGAGTTCAGTTGGTGAGACCGCACCACCCACTAGAAATCATTAATGGTGGAGATTTTTGCATCTCTATAGGAGGAGTGTAGGGATCCAAGAAAATAGTGGGAGCTAATTTGTTTAAAAATAAAATTCCTAAATAAATTGGTCAAGTCTTAATTACAATATCTAACTAGAAACTTTGACTCTCTATAGAAAAATGTCTGCATCCAACCCATTAGCACGTATTCTGGACACCCATAGACTGACCGGACCTAATTATAAGGATTGGCTCCAGAACTTCAAAATCATTTTGGGTTTTGAGAAGTTAACTCATGTATTGGACCAGGACCATCCCACCTTACCAGCTCATCCATTTGCTGAACAGAGAGAGTCTCTTGATAAGTGGATGGATGAAGATAATAAGGACCAGATATTACATGTTGGGCTCGATGTCTGATGAGCTCCAGTACCAACATGAAGATATCTGGACTGCTCGCCAAATGTTGGCTCACCTACAAGAGATGTTTGGTGAACAGAGTCATGCAGCCAAGATATCAAGTCACGAAATGACTTTTTAAGGCTAAGATGCATGATGGACAGTTAGTCCAAGATCACTATCTGATGATGATCAAGGACTTGGAAGAGCTTGAGAAGCTCGGTGTGAAGTTAGACTTGGATCTATAGAACGATATTATTCTGCAATCCTTGACTGATGCATATGGACAATTCATCATGAATTACCATATGCATAAACTTCAAAATTTTTTGATCGAGCTTATGAACATGCTGACCGAGCTTATGAACATGCTGGTTACTGCTAAGCTTTCTATGAAAGGTTTTAAAGGCTCAGTGCTTGCTATGGAACGGACTTCTTCCAATAGAAAGTCTTTTGGAAAGAAAAAGAAGTCTGTGAAAAAGCAAAAGGTGGAAGGAGGAAAGAAGAAAAAGAAGAGAAGGAAGAAGAAGGCCGCTGTCAAAGGAAAGTATTTCCATTGCAATAGCGACGGCCATTGGAAGCGGAAACTGCCCTACTTACCTGGCCACCCTGAAGAACAAGAAGGAAGGTCCTTCTGGAGGTATGCTCATTATTGAGTCTAACCTTACGATTTCTTCTGCATCCAGTTGGGTGCTTGACTCTGGTTCTAGTGCTCATCTGTGCACTTCCATGCAGGGTCTTGAGGATAGCAGGAGGCTGAGGGATGGAGACATGATCCTACGCATCGGTAATGGAGCAAGAGTTGCTGCAGTGGCCATGGGAACATACCCTCTTCGATTACCATCTGGTTTAGACTTAGTTTTGAAAGACTGTTATTATGTGCCTGCAGCTAGCAGGAATTTGATTTCTGTTTCATGCTTAGCACTAGAAGGCTATGTGATTACCTTCTTTAAGGACCATTGTAACATTCTTTATGAAAGAAATAAAATTGCAAATGGTTTCCTTATTAACGATCTTTATCAGCTACATATTGATGTATCTATTTTCTAACTATCGAGCAAAACGTGAATGCCATAAAACAAAATGACCTAGGGATAGTCCAAATGATAGGTATCTATGGCACCTGAGATTAGGTCATATAGCAGAAGATAGGATCAACAAATTGGAGAAAAATGGGCTATTGAGTCCGTTGACTTTCGAGTCATATCCAACTTGTGAATCTTGTCTTCAAGGCAAAATGACTAAACTCCCTTTTGTAGGACATGGGGAAAGGGCCACAGATCTTCTTGCCCTAGTACATACTGATGTGTGCGGCCCATTTGATGTGCCGGCTAGAGGCAATTTTGTCTACTTCATTATCTTTACCGATGATCTATCTAGGTATGGGTATGTGTATCTTATGAGACACAAGTCTGAAGCTTTTGAAAAGTTCAAGAAATTCAGACATGAAGTAGAAAAAGCAAACTGGAAAAACCCATTAAGGTTCTTCGATCAGATCGAGGAGGTGAATACCTTAGTCGGAAAATTCCTTAGACTATCTCAAGAAAAATGGCATAGTCTCTCAATGGACTCCACCAGGAACACCTCAACTCAATGGAGTTTCAGAATGGAGAAATCGGACTCTATTAGATATGGTCCGATCCATGATGAGCTTCACAGACCTTCCTGATTTTCTTTGGGGACACTCAGTTTGTTAACTTCAATATACTTACTGAATAGGGTTTCCTTCTAAAACCTGTTCCTACCACACCGTATGAGATATGGCATGGTAAGAAACCAAGTCTGAGTCATCTCAGAATTTGGGGTTGTCCGGCTCATGTCAAAAGACAACAAGCGGACAAGTTAGACTTTAGGTCCTTTAGAGCTTCGATTCATAGGATATCCTAAAGAGTCATTAGGATATTATTTCTACATTCCAGAAGATCATAATGTGATTGTGAGTCGACATGCCATCTTTCTTGAAAAATAGTTTATTCAAGATAGCGGCATTGGAAAGCAGATTCAAGCTTCGATGAGAAAGTCTCACAAGAGCAACGAGCTAAGGACCAAATGGAACCAAATCAGGTTGAGCCAATAAGAATCACTACCTCCTCCACCTCGTAGATCGGAAAAGAGTTTTCCGTCCCCCTGAAGAGATACTTAGGTATTATTTT
This sequence comes from Cocos nucifera, assembly GCA_006176705.1. Lineage (NCBI taxonomy): Eukaryota > Viridiplantae > Streptophyta > Magnoliopsida > Arecales > Arecaceae > Cocos > Cocos nucifera. Next base: position 24,882 of record QRFJ01000968.1, on the reverse strand, counting down.
AGAGGAAGTAGAGAAAATGTTCCTCGTAGGTAATGGTGCTCATGGTGATGATCCCAAAACCTACAACGAGGCGATATCAGATATCGACTCCGAGAAATGGCTAGAGGCAATGAAGTCAGAAATTGACTCGATGCACTCAAACCAAGTCTGGACCTTGGTAGATCCACCAGAAGGTATAGTACCTATTGGGTGTAAATGGATCTTCAAGAGAAAGATTGGTGCAGATGGGAATGTGGAGACATTCAAGGCTAGACTAGTGGCAAAAGGTTATAGTCAAATGCGAAGGCATTGACTATCAGGATACCTTTTTGCCAGTAGCTATGCTAAAATCCATCCGCACATTGCTTGCCTGTTGCAGCCTATTTCGATTATGAAATATGGCAAATGGATGTGAAAATGGCATTCTTAAATGGATATCTTGAGGAAGATATCTATATGGAACAGCCGCTAGGTTTCACATCCAGTGATACTGATCACAAGGTTTGCAAGCTGCAAAGGTCCATATATGGACTTAAGCAAGCATCTCGGAGCTGGAACACTCATTTCAATGATGTGATCAAAATGTTTGGTTTCATCAAAAATGAAGAGGAACCATGTGTCTTCAAAAAGGTCAGTGGGAGCGCTGTTGTCTTCCTCGTATTGTACGTGGATGACATCCTCCTTATTGGGAATGATATTCCCATGTTGACCATCAGTCAAAATATGGTTGTCCAAAGAATTCTCCATGAAAGACCTAGGTGAAGCATCCTTTATTCTAGGAATTAAGGTCTATAGAGATAGACCAAATAGGATGCTAAGACTTTCATAGAAGATATACATAGAGAAAGTGCTAAAGAGGTTTAGTATGAAAAACTCTAAGAGGGGTTTGGTACCCTTCAGAGTGACTTGCAAGCAACTCACTGTGCTTTGATCAGACTAACTAAATCTTAATTTAGCAACGGAAGGCTTCTTGGCATAGTCAAGCACTTGCAAAGTCAGAGTATGATCAAGATGAAATTGACCACTCCAAGAGTTGGAGAAGAATGTATCACTATATTTAAATATAGCAAAACCTTGGTCAGGATAACCCATCAGATGAATTTGGTATTTTGAAATACAATGTAGACAACCTGATCAGAGTTGACAGTTGAACTCTAATGTGTCCTACGAGCGTTGTAGTCAAGAGGATGTATTATATGGAAACTATATCCGCATGGGTTCTAAGAATGGTGTTCTACACCTTCGTCCTATCCGACCACCGGGTATCATTGCTAGATGGTCATTTTGATTGGTATAAAAATTTATTTCTCTACTATCGACTTAGGTTTGGAACTATGAGGTCACACACATTAGATCCTATGATCTGATTGGATGGTTGATCAACGAATAAGAATCATTCTAGGGTTAAACAATCAATACGATTGGTGTTTAACCTAGTGCAAGTATTGTAGGAGGATTGATTAGCAATTGGATTGCTAATTGACTTAATTTAATTAAGACAATAGATTGAGATTAAGTCTAATTAAATATAATTTAATTAGATTTAGTTGGGCTTAATTGAATCAAGTCCAATTGGTTTATTGGATAAGCCAAGTGCAAGGAAGAACTAGTCCTAGTCTAACTAGGACTCAGATTAACCCAATTTTCTAATTTAATTAAAATATAAATTAGAATTAAATTTAATTTAATCTAATTTAATTAAGTTCTTAAAAGGGTTAAGGCATTATTTAATTGGGTTGGTTTAATCTTGATTTTATTTGGTCAAAAGATCTTGTTTCATTAAGTCAAAACAAGAGTCCTATTGTGACCAAGACTCCTTATCTTCTTGCGCCACCTAGGTCCCAATGCCCCTTATACCTATTTTTTAGGTATTTTTCATGGAAAATTTTTTTCTTCCTAATTTCCACGCCCCCTCTCTCCCTCCAAGTCATATTTGGAAGTTAGGTGGAAGACCAAGTTAAAGGAGGAATTGGTTTTGCTTAGGATTCTATGAGATAGAATCCTTGTTGACCAAAACATCTTCCCTTGAGTGCCGCCCCCTCTTTTAATCAATTCTTCTCTTATTCCATGAAAATAATCTTCTTTTTGGTGCACCCTCCCATGCTGGTCCATGCCAAAAATTATGGAGGAGGCACCCAAGAGTTGGGCACCCAACAACTTCCCATGTTTGGATATTTGTAGTTTAGGAATTTGACCTAAATTAGACTCTTCTTTTTTCCTATTTATTGGATAAATTTTATTCTAATTTTTTTATGGAATATAGAGCTTTGGAGAAGTTTTAGGGTGTGAAAAAATTAGAGGAAGAGGGTCCTTGGGCATTGGGGTTCCATAGGCACCAAACTAGGTGTCTAGGTGAGAGAAAAGAGAAGAAGACGAAAAGGATCATCTTCTAGGACAATTAGTTAGTCCGGTACCAAAGCACAGTGAGTTGCTTGCAAGTCACTGAGGTGATCTCAGGTATAAGGGATACTTATACCTATATCCCATTAGAGATATTATCAACAGTAGAATGCTCTAGAGTTGGTTATGTTCAATGATGATGTATCCATACATCTCGCCTATATGCCATACCAGTGTCTCCACACATCTTGGTTAAGAGGACAACCAACCTATATGGCATACAGCGACCTATGCTTGATAGCTGATGTCGTTCTTATTAAAAGTCTATCATTTGGTCATGAATAAATTTAAGGACTAATTGATAAATTCTCTCTTTATCAAAGCTAAATAGTTCTAAGGACTTCATCACAACAATGGAGTTCATTAGAAGATGTAAACTTATGATGAACAGGATGCCAAAATTTTTTTATTAATTAATAAATAAATTATAATATTTCAACCATCAACAGATTGATGATTGACTTTGGAACATAATTTTCAACAACTCCCACTTGTCCTAAAGCCACTCGGGATAGTATCTAATACCCATCTTCGACTTATGATTGTCAAACTCCTTGATTGCCAAGACTTTATTGAAGGGGTCCACTAGATTCTTCTTTCGATCGATCTTCTGAAGGTCGACGTCACCACGATCAACAATCTCATGGACCAAATGAAAGTGGCACAGAATGTGCTTTATTCGTTGGTGTGCCTTCGGTTCCTTTGCTTGTCCTATGGTGCCAATGCTGTCGCAATAAAGCAGGACTGGACCATCAATAGAGGATGCTACTCCGAGCTTTGTGATGAACTTCCTCAGCCATACAGCTTTCTTTACTACCTCTGATGCTACCATGTACTTTGCTTCGCAAACAAAGTTAGCCACTAAATGCTGCTTGAAACTTTTTCAGCAGATGGCTCCACCATTTAGAGTAAAGATATACCCCGACACACTTTTACTATCATCATGATTAGATTGAAAGCTGAAGTCTGTAAACCCCATAAGCTTCAGATCTAACTCACCATAAACCAACCACTGCTCCTTAGTATTTCTTAAATACTTAAGGATGGTTTTAACCACCTTCCAATGATTTTCTCTAGGGTCAGACTGGTATCTACTCACTACTCCTAGTGAGTATGCCACATCTGGTCTCGTACATGTTATTGCATATATAATAGATCCTACTATCGAAGCATATGGGATTCTAGTCATACGCTCTCTCTCTTCAGGAGTTGTCGGACAATCCTTCTTAGAGAAAAAAATTTCTTGGTCTATCAGAAGATAGCCCTTTTTAGAATTCTCCATGCTAAACCTCTTCAGTATAGTTTCTATGTTCATAGACTGGGATATACCAAGCATCCTTTTAGATCTGTCCCTACAGATCTTCATCCCTAGGATGTAGGATGCTTCACCCAATTTCTTCATGGAGAACTGTGATGACAACTAGACTTTTATTCCTTGTAGTGCGAAGATGTCATTCCCGATAAAGAGAATGTCATCCACGTATAAAATAAGGAATACCACCTCTGGATCATTTGCCCATTTGTAAATGTAGGGATTCTTCTCCATTCTTAACGACACCATATGTTTTGATCATTTTATCAAAATGCATGTTCCAACTCCGAGATGCTAGCTTTAATCCATAAATGGATCTCTGAATCTTGCACACCTTGGACTCATCTATGGATGTGAACCCTTCATGTTGTATCATATACACCGCTTCGATCAGCTCTCTATTTAGGAAAGCTATCTTCACATCCATCTGCCAAATCTCATAGTCTAGATGGACAGCAATGGCAAGCATGATCCAAATAGACTTGAGCATTGCCATAGGTGAGTACGTCTCATCATAGTCAATACCATAAAATTGATGATATCCGTTGGCAACCAGACGGGCTTTATAGGTCTCTACCTTTTCATCTGTGCCCCTCTTCCTTTTGAAGACCCATTTATACCCAATGGATTTAACCCCTTCAGGTGGGTCAACTAATATCCATACATCATTGACCTTCATGGAATCCATTTTGGATCTCATGGCTTCTAGCCAATTCTCAGAGTCGGGTCACTGCATCGTATCCATATAAGTGATCGGATCCTCATCATTCGTATCGAGTTCGATGGGATCACCATCCTAGACCAAGAATTCATAGCATCTATCCAGATGGTGGGGTACTCTATCAGATCGCCTTAATGGTGCAGATTCACTAGGCTTCAAATCTAATCTGGTCAAATCTGACTTAGGTTCATTATTCTATGTCGGTCTTTCTACCTATTGAACTTCATCAAGTTCGACCTTAGAGGCAATAGTTTCTTCATCAAGGAACTCTTTTTCCAAAACGGTTGCCCTAAGGCTGACGAACATCTTTTATTCATCAGCATGATAGAAATTATATCCTTCGATCTCTTTTGGGTATCCTATGAATGTACACTTATCAGACCTAGATCCAAGTTTGTCTATAACTAACCGTTTGACATAAGCTGGGCACCTCAAAATCCTAAGATATTAAAGTGCTAGCTTACGCCCTGTCCATATCTCATATGTGGTTTTAATGATAAGTACCATAAATTTATCTATAAATGCATCAATTTAATAATTAATTTATATTTATTTTTAAGAATTAATAATTAATTGATACATATTTTTAAAAAATTGATATTTTTTATTCATTAAAAATTAATTAAAAATAATAAAAATTTAAAAATTAAATTTTATAATCATTGGAAAGAGCTTATTTTTTTGATCACAACAAAATAAATTTCATATAAAACAGAGCTAAAACGAAGAAGATATGAATTTTTAAATAAATAAAATAAATAAAAATTAAATGAAAATAACATGCAGCTCAGCCGGCTCAAGCCATCGAGCCATATTAGCCTGCGCATCCAAATGCACCAAGCCAAGTCGACGAAGCCAAAATGCCAAGCCAGCCATCCAAGCTGAGCCAAGCCACGGAAGCCATCAGCCGGACCACGATCCAGGCGTAGATCGCCAGCTCAGCAAAAACTGACGAATCATAGAGCGACACGTGGTGTACCAAGATCCTTAAAGGGTTCATAGAAATCTATCATGGCTCATAGGGCATTTTGGACTTTTCACTCGATAATAGGAGGGATCGATTGGTTATGGTGTATAGTGCAGTCGGTCCACGCGGTCCATAGGAATAGTAAAGATGCGATTGAATGGCTGCAGTCACTTGCGATCAAGATCGAATAGTGGAGATATAAAACTAAGTTTGGTTTGAACTTAGCTTCATGCGGATCGCCATCCAATGGTAGTGCTTGATCCAGGGGATGATCCGATGGTCCAGAATGCTCCCGACGGTAATTAGGACTCCCAACGTGCGATCAATGGCTAGATTTCCTCCATCAATGTGCGATCAATCACCAGTATTTAATCTGATCTGATCTGGGCCAATACGCATCCGATTTTGATGATTTTTGGTCCATTGGATTCTTATTGAATGGCTAGATTTCACCAAACTTACTAGATCCATAACAGAGCTATTTTAATCCAATTTTTACTTAAATTTTTTTATATTTTGATGATTAAAAAGGCTCTTAGTCCCACATTGTCTCCAAAAAAAATCTCCAGCCCTCCTAGCCCTACAAAAAAAAATCCCAGGCCTCCAGAAATTAATAGATCTATTGAGACAAAAGCTAAGGAACAGGATGGTAGCCAAGCTTAGGGTTGAATGTTGCTTTAAAGCTACAGTGCTGAGAAGAGAGCCAATCTTCTACGCCATCGCCACGCCTATGCTGATCTACGATCTCCTTCTAGTTTTCTTTTTCTAGTTTTCTTTTCTCTTTTCTTTTCTTTAATTTCCTATATTTAAATTCTACATTTGAGTTTTATAAAGAAAGCTTTATTACTCTTTTCAATTCTAACTCTTTAAATTAATTGTTCTTTTCTTTTGCTCTTTAATTTTATCGTAAATAGCCGCTAAGATCTAAATAGTGGATCTTAGTACCAAGTTTTTTTTTTTTTGCTCAATTTGAATTCTACTTTTATTTATAAATCTATTTTCTGACTTTAATTTTTTTTTCAAAAATTTTTCTTTTTTTTCTTTTATAATAAATTAAGGATTTTAGAATTAAATCATTATCTCTCTATGGATTCGACCCGACTCACTACTCTCTTCATAACTTTTAATTAATTTAAAAAGTTGGATTTAAACTGATAAATATGGTGTCTTAACGACAACATTGCGTTCCTATCAAATTTTGGCACCATTGTCGAAGAGGCATAAAAATTAAAAATTTTCTCATTTCTTCAATTTTTTATTGCTTTATAAATTAATCTTCTAATTATTTTTTTTTTCTTACTTTTTTTCTTTATTTTGTAGAAAAAAAAAAGAGAAAAGAACAAAGAAGATTAGGGCACGATTCGGTGAGATCAATTCCTAAACCCTAAATCTCTTTCCTTATTTTTAATATTTACTTTACTTTTAAATTAATTTTAAAAATTACCTATTTAAAATCTAATTAAAAATCTCATCACAAGATTAGAAATCCTAATTGTTTAGAGCATGCTATCATATTAGTTTTATTTTTATTTTTATTTTTTTTGGTGATTGCTGGAGGCAAGGTAAGCCTATTCAAAAATTCAATTAGTTGCATGCATCTAGTTTAAATTGCATAGAATCCCTTGCTTGAAAATTTGAATATGCATATTCATATTAAATCAAATTTAAGGGCACAACCTAATTAAACAAGATAAGGTGGGGATTTGATCACCCTTTCTTGGCCCACAAACAACCAAAATAAGATGGGGATTTGATCACCCCTCCTTGGCCCACAAACAACCAATCCTCATATTGCATTGACCTAAACCTTTAATTCTTAAAATCAATTAGACGTCAACCCTTATGGATATTTCGAGCTCAATAGGAATAAGAAAACCTAAGAGTTGAAATCAGGTTAGGATTAATCAATTTGACTGATGTCTAGGAAAGTGGTTCAGGGAATGATTGGGTTCGAAGGAAGGTGGTTTACATAATTGGTTTCGTTTGCTTACCTAGCCAAGCATAATTGGTGTCTAAGGTAAACAATGGAGGGACTCCCACTGATCTTACACTTACCTAGCTAGTTGATTGGCTGATCCTACACTTCAGAGTGCTCAAAGGCTGACTTGGAATAGTTAGGAGCTATCTAGGTCTAGGCTGATCTTAGGTTAGGATTAATTTGTTTGAAACTTGTTTGAAAATAATTTTTTTTTTACTTTAGGTATTTCTCAATCTCTATTGCCCTTGACATAAGGTTGCCCTAGCATAACGAAAAGTTATGTTGAATGGTTATCCTAGGGTATGAAAAGGTTGAATTAACTTAAAACTTAAAAAAATAGTTTTAAAAAAAATTAAATTAAATTAAAAAAAGATTGAGGACGTTGAGAATATAGTCAATTCTTCCAACACCCATAGTGGAGAAGGATTTTCAGATCGACTAGTCAAAATGGATTTAATACCTAGTTCCTATTTCAGATCCTACAACCTCAACATCCATAATGGATTTAGCAAATCAGCCTCAACCTCAAATCCTTAAGGACTTATGTTATCCAGTTGGTTCCGTCTAACCATCTTGTATCAGGTTGGCCCCAATCTATAGCAAACAACTTTAAAATTAAACCTCAAATCATTAACATGCTTCCAAAATTCATGGGAATAGAACATGCATATATATTCATTAGGAAATTTAAAGAGGATTTGTGCAACTATGAAACTACATCAATAATTGTTAGAGGACGAAATTCAAACTGAGATTAATTAATTTTGCCCTTAAGGATAATGCCTAAAAGTGGCTTTATAGTCTTCCAAATCAATCTATCATGACCTAGGAGGGCTTTGTGAGAATATTCTTAAAAAAATATTTTTCTCATCATAAAATAGCTAGAATTAGAAATAAAATAAACCAAATTCTATCAACTAGCTAGTGAATCATTTTGGAAATACTTTCGATCGATTCAAGAACCTCTTGACCCAATGCCCACACCATGGAATAGAAACTTGGAGGCTATGCCAAATAATTTATGAAAGAATTAGATTCAAATTCTCGAGAACAATGCTAGAGTCCATATGCCAAGGGAATAATTTACATACAAAGAACCTAAATGAAGCCTGGACAATTTTTAGAAGACCTAGCCTGAGAAAAGTTTACAATGGAAAACAACTAGGGAACCAAAAAAATCCACACCTTCAAAGAGGATGGAATATACCAAATACAAACCTTCCTAGCTGCAGAAGCCAAAATTGCAACTTTGATACCCATAGGTTAGAGGCCTTAGAACTTCAAGAGACCAAGCCAGTGTGAACCAAAGTGTCTGCACTCATGTGCAATGGGTGCAATGTACCAGACCATGTCCTTGAGGAATGTCCCCTACCAATGAACCAATTAGATAATTGATGTGCACAAGTGAATGCCACATATCAGAGGATCGTTGAACAATCCCTATGCACCCGACTTATAACCCAGGTTGGAGGAATCATCCAAATTTTTCATGATTCACAAAATTCAAATGTAGGCAGTCCAAGTTTCAATTCAGCAGAACCCAAGGCCTAATCTTGGTGATAAACACCCTGCCATCACCAGGACTTTAATATTAATGAAAAGAAACTTGAGTTCTTTAGAGAAAAGCCTGAAAACCCATAGCCAAATCTAATGCTGACACCTAACGCCACCTTAAGTAATTTCATGCAAACCATAGGCCAAATTCTGAATTCAAATTCTCAGAGCTATAGTCTTGCTTGGAAATGCAAGTGAGTCAGCTAGCATCTACCATAAGTGAATGTGAACGAGGTAGGCTACCTAGCCAATCTGAGCCCAACCTAAGGAATCAAAATGGTTAGACCATCCTAAGAAAATCAGGTTAATCAGGTTAATGCTATTCATTCCTTGAGATCAGAAAAATAAGTGGATAATAAGGTAAGATACACATGACACTAGAGAAGACTTGAGTACTGAGTCTGTTGAGCCACCCTAATGAATAATCTACCTTACAAACTTCAAGGCTCCTGAAACTGATAGTGCACCAAACCAGATGCCCACAATCTCTAAGAGCTTCCATTTCCTGAATCGATTAAGGTCTAATAAAACAATCAAAATATTTAGACAAAATGTTACAGGTATTTAAGCAAGTTCAAGTAAATATTTCCTTCTACTAGACATGATCCAATAAGTTTCGACTTATGCCAAATTCTTAAAAGATTTTTACACCAATAAAAAAGATGACTAATGTACCAAAGAGAGCTTTCTTAGCAGCAAGTGTGAGTTCATATTTGTTAAGTCATATGCCTATAAAGTACAAGGACCCAAGGATCTCCAATAATTTCATGTGTCATAGGAGAAATCCACATTGAGAAGGCATTACTTGATTTAGGGGCTAGTGTAAATATTTTGCCCTATTCAGTTTATGAGCAATTAGGATTGGAAAAGCTTCAGCCAACAGGGATCACATTATAATTAGCAGATCGATCTTTTAGGATCCCCAAGGGAATGGTAGAAGATGTTTTGATTAAGGTTGGAAAATTTTATCTTTTCAGTTGATTTTATCATTTTGGAGACTGAGCCAATATCAAATCCTAAGGAATCAAATCTCCAGTGATTTTAGGAAGATCAATTCCTAGCTACTGCTAATGCTGAAATCAATTATTGAAATGGACTTATGAAACTATCTTTTGGAAACATGACTATCGAGCTGAATGTTTTCAATTTGGAATAGGAATCTACCAAGCATGCTAATATAAGTATAGTCCTAAGATTGAAATTTATGAACCCATAGACATTAGCGATGAGGAAGTCGATCTTGAATCTAGTATCTGGCCAACCCATGAATATGAGAACCTAGATAAAATACTTGGAGATAATAAAAATGGCCAGAGATGGGAGCCTCCCACTGAATCCCTAATAAAAATGACTAAACCATCACCTAAGTCATCAAAAGAAGAGGCACCCAAAGTAGAGTTAAAACCCCTCCCTGCGCACCTCAAGTAGGTATATTTAGGTCCAAAAAAAATCTTGCCTGTAAGTTATTGCATCAGACCTTGAATCCTAACCAAGAAGGAGGAATTATTAGCGGTGATAAGAGAAAACCTAAGAAGCGATAGGTTGGACCATGGCAGACATTAAAGGAATAAGCCCTTCCATAGTTCAACATAGGATACACCATAGAGGAAGAGGCTAAACTAACTCAAGATGTCCAAAGAAGATTGAACCCAGCCATGAAGGATGTAGTCAAAAAAGAAATTTTGAAGTTGTTGGATAATGGAATTATTTATCCCATATTTCTGATAGTTCATGGGTAAGCCCTGTACAAGTGGCTACCGAAGATATCTGGGGTAATAGTAGTCCAGAATGAAGCTAATGAACTTATCCCAACTAGAACCTAAATGGGGATAGAGGGATCTGTATAAATTATAGGAAATTGAATGCAGCTATAAGAAAAGATCACTTTTCTTTGCCATTTATTGATCAAATGTTGGAAAAAGTTAGTCAGACAAGAATTTTACTATTTTCTAGATGGATACTCTGGTTATAATTAGATCTTCATAGCTTCTGAAGATCAGAAAAAGACCATATTCACCTACCCATTCGAAACCTTTGCTTATAGGTGTATGCCCTTTGGACTATGTAATTCTCCTAGCAACCTTTTAGAGATGTATGATCAGCTTATTTTTCCGATATGATTGAATGATTTCTAGAAATTTTTATGGATGACTTTTCTATCTTTGGAACCTAGCTTCTCTGAATGCTTAAACCATCTAAGACTTGTTCTAGAAAAGATGTAAGAAGAAGCATTTAGTTCTTAATTGGATAAAATAACAATTCATGGTTAGAGAAGGTATAGTTCTTGGCCATGTAATTTCAAAGAAAGGAAATAGAAGTTGACAAGGCCAAAGTTGATCTGATTGTAAGTCTTCCACCACCCAAGACTATTAAAGAAATTTCATTCATTTCTTAGGACATGCTGGATTTTATAGAAGGTTCATACCTAATTTTAGCAAAGTGGCTCATCCTTTGACGAACTTGTTAGCAAAAGAAGCGAAATTTGAGTTTACTTCTAAGTGCCTTGAGTCTTTTGAATTCCTTAAAAAGGCACTCATTTCAGTCCCCATCATTCATCCACCTATCTGGACCGAATCTTTTGAGCTCATGTGCGATGCATCTGATCATGCTGTAGGTGCAGTCTTAGGTCAAAAAATCAACAAGCTATCGAGAGTTATTTATTATGCAAGCAAAACATTAAATGATGCACAGCTTAATTACACCACCATGGAGAAGAAATTCTTAGCTATTGTCTTTGCCCTAGAAAAATTTAGGTCCTATTTGGTTGGATCTCATGTTATTGTCTATACTGATCACTCAGCCATTAGACATCTCCTAGCAAAGAAAGATGCTAAGGCACATTTAATTCGATGGATCTTGCCCCTTCAAGAATTTGTCCTAAAAATTAAGGATAAGAAAGAGACAGAACTGATCACTTATCCTGAATCATAGTTGCGCCATCTAACAAACCACCTATCAATGAGTATTTTTCAGATGAACAACTCATGTCGGTATCCACTGAACCTTGGTATGCAGATATTGTAAATTATTTAGCCATTGGTAAAGTGCCTTCTCATTAGACTAGTCAGGATGAACACAAATTTTTTTCCCAAGTAAAGTATTTCATTTGGGATGATCCATATCTGTTTAAATAGTGTCCTAATCAGATCATTAGGAGGTGTATTCCTGATAATGAGGTTAAAAGTATTCTATCATTTTGTCATGACCAAGCATGTGGTGGTCATTTCGCATCTAAGAAGACTATTGCCAAAGTACTTCAATGTGGATTTTATTGACCTAATTTATTTTAGGATGCACATGTGTACCGTAAAAGTTATGATCGATGCCAATAAATGGGTAGGATTACAAAGAGAGATATGATGCCACTCAATCCAATCTTGGTAGTTAAAATTTTTGATGTCTGGGGAGTTGATTCTATGAGACCATTTTTGTATTTCTTCGAAAATGAGTATATCTTAGTGGCTGTTGATTATATTTCCAAGTGGGTAGAAGCTATTCCATGTAAGTCCAATGATAGCAAAGTGGTTATTAAATTTTTTAAGAAAAATATTCTCTCTCACTTTGGTACTCCTAGAGTAATCATTAGTGATCGAGGAATACATTTTTGCAATTGACCCTTTACCGCATTAATGAAGAAATATAATGTTACCCACAAGTTATCCACACCATATCATCCTCAAGACTAGTGGGCAAGTTGAAGTGCCCAATAAGACAAATCAAACAAATCTTGGAGAAAACTGTTAATGCCAATAGGAAGGATTGGTCTGTGAAATTAGTTGATGCACTTTGGGCTTACCGCACTACCTACAAGACCAACCTAGGAATGTCTTCCTTATAGGATTGTGTTTGGAAAACCATGTCACTTGCCTGTTGAGTTAGAACATAAAGCCATGTGGGCAATAAAAGAAATTAAATATGGACCTAGATGTAGCCAAAAATCATAGGAAAGCTTCAGATCAATGAATTAGAAGAACTAAGAAATAAAGTTTATGAGAATGCCAAGGTATACAACGAACAGATGAAAGTATTTCATGATCAAGTAATTCATAGAAAATCTTTTACTTATGGACAAAAAGTTTTTTTTTATATAATTCAAGGTTACATCTTTTTCCTGGAAAGATTAGGTCTAGATGGACAGGACCTTTCTTTGTTAAAGAAGTTTTCCCATGCGGGGACTGTAGAGATTGAAAACCCAAGCAATGGTATTATTTTCTAAAGTTAATGGTCAACGATTGAAATCATTCTTGGAATTACCCATAGAATCCTATGGAGGAAGTCATGGTTCTTTATGAACCAACATATCTTCGGTTAGTCTGTTATCACTAGTTTAGTCTGGCTGAAGACTTTAAACTTAGCGCTTCTTGGGTGCAACCCAATATTCCTTGAATCTAATTTATTTTTTTTTAGTTTATTTTCTTTTTAGGCTAAGCTGGAGAAGGATCAAAAGCTTCAAGGCCCATGCTAAATGAATAAACATAATTTACACACTTTTATTTGTTCTCCCTCCCCATTGAGGACAATGTCAATTAAGTTAGGGGGTAAAAAAAAATATCAAATTTTAAAACTATTTTGAAAAAAAAAATTTGGATAAAACTATATTTTAGGAAAGAGAATCTTAAGCAAAATAAACTCGGAAAAGTAATAAAATTAGAATGTACTAGCTAATAATGGTAGCGAGTTAAGAAGTAAATTACTTGGTCAGACCACTAGTAGCCTACTTAAGTCATTTAAAGGCTAACAACACTTCTAATTACACATGCACACTAATGAAGCAAAGTAGCTGTTGATTATAAGGCTAATTGAGGATTTAATTATCACTAAAAATTGGTGGTTTTTATATAACTCAATCATAGAAATTTGAATTTAAGGAAAAAGTTATCTGCTTAAAATAAAAAATAGAAAATACAGAGTATATGTGGCTTATCCTAAACATAGTAACCGGATCTCTGCACCTAAGTCAAATGTGGAAGTTCACATCAAACGGTGAAGGAAAGGCTAAGATGCTCAGCACTATTACTCTTTTCAAAAAAAAAAAAAAGTAGTGTGAAAGCTACCTTAATTCATGCACTTAACTTGGGAGTATATAAAAAAATTAACCAAAATAGATAATAAAAAAAGATTCATTTGTCCTTTGAATTAACACCCAAATGCTAAGTTAGTATTCACGAAGTGCTAAAAATCTTTAGATGAACTTTAAGAAAATTTTAGATTAATCTGCCATGAAATTTACTTCTGAAACTTAATACCTAGTAATACTATCTAAACTTTTGTTCTTAAATCCTAGACCTATTCTTGTGAAGAAGGATCTCAATGAAAAATGGTAATCTAAACTAAATTCTTTCTTTACTCGAGGACGAGCAAAGCTTAAAAGTTGGGAGATATGATAATTACCATAAATTTATCTATAAGAGAATCAATTTATTAATTAATTTATGTTTATTTTTTAGAATTAATAATTAATTGATACATATTTTTAAAAAATTCATATTTTTTATTAATTAAAAATTAATTAAAAAAATAATAAAAATTAAAAAATAAAATTTTATAATCAATGGAAAGAGCTTATTTTTTGATCATAATGAAATAAATTTCACGTAAAACAGAGCTAAAACGAAGAAGATATGAATTTCTAAAGAAATAAAATAAATAAAAATTAAATGAAAATAACATGTGGCTCAACCGTCACGTCCAAATGCGCTGAGCCAAGCTGACGAAGCCAACGCACCAAGCTAGCCATCCAAGTTGAGCCAAGCCACAAAAGCCATCAGTCGATCTACGATCCAGGTGTGGACCGCTAGCTCAACAGAAACCAGTGAACCATAGAGCGATACGTGGTGGACCTAGACCCTTAAAGGGTTCATAGAAATCTATTGCAGCTCATAGGGCATTTTGGACTTTTTACTCGGTTACAAGAGGCACTGATTGGTTGTGGTGTATGGTGCAGTTGGTCCATGCAGTCCATGGGAATAATAAAGGTGCGATTGAATGACTACAGTTGCTTGCAGTCAAGATCGAATGGTGGAGGTATAAAACTAAGTATGATTCAAACTTAGCTTCACGTGGATCGCCATCCAATGGACAGCACTCGATCCAGGGGATGATCCGATGGTCTAGAATGATTCTGATGGTAATCTAGACTCCCAATGCACAATCAGCAGCCAGATTTCCTCCATCAATGCGCTATCAATGGCCAGAATTTAATCTGATCTGATCTAGGCCGATACACATTCAATTTTGATGATTTTTGATCCGTTGGATTCCTATTGAATGGCTAGATTTCACCAAACTTACCAAATTCATATCAGAGCTATTTTAATCCAAATTTTGCTCATATTTCTTTATGTTTTCATGATTAAAAATGCTCTTAGTCCCACATTCCCTCCAAAAAAAATCTCCAGCCCTCCTAGCTCTGTAAAAAGGATCCCAAAACTCCAGAAATTAATAGATCTGGTTGAGAGGAAAGCCAAGCTCAGGATTGAAGGTTGCTTCAAAGCTTACAGTGCTAAGAAGAAGAGCCAATCTTCTACGCCATCGCCACGCCTATGCTGATCTTCGATCTCCTTCTAGTTTTCATTTTCTCTTTTCCTTTTCTTTAATTTTTTCTATTTAAATTCTACATTTGAGTTTTAATAAAGAAAGCTTTATTACTCTTTTTAATTCTAGCTCTTTAAATTAATTGTTCTTTTCTTTTGCTCTTTAATTTTATCACAAATAGCCGCTAAGATCTAAATATTGGATCTTAGTACCAAGTTTATTTTTTTTTGCACAATTTAAATTTTACTTTTATTTATAAATCTATTTTCTGACTTTAATTTTCTTTTCAAAAATCTTTCTTTTTCTTTTCTTTTAAAAAAAATCAAAGATTTTAGAATTAAATCATTGCCACTCTATGGATTCGACCCGACTCATTACTCTCTTCAAAACTTTTAATTAATTTAAAAAATTAGATTTAAACTGATAAACATGATGTCTTAATGACAACATCGCATTCCAATCATTTAACTATAGACTTACTTAGAATCCTATTTAATAGATAACAAGTCGATTCGAGTGCATATCCCTAGAAGGATATCGACAAGATGGCAAATCCTGTCACGAATCGGACCATGTCTAATAGAGTTTGGTTCCTCCTTTCAGACACACCATTATGCTGTGGTGTTTTAGGAGGAGTCCATTGAGAGACAATTTCATTCTCTCCTAGATATGTGAGAAACTCACCAGAAAGGTATTCTCCTCCTTGGTCAGTCAAAGAGTCTTAATACTCTTTCTAATTTATTTTTCTACTTCACTTCGAAATCATTTGAACATTTCAAAAGAATCTAATTTATATTTCATCAAGTAGACATATCCATATCTGAATAGATCATCTATGAAAGTGATGAAGTAGATATATCCATCTCTGAAAGTTATGCTCATTGGTCCACGTACATCAGCATGTACTAGACCTAAGAGCTCATTGGCTCTTTCACCTTTTTCAGTGAAAGATGACTTGATCAACTTATCAAGAAGATAGGACTCACAGGATGAATGTGATTCACAATCATTAACTTTGAAGATTCCCTCCTGAGTTTACCTGTTTATCATTTTATTATTTATACGACCTAGCCTATAGTGCCACAAGTAGATATCTAATACACTATCTAATCTAGGATGCTTGCCAGTAGAATAGACTATATTAACAGGTTGTGATAATATATATACACCATTGTTTAATTATCCATAGAAAGCAGTAACACCATTCATAATGATATTATAAACTCATTTCCTTATTGAAATTTCATAATTGTTCATGGCCAAACGGCCTACAAAAATAATATTTAAAAAATATTAGGATAGAAATGACAATCACTAAGAATAATAGTATAAGATTTAAATACAAGTTTCAAAATTTCTAAAGCTAGAACTGGAATCGATCTTCCATCTCTAATATTCAGGAATCTCTCCTTGGTCGAATCTTCTACTAACCTGCAACCCTTGCAACGAATTGCAAATATGATAAGGGCTATCGATATCCAATACCCAATCAGTAATATCATAAACAGAAAAGTTGCAAGGAGTTATCAAATAAATACCTTACCCAGCAACAGCTTGCTTCTTTCTCTTCTTGATTGGGTCTAGAAAGATAATGTACTAAGGACAGTTCCTCTTTCAGTGCCTCCACTTCTTGCAAAAGAAGCATTCTGCTTTGACTCTTTATCGAGCTTGATCTTTAGGGTCTAAGCCTGCACAGGTGTCCTAGCATGAACATGCACCTTCTTGGCTTTCTTCTTCTTGTTCTTCTTTCCTTTCTCAAAGAATCGAAAACGAGAAGATGAACCTCCCACTAAGTTCACCAACTCCTTATGGAGTTGGTGATTCTTCTCAAAGTTCTGAAGTAACCCTAGTAACCCGTGATAGTCCACTTCAAGCTTTGACATTCTATAAGGTGTAAGGAATGGAAAATAAGACTTGGGCAGTGAGTTCAGTATTGCATCTTTCCTAAGTTCTTTGTGCAAGAAAAAGCTAAGTTTGCTCAAGCGCTCTATCAGCTTGATTATGTACAATACATGATCAGTGATAGAGGCACCATCCCGCATTCTAGCATTAAAGATGGCACAACTAGTCTTGTGCCTCTCAACATCATCGGGACGTGCCAAAAGAATCCTCCAACACATAGAGCATTTTGTTTGGCTGAGCTGTCTCAAACTTGCGACTGAACTCATCGCTCATCGCAGACAGCATAAGGTAGCGCACCATGGTTTGGTCACTGAGCCACTTCTGATAAGTGTCTCTGATTCTTCCACATGCTTTGGCAGCTAGCTCCTCAGGTGCAGGATCCATCAGCACATTTAGGATCCGTTCAAGCTCCAGGATAATCTTCAACTTTTGGTACCAGCTATCAAAGTTGGATCCCACCAACTTATCATTGTCCAACAATGATCGGAGCGATAGAAGAAGTGGCCATGTCTACACAAACAAAAACCAAAATCTAATTAGTAATTGATTCATTAAACCTAAAGATTTGGACTTTAATCAAAAGATTTCTTCCACTATTTTATTTGAATTGGTAGCCTCTACCTCCAATTTGAGTAATTATCCTAATTTCTTAGTAGGTACTAGAATCCACATAGACTGTACGCATGCCCAACTTTGATTGGCCCACCCATGTGCATCTAAGGATAGGTCCATAATTAATTATTTCGTAAAATAATTTTTAGTAATTAAATTTTGCCCCAAGCCCTAATTAGTTGGCTTTGGCCGTCTTAGAAAATGGTCCAGTTAGGTCCAACCATTAACATGACCATACTTGGTCCATCCAACCAATGAATGATCAGGCCCAACTTTGGTTGGCCCACCTAACCATCATTTAGAAAGATGTATCCAAGAGATCATATAATGAATGATAATTCCATCAACCGATAAGCACCAGGCCTTTGGGCCTCCAATGACTATCCAACTGATGAACCCAATATCATCCACTTTAATGGGAGGCTATGATCCAGTTATCATATAACTATTTTATTTTAGGGATCTAATAATTTTAGAGAATTAATTTATAGAAGTGAGTAGGTCAGATTAACCAGCTTGTCATGATCCTTCCACTAACTTCACCAAGTCAGCTTAAGGAAGACTATTAATAGGCTCGTCTAGGAGCACCTAAATCAGTCAAACTGATTTACCTAGCTGACATGGGTTAGTTCGAATAGTCAAGTAATCTGATCAAAACATAATCTCACCAAGAGGTCAGATAAGTTCGATCAGTGGAAAGGTCTGCCAGGCTTACCTTAGACACCATAAAAAATGGCTAGATAAGCGGACTGCCAATTAAAAACCACTGGTCTGGTTTACCATTGACACCAACTAGTTTAATTAGTTTCAAATAGATTAATCTAACAGTTCGTGCTAGACCGCATAACCAAGAATCAAGTCCATCTTGGATCTTATTAAAGATATGGACTTGACCAACTACAACTATTGTAATTGATCTAAAGAATCTTTGACCTAATCTAGGACAACAATTGATTAGATTTAGTCAATTCTCTAATTAAGTCCATTCTTTAATCTAACCCTTGGTCTAACCCAATTAATGGACCTAATCCCCACTAACCCATTTAACCTAATGTGTTATGATTTCTATCTTAGGAACTTCAATTCACAATCCTAGATCCTAATTAGTCAACTTCTTAATTCTCAATTATGTTTTGGGCTGAGGGTTGTGGTTTGATTGTTCAAAATTAATTTTCATGTTCATAAAATATTTTTATAACATGATTCTATCAACCAAGTTGCATTTTTGATTTATAATCAATATGCATCTAAAGTAAACATAAAACTACTTTAGATCTAATCTAAATAGGATCACGTAATTTAAACAGTTTCAATAATAATCAATCATAAATCTCTGTTGATCAAATCTAATATATTTATGATGATTGAAATCAAATTAAATAATTTTAATCAGATCATAAAATCTCTTAGATCTAATCTAAAATTTTATGATAAATATTTTAGATCAGCACGTACTAGGATAACCTATTCACTATAAGGAATAAATCTTACAGTAGGACAATCTTATGACAGTCCATGTAATCTAAATTTTATTATTATTATTATTATTATTATTAATTTTATATTTAATAATTAGATTATAAATTAGATCTAATCTAAAAAATAATCTAGACATGCACAAAAATCATGTAACAAGATCTTGCCTTTGATTCCAATTGAAGAAACCAGATCTAGGATTTCACAGGTAGATCTTAAAATTTTTTAAATATTTTACAATGTAAGACTTAAATAAATCTAAAATTTATTAAAATAATCATGTAAATATCTAGATCTCAAATCTATTACATAATTAAGGTATGATATTACATCAAAAATTAAAATAAAATAAGAAAGAAAAAGGTTGATCAAATCAACCTAGATCTATACTACATCAAATACGGGTATGAAGTTTATAGATCAGATCTATTACCTAAGTAAGTTTAGACATTCTAACTTGTTGATCCAGACTTGAAGATGAAGTCATGAGCCACACATGCATCCGACCTCTAGGAGTCATCCACACGAGCCTACGATCTCTGATCCAATGTCTGATGCAGAAAATCAGCACATCGTGCTAGTACTATACTGATCCTTCTTCGATGATCGATCTGATGCACCCTTCTTCAAAATTTAGACTCTCCAAAATATGAAAAAAAAGATGAGAGTTTGCTGATCAGAGAGTCTCTAAAAAAAACTCAAAAGAAAGGAGGAGAGATTGAGAGTAAAACTGCCCTAGAAGAAGATGCTCTTCTTCTTCTCTTTTCTCTCACCTAGACACCTAGTTTGGTACCTATAGAACCCCCATGCCCAAGGACCCTCTTACATTGATTTTTGTACACACAAAAACTCTCTCAAGGATCTATATTTCTTAAAAAAATTAGAATAAAATTCATCCAATAAATAGGAAAAAAGAAGAGTCCAAGTTAGATCAAATTCTTGGACTAGGAATATCCAAACATAGAAAGTTGTTGGGGTGCCCAACTCTTGGGCGCCTCCTCAATAATTTTTAGTGTGGACAAGCAAGAGAGGGTGCATAAAAAAAAATATTATTTTCATGGAATAAGAGAAAAATTAATTAAAAGAGGGGGCAGCACTCAAGGGAAGATATTTTGGTCAACAAGGATTCTATCTCATAGAATCCTAAGCAAAACCAATTCCTCCTTTGACTTGGTCTTCCACCTAACTTTCAAATATGACTTGGAGGAAGAGAGGAGGCATGAAAATCAGAAAGAAAGGGATTTTTCATGAAAAATATCTAGAAAATAGGTATGGGGGGCATTGGGACCAAGGTGGCGCAAGGAGATAGAGAGTCCTAGTTACACTAGGACTGCTATTTTGACTTGGTCAAGCAAGATCTTTTAACCAAATAAAATAAAGATTAAACCAATCCAATTAAATAAGACCCTAATCCATTTAAGGACTTAATTAAATCAGATTTAATTTTGATTTATTTTCTAATCAAATTAAAAAATTAGGTTAATCCGAGTCCTAGTTAGGCTAGAACTAGTTCTTCCTTGCACTTGGCTTATCCAATAAACTAATTGGACTTGATCCAATCAAGCACAAACCAAATCTAATTAAATTATATTTAATTAGACCTAATCTCAACCTATTGGCTTAATCAAATTAAGCTAATTAGCAATTCAATTGCTAATCGATCCTCCTGCAATACTTGCACTAGGTTAAACACTAATCGTATTGATTGTTTAACCCTAGAATGATTCTTAATCATTGATCAACCATCTGATAAGATCATAGGCTCTAATGTGTACTACCTCATAGGTTCGATTAGCAATTAAATTATTGATCAACCAAATTCATCTGATGGATTACACTGGCTAAGGTTTTGCTATATTGAAATACAGTGATACATTCTTCTCCAACTCATAGGTTCGATAGATGAGGAGTAGCCTTATGATGATCATAAGAATCAAGTCCATAAGCGCATGGCCATGGTAGAGTGAAATAATAGAAAGTGTTTCTATTAGGATTTTCACATTAGACTTGAATCGAATGATTAATTCACATGATGGAAATTAGGGTTTGATGAGATCACCTTAACCCTAATCTAGTCAGAGCTCAAGATAGAGGAACTTAATCACAAAGGTAACTGCATTAAGAGGTTCGCTTTGAATTTTGATGGACTACTAGGTGTCACTGGTGGATTTTGGAAGCAATTAGAATGATTTGGATGATCGATCATACTAGTTGTTCTAAATCAAAAAAGTTTTGATCCATCAGAAGGTGTTTCGATGATATCGATGATAAGAGATTGCGACATATCCCATTACCATACAGAACTAAACCTAACTGGATCACACAAATAAGGGTTTGAATTTGGATATCATCAATTGGATGAACCTAGTTCGATTGATTTGAATAAGATTCAATTAGGTTCAAGAAAATCGTGCTAGCACACGATTGAGCCTAATGTTCTCCTTTAACAATCATTAAAGCCTATCTCGACTGAGCCAAATATGTTTGGGCTCACTTAGGAACCTTTACATAGTCTGTCTAGAGCTTGTCCAGGTCAGAAAATGATGGTCTTAATTTATGAAAAAAATTTAAGATAACACCTGCTATTTTTTGTCACTTGCTAAATCTTATCTTTAGACATTAGTCAAATGTTAACCTTGGATGCTTAAACATCTACCCATATGACATGCACCCATAGGAGAGCAGCTAGAGACTTGTCCCCTGCTAAAAAGTAGATAGGTAGGGGGAGCATGCCTAAGAAAGTGTGTTCCCCATGAGGATAAAAGATGGAGTCCCTATAAGGATGGGACTTCAATTGCTTCAGGGGATTAAATTATGTGCAACCAAGAAGACTTGTTTGACCCAGTCTTGGCGCCACCTAAGGAGAGATTTGAGGATCTCTAATCTGATTGGATCAAATGATATCATCCCACCAATAAAATTTAGATCTGATTGCATAAAGGACAGTGATTGGCCAGGATGATGTGGCACTGCATGACGTAGCAGGGTCTATACAAACCCTGTCTGCACTTAGAATTCACTTCTTCTACCTTTAGCCCATGCCACATAGCCCCTCTCCCTCCTACTCCATGCCACCCTCTGATCCTCTCTCTCCTCTTCGATGCCAAAGGGATTTTGGGCACGAGGAAAGTGCAATCCAAGCAAGTGAAAGGCATCAGAAAAGGAAGAAGGACAGCACTGCTGCAAGAGACAACGATTGTTCTTCAAAAGCTATTTTAAAGACCTTTAAGATCAGATCTAGATATGATTTTTGGACAAATGATTGAAAAAAAGAAGGTTCTTTAGATCCTCCTCGAGTGGATACCAGTAGAGGCCAGGCACTTGCGTGGCTACATCCAAAACCTCGGACAAACATCGAGATCATCATAGGATAATTGGATTACCTAAAATAAAGATATAATTAAATTAGATTTAATTTTTATTTTTATTTTTATTTTTATTACCAGATCAATAAGATTAGGTTTGAGGAGTCTCATATTTGATTAGAATCTTAGAGAAAAATTTTTAAAATATCCCTCCTAATCTAATTAGATCTGAATGAACCTGATCCAAAAAATAGATTTTTTCCTTCACAAAGCATAGTGAGTTGCTTGCAAGTCACTAAGGTGATCTCAGATCTAAGTGATACTTATACCTATATCCCATCAAAGATATTCTCAATAGTAGATTGTTCTGGAGTTGGTCATGTTCAATGACAATGTATCCATACATCTCATCTGTATGCCATACCAGTGTCTCCACATATCTTGGTTAAGAGGATAACCAATCTATATGGCATACAGCGACCTATGCTCGATAGCTGCTGTCATCCTTATTAACAGTCTATCATTTGGTCATGAATAAATTTAAGGACTAATCGATAAATCCTTTTTTTATCAAAGCTAAATAGTCCTAAGAACTTCATCACAACAATGGAGTTCATTAGAAGACGTAAACTTGTGATGAAAAGGATGTCAAAATATTTTTATTAATTTATAAATCAATTACAATATCCCAACCATTAATAGGCTAACGATTGGCTTTGGAACATAATTTCCAACAAAGCATCCTTCATTCTAGGAATTAAGGTCTATAGAGATAGACCAAATAGGATGCTAGGTCTTTCACAAAAGATGTACATAGAGGAAGTGCTAAAGAGATTTAGCATGGAAAACTCCAAGAGAAAATTGGTACCCTTCCGACATGCCATTCATCTCTCCAAGAAAATATGTCTCAACACACCTGAGGAGATTGAATGCATGAGCAAGATCCCTTATGCTTCAGCAATAGGGAGCCTCATGTATGCCATGTTATGTACATAACCTGATATAGCCCATGCTATGAGTATCAGAAGTAGATATCAGTCGAATCTAGGTGAAGAATACTGGACTTCTATGAAATGTATCCTTAAGTACTTGAGAAGAACTAAGGATATGTTGTTGGTTTTTGGTAATGGAGAACTCTAAGTCCAGGGATATATAGACTTGAATTTTATGTCCAATATAGATGATCGAAAGTCGATATTTGGAAGTCTGTTTATATGTAATGGTATTGCTATCAGTTGAAAGAGTTCCAAGCAGACAATGATAGCAGATTCCACCATAAAAGCAGAGAATATTGCTACGTCAGAAGTTGTGAAGGAGGCATTCTGGTACAAGAAGTTCACCACGGAGATCGAAGTGATGCCATCAGATGCTTTTCCTCTGTACCGCGATAATAATGGTGCCATATCCCTTGCTATAGAGCCGAGGTCTCACCAGAAATCTAAGCATATTGAGCGGCGATACAACCTCATCTACGATTACCTCAAGAAAGATTACGTCGAGATCAAGATAGTCGATTCCATAGATAATGTGGTAGATCCACTTACAAAGCCATTGGGCCAGCAAAAGATCGAAACCTACCTTGAGAAGATGGGACTTAGATTTGTAGCCAATTGACTTTAGGTCAAGTGGGAGTTTGTTAGATATGTGTGTCCTAGAATATAGATTGACTGATACTGGTAATATACTTCTAAGGGCAAAATTATAATTTTAACTATAAATAATAAAATAGATTATTTTCTATCATTGTATGTATTTTGAAAGTATCTATGATACATCTTTTGAGTTAATGATAATAATAATTCATATTTTCAAGAATTAAAAATTTAAGACCTAAATTTTCATTATTAACTCATAAAATGCCCTCGACCGTAGGATCATCATGAGTATGGTGATTGATCTAGAAGGTTGGTATACGATCGCTTCATTAGGAGAGATAAGTCTTAAGTCTATAGTGTAGAGACAGCGAAGTGAGAGTACAAATATTTGTTAGAGAACGAGGGCATTGAGCATGACCACCTCGAGTAGTCATAAGGAAGTCTACCTTCTCGTCGATGACTGGCTCGAAGCTACAATGGTGTATCTAGTTCTTTGACCTGAGGTGCATCGGTAGTTCACCTTGAGGGTGTTATAGTTTGACTACAC
>QRFJ01000967.1:252576-279746 GCA_006176705.1 Cocos nucifera | reverse complement strand
CCTCGAAACTTTCGGTGCTACCCGCTCTCTATAGCCATAGGTATAATTTTTTTTAATTTTATAGCATTATTTATTAATCATATATATTTATAATAATTTATAAAATATTTATAATAAATATTATAAATATTTATTATAAATATTATAATTATCTGCATGTCATAGTTTTTGGATGTGCCGTGGCGATAGCCTTGGGCTGTGCCATATCGATGGTTGTGGACTAGGCCTATTAATGGATTGGATTCGGATCAAAATCTAAATATTCAAATTTGAACCTAATTTTAATTACTAGTATCATATCTGAACCTAAATATTCAATGGGTCTGTACTTGAAATACTCGATCCGGACCCTAATGGATCTCAGAAGGTCGGACCCAATTTTGGGATCCGAAACTAAGAAATGGAGAGACTGAGAGGGAGATCGATAGATTGAGAGAGGGAGGGCCGATCGAGGGAAATCGAGAGAGGGAGAGTGGGAGATCGAGAGAGCGAGAGAGGGAGGAAGGGGGTCCGACCTCATCGACATCACTGAGAGGGATGGGGTCCGGCCTTGCCGATGAGGGAGATCGAGAGAGTGAGAGAGGGAGGGATGGGGTCCGACCTCACCGATGAGGGAGATCGAGGGAGGGAGAGAGAAAGATTGAGAGATGAAAAAGCTAGGAGGAAGGGGGTCGACCTCACCACCATCGTCGGCGAGAGAGATCGGCTCGGGCCATGATCGAGCTGACTGGGGGAGGACCTGAGCTGGATGTCTCAGGCACGGAGCTGGCTCGGCTTTTGAGCGAATAGAATTTGATGTCTTTCTAATGTTCCAACTTTAAGCCCTAGAGTACCACCATCATCTACTTTATTCTTTTTTCAGATTTTTGGATTAACACCAAGATTCATGCAAGAGATCGGATCTACGACTATTGCTTATCCTTAGTTATTTATGAATGTAATTCATGTTATAGAATTTATTGCATAATATTTTTTGGATATTTATATCTTTTTGCTTTTGTTTATTGTATTGCATAATGATAGATCCGTCAATTGATTGGTATATGTATTAAAGACTATTTATTGATGCTGTACTAATATTATTGTTCAATATGTTATATTGATTAATGTTGTAGGTCACGATGGAACCAAAATGCCATTTAGCTTTCACCCCTGCCTCTCGATGGGTTATGCACAGCTCAGCATCCGAGGAGTAGTCGGAGTATACTTCATCCACCTCGGCATCAACTGCTCAGGAACCTCTACCGCTAGCATCTACTCCACCATCGGCATCTACTCTACTGGCGACATCTACTCCATCGACATCTGAGCCTCCACCGTTGCCCACATCTCTAACACATGCTACTCCATCGACATCTGAGTGTATATTTTTATTATATTAGCATAATTTTATTTTTTATATAGTATTTGTATACTTATATATTTGCATAATGTATTTGCATTATAGGTGCATCATCCAGCCGGACATTTCACGGTCCCACACATATGGCACACGTGTGGAACCGCCGGCATCAGATGATGGTCTATTACGATGTGAAGGAAAGGTCGGTAGGAGAGACCGCATGGGAGATGCATTCCTTTTTTGGAGTGCTTATGAGGTGGTCGGACATCATTCTCGTAGAGCCTAGAGACTGGCATTTGATAGATGCTACCGTTAGGGATCGGGTATGGGAGGAGATATGGATAAGTACATGCATCTTAGTTATATTTATGCATTTTGTATATTTACACTATATATGTTTGATTAGAATAATTTTATAATTAATTTTTGATAACTTTGTGCAGAGCAGGTATGACTTTTCCGATCATGAGAGAGCTCGAGATGTCCGACTGAAGAAGATCGGAGAGTTGTATCGGGGTTACAAGGTCAAGCTCCACAGAGGATGGCTTGAGCACCGATGAGATACTTCGAAGGAGCTTGTTCCTTGGATACAGGACTATCCTCCGAGTCAGTAGGAGAGAATGGTTAGACACTGGAGGAGCCAGGAGTTCGAGATAAAATTTCTAACTTTTGAATTTTTCAATACACTTAAAGTTTTATTTAAATATTTTTTAAATATTTATTATTTATTTGAATACTTGTTAGGCTATCTTTCATTAAAACTGAAAGAATCATGCAGTCCAAGAGCATACACATACTCTAGGCCGTGAGTCTATGGCCAGTCGTGTGCATAGAGAGATAATTAATTCTAAATCTTACTAGATAAATTAAATTCATATTTTTTATCATCTTTCTGATAAATTAATTTTTTATTATAGTTGATGAGAGATGGAGTGATGCCCAGCCATAGTGAGATCTTTCGATCCAATTGCATGGACAAAATGGGCAGGCCGATGAACACCGCGATCGGACGTATTTTTGTAAGTATTAAATATATTAGTATATATTATTAGTATTATAGCATTTTTTATAAAATTTTTTTTTAATTTATAATTACAGGATCAATTAGATGTGCTTATGAGCGAGGGCCCAGATACCTCTAGGCTCCATGACCATCTGTCTCAGGTCCTTAGTACTTTGAGAAGATTCGATGCAGGCCCGGATACATATCAATGACCTACTGGTTTGAGGTAAGCATCTCCTCACAGACTTTTGGTGTCGTCAGTCTGAAGGAGCTTAAGGAGGTATTGGCATGGGCAGATCATGCTACGATGTGGGCAGATCGGGTTGAGGAGCGTGCATCTTATTTGGAGGACATCGTGAGAGACATGATGTCGATGCTAAGCGCACATTTTGGAGTCATGAGCTTCGAGGATATGTTGGCCTGTATTCTAGCTTTAGCTCGAGCTCTGACTCTAGATCCAGCACCAGCTCCAGCTCCGGCTCTGGCTCCCGGTGACGACAACGATGATATAGATTTAGGAGACTTTTGATGTATTTTATTTTTTTAAAAAAATATTATAATAAATTTTATTTGATAATAATATTTTAGTATTTTAGAATAATTTTTATATTTATTATATTTTTTTATATTATATATCTATATTTATCAGATAAAATATATAAAAAAATAAAAATTTTATTTTTTTAATTATTCAAGATCTATGGCAGCAATTTTATAACCGCTGCCATATTTGAACCAACCACTGCCATAGGTTTCTGGTGCAAACGATGCCAATGACTACATTAGATTTATGGCAGCGGTTAAAAAATTATTGCTATAGATTATCTATGGCAGCGGTTATGTAATCGCAGCTATAGATAATCTATGACAGCGGTTACATAACCGCTGCTATAGGTCGATATATTATAGTAGTTTATAAATCACTGCAATAGGTCATCTATGGTAGTGATTCAAATAACCACTGTAATAACTGCTGCCATAGGACTACGATGATGGCTGCAGTAGCAGCTGATAAGTGGTAAAAATATACTAATAAAAGTATTAAATTATAAAATAAATTAATCTATTTTTTTTTAAAAATTGATATTTTTGTTAATCTTATATAGAAAAGAAGGCCACCAATATGAAGATCTTATTTTTTTGGTTCAGATGAAATAAATTTCAGGCAAAACGGACTTCAAATGAGTCCCAAAATTGAATTTCAAAAAAAATAAAAGAAAATCGAGTCCGGTTCAAACCGATTCAAAAAAATTGGCTCAGCAGACCGTCCAATTGACCGCACCGCAGCTTAGACCGATCCTGCTGATGCAATGCTGATGTCAAGCTAATGTCAGCATTTTTTGCGGTGCATGGTGGACCACTTTGAAGGGCATTTCGAGGATTTCACATGGAGAAGCGCGCTCTTGATTGGCTGAAGAATGTGGTGGTCCATGCAACACCGAGCTCGCGCATGGTCTACAGAGGGCAATTTGAAAATTCTGTCTGATCCGATGGGCATCTTTCACTAGAATTTGATCGGACGGCCGAAATGCATGCGCTAACGAACGACAGATGCAGCTCCCGATCGAGATCCAACAGTTGAGATTCATTCCGACTTTAGAACTTAAATGACTCAGAGGCCCTTCTCTATGCACGATCCGATGGCCCAGATTCCATCTTCAAGGCTGATCCAATGGTCCAAATGAATT
Source organism: Cocos nucifera (assembly GCA_006176705.1). Lineage (NCBI taxonomy): Eukaryota > Viridiplantae > Streptophyta > Magnoliopsida > Arecales > Arecaceae > Cocos > Cocos nucifera. Next base: position 275,713 of record QRFJ01000967.1, on the reverse strand, counting down.
TTGATATGATTTAGGATTTTAATATGATTTTTGAGTGATTTTTGGATCGTTTGATCAATATCCAACGATTAGAATTGATCCAAAACTTTTTTTGAGTTATTTTGAGAGTTTTAAACCTAATTTCAACAGAATTTTGGTGGAAAAATCTACCTCTCAACCTATAAAAAGGTTTGCTGTTGTCAAAGAAAAGAGAGGAGGGGAGACAGTGAAAAAAAAAAGAAAAAGAAGAGAAAAAGAGGAGAGAGGTAGAAAGAAAAGAGAGATTTTTGAGAGAAAAGGAAGGGCTTTTAATTTTTTTTCTTTTCTTCTTTCGACAATCAGAACATTGATTAAGGAGCTTCTCTTCTTCTTCACCAAGTTTTTCACATCAAGAGCGACGGACAATCAATTTCAACAATCAAACAGTCTAATTTTTTCATACTGTTTATTTTATTTGCTGTTTTTAAACTTGTTATCATGAACTAAATTTTCTTTTACTAAGGCTAAGGTGTAGCCACTCTTTTGATGCAATATTCAGTATGATTTATTTTTAATTTTAAATTTTATTCATGAGGAGTATATAAATCTGATCTTAATGCTTTTAGATTACTGGCCATCTTCTAATTGATCTGATGAACATAGATGTTACGGACCAAGTACATCTATGTTATTGCTTCTTGATTATATACCTTGTATTATGAATCAAATTAGAATTCATATGCATGCATGCAGGAAATTTTAGTGCACTTTGGATGCAGCGTATTTTAATTAGAGGGTTTCACAAAACTTAATGCATTAATATTTATTTAAATTACACCTGGACCAAAGGATAATTAATAAATATTGATAGTTTTGCTATGCCTGGACCAAAGGATAGTGAATAAATTAGGAGACTCCACCGTCACATGAAATAAAATTAATCTAATAACCTAAATATTGTATTGACTGAGTTGGTGAACCGATTGCCTTAGTAACACATTGCTCTTAAGTTTAAAATCCTAATAATTACACTCTCTCTATTTTCTTAAAATTTTTAATTATTTTTTTATTTTGTTCTTTAATTTCTTATTCTCATAAATCGGTCTTCTAAATAAAGCATAGGAAAGAGCTTTTCAGTACTTATTTTTCAATCCTCTAGGGACGATACTCTACTCATTTACTTTATTACTTGATCGACTGGTGCACTTGCCATAGCTATAGATTAGCATGCATCAAGTTTTTGGCGCCGTTGCTGGAGATTGTGTCTAAAATAATATTAAAATTTTGATCCTAGCTTTACTTTAGAATTTTATTTTTAATTTTTATTATTTTTAAAAAAAATTTTGTTCAGTGCATGACACGTACTGGACATAGTAACTTACTATCCTTTAGATCCAAAAATTGAAAGGACCATTAGAAGACTACAACAAGAAAGAAACATGGCAGCTGAAGATCCTAACGACATCAATCTAGGATTGGATATGGCGATCGAAGGACAGCATGAAGCTATTCGATCAGTACATCATCCATTAAATGATTACATCACACCATCTATAGTCCGATGCAGCTTCGAGCATCAGGAGACCGTCTGTGCGAGCAAACAACTTTGAAATAAAATCGACGATGATCCAGATGATTCAATCAACTGTCCAATTCAGTGGACACGTGCATGATGATCCGAATGCCCATATTTCTAACTTTCTTGAACTTTGTGATACTTTTAAAATTAATGGGGTGTCGGATGATGCTATTAGATTAAGGTTATTTTCTTTCTCTTTATGGGACAAAGCTAAGAGTTGGCTTCATTCTCTTCCTACAGGTTCTATCACAACTTGGGATGTCCTAGCCCAAAAATTCTTAGCCAAGTACTTTCCACCTTCCAAGACTGCCAAGATGCGCAACGATATCACTTCTTTTATGCAGATGGACATGGAGACACTATATGAGGCTTGGGAGCATTTCAAGAAATTACTGAGGAGATGTCCACATCATCAACTATCCGTATGGCTTCAGGTACAAACTTTCTATAATGGTTTATCTCCTACTAATCATTCTATGATTGATGCAGCAGTAGGAGGAAACCATTAACCAAAAAATGGAGGAAGAAGCCTTCGATCTGATCGATGAGATGGCATCAAATAGCTATCAGTGGCAGACAGAATGCATGATGCCAAAAAGACTAGCAGCTGTGTGCAGGGAGTAGATTGTGTGTCCAACCTTACTAGCTGAAATTGCAGTCCCTTAGAGCCGAAGTCAACAACTTGAAGGGAACAGCTATGCATGTTCAGAGCATCACTTGTGACCTATGTGGAGGAGGACACGATACGAGCAATTGCCAGATAGGTAATCCTTTTGCTAAAGCAACTGATACAGCTAATTATGTTGGTAATTTTTTTAGGCCGCAACAAAATAATCCCTACTCCAACACATACAATCAAGGGTGGAGGCAGCACCCAAATTTCTCATGGAGCAATCAAAATGCAGCACAATAGCCACCCCCGAGATTTCAAGTACCTGAAAAGAAGTCCAACATGGAAGAGCTGATGGTCAAATTTATGCAAAACCAAGAAGCAACTATAAAAAATTTGGAAGCCAAACTTAGGCAGGACCAAGCAGCAATTCGAAAACTTGGAGATGCAAATAGGTCAAATGGCTAAGATAATCTCTTGAGAGACCTCAGGGATCCTTGCCCAGCAACACGGAGACCAATCCAAGGGAGCAAGTCAATGCTATCACCCTAAGAAGTGGTACAAAGCTGGAGGAGCCACATCAGAAGAAAGAGACTGAAGAGTCCAACTACAAATAAGGAACCATCAACTAAAATTCGTCAGTCACCAAAACAACCAGCAGATGGATGGTCTCCAGGTATACGGTTTGCGATCCAAATGTGAAGCCCTACGTGCCGTTACTACCATTTCCAGAGAGACAAATACAGCATCCAGATAAGAAATTTTCTAACTTTTTCAAAATTTTAAAGAATTTACATATTAATATTCCTTTTGTAGATGCTATTACTCAAATGCCCAGGTATGCCAAGTTTCTCAAAGAAATCCTAACAAATAAGAAAAAGCTGAAGGAGCATGAGAGAATAAATTTGAATGAAGAATGCTCAGCAATACTTCAAAATAAATTACCACAGAAGCTAAAAGATCCAGGGAGTTTTACTATCCCTTGCATTATTGGTGATTATAGTTTTGATAAAGTTTTATGTGATTTAGGAGCAAGTATTAATCTCATGCCTTTTTCTATTTTCAGGAAGCTGGGTCTAGGAGAACCAAAGCCTACCACTATTACTCTTCAATTAGCCGATAGATCCATCAAATATCCAAGAGGTATAGTGGAGGATGTCTTGGTAAAGGTAAACAAGTTTATTTTTTCTGTTGATTTTATTGTTCTTGATATGAAAGAAGATTATGATGTACCCCTTATTTTAGGAAGACCCTTTTTAGCTACTGGAGGAGCTTTAATAGATGTTCAACAAGAAAAATTAATTCTTAGAGTCCAAGATGAACAAGTTACTTTTAATGTTTTCAAAGATACTAAACATCCTGATGATAATCAAACTTATTTTCTAATTGATATTATTGATAATTCAGTATATGAGAATTCTGTAGAAAATAGGTTTGAGACTATAAAAGCTAGCAATGTCCAAATTGAAAGAGACTCGACCAAACATGAAAGTATTCCAATTGAAGTGGCACCAGATTGATCCACTTTAGAACTTCAAAGAAAGTCAAGCTGAAGACTATAAATCAGAACTACTAGATAGGTTGTTTCTTTTCTTTTTAGTTTTGATCATTTTTCTTTTCTTTTATTTTTCAGTAATTTGTTGTTGCTCTTTTACTGCTTTGGTGTGTATTTTCAATTTTGCAGAGAAAAATCAATGAGAGCTCAAGCAAAATTTCAAAGCTCCAAAGAACCAGACTTGAACCAAATCAGGTGTATTCCTTCCTATCCTTTATTGCACCCTTTATTTTTCTTTCTCCTTTAAGATAATGTAGAATAAGTTAGGAGGTAAAAAAAAAAATTAACCATGTGTCAAGAAGAAAATCTTGAGCAAGATAGACTGGACAAGTGATAAAAGATAGAATTATCTGCTAATGAATGTAACAAGTTAAAGAAGTAGATTAGTTGGTCAACTTTTAGCAGCCTACTTAGGTCATTAAAAGACTATTAGCACTTCTAATTGCACATGCACACTAACAAGGCAAAGTAGGTATTGATTATAAGGCCAACTGAGGATTCAATTATCACTAAAAATTGGTAATTAATATACATTCTAATCAAAGAAACTTGAATTTAAGGAAAGAGCTACCTGCCTAAAAATAAAGTGCAAAAGATAGAGTATATGTGGATTGCCCAAAGCCTAGTAACTGGGTCTCTGCACCTAGGTCAAGTATGAAAATTCACGTAAAATGGTGAAGGAAAGGCCAGGATGCTCAGCACAGTAAAAAAAAAAAAAAAAAAAAAAAAAGGGGGCAGTGTGAAAGCTACCTTAATTCATGAGTATAAAATTGAGAATGTATAGAAAATTGACCAAAATAGGTGATAAGAGAGGATACTTTTATTCTTTTAATTTAATACTGAAATGCTAAAGTTAGTCATCACGAACATAAGTGCTATAGATCTTTGATGTACTCTAAGAAAGTTTTTAATTGTATTGACTGAAAAATTTGCTTTCTGAAGCTCAATGCTTAATTAGCAGTATTTTCTAAACTTTTTGACCTTTAGTCCTAGATTTTATCTTTTTGATGGATAATCTTATTGAAACATGGTATTAAATAAAATATTGCTAAGAAACTAGCAATGACTAAGCTGGAGGATGTGATAAGTGGTAAAAATATACTAATAAAAGTATTAAATTATAAAATAAATTAATTTATTTTTTAAAAATTGATACTTTTGTTAATCTTATGTAGAAAAAAAGGCCACCAATATGAAGATCTTATTTTTCTAATTTAAATAAAATAAATTTTAGGCAAAACGGACTTCAAACGAGCCCAAAATTGAATTTCAAAAAAAAAAGAAAGTCGGTCCGATTCAAATCGGCTCAGTAGACCGCCCAATCTGACTGCACCTAGTAGACCGACCCATTGATGCAATGCTGACACCAAGCTGATGTTAGCATTTTTTGCGGTGCATGGTGGACCGTTTGGAGGGCATTTCGGAGATTTTACATGGAGAAGCGCACTCTGATTGGCTGAAGAATGCGACGGTCCATGCAACACTAGGCTCGCGCATGGTCTATAGAGGGTAATTTAGAAATTCTGTCTGATCCAACGGGTGCCTTTCACTAGGATTTGATCGGACGGTCGAAATGCATGCGCTAACGAACGACAGATGCAGCTCCCGATCGAGATCCAACGGTTGAGATTCATCCTAACTTTAAAACTAAGAATCAGAGGCTTCTCTATGCACGATCTGACAGCCCAGATTTGATCTTCAAGGTTGATCCGATGGTCCAAATGAATTTTGACTTGATTTAAGATTTTAAGATGATTTTTGAATGATTTTTGGACCGTTTGATCAACATCCAATGATTAGAATTGATCTAGGACTCTTTTTGAGTTATTTTGAGAGTTTTAAACCTAATTTCAATAGGATTTTGATGGAAAAATCCACCTCTCAACCTATAAAAAGGTCTGTTGTTGTCGAAGAAAAGAGAGGAGGGGAGATAGTGAAAAAGAAAAAGAAAAAGAAGAGAAAGAAAGGAGAGAGGTAGAAAGAGAAGAGAGATTTTTGAGAGAAAAGAAAGAGCTTTTAATTTTTTTCTTTTCTTCTTCCGACAATCAGAACATTGATCAAGGAACTTCTCTTCTTTTTCACCAAGTTTTCCACACCAAGAGCGATGGATAATCAATTTTAGCAATCAAACAGTCTAATTTTTTATGCTTTTTATTTTATTTGCTATTTTTGAACTTATTATCATGAACTAAATTTTCTTTTACTAAGGCTAAGGTGTAGCTACTCTTTTGATGCAATATTTAGTATGATTTATTTTTAATTTTAAATTTTATTCATGAGGAGTATATAAATCTGATCTTAATGCTTTTAAATTACTGGCCATCTTCTAATTAACCTGATGAACATAAATGCTACGGACCAAGTACATCTATGTTATTGCTTCTGATTATATACCTTGTATTATGAATCAAATTAGAATTCATATGCATGTAGGAATTTTAGTGCGCTTTGGACGCAGCATATTTTAATTAGAGGATTTCACAAAACTTAATGCATTAATATTTATTTAAATTATACCTGAACCAAAGAATAATTAATAAATATTGATAGTTTTGCTATGCCTGGACCAAAGGATAGTGAATGAACTAGGAAACTCTACCGTCATATGAAATAAAATTAATCTAATAATCTAAATATTGTATTGACCAAGTTGGTGAATCCGATTGCCTTAGTAACACATTGCTCTTAAGTTTAAAATCCTAATAATTACACTCTCTCTATTTTCTTAAAATTTTTAATTATTTCTTTACTTTATTCTTTAATTTTTTATTCTCATAAATCGATCTTCTAAATAAAGCATAGGAAAGAGTTTTTCAGTACTTATTTTTCAATCCTCTAGGAATGATACTCTACTCATTTACTTTATTACTTGATCGACTGGTGCACTTGCCATAGCTATGGATTAGCATGCATCAGCAGCGGTTAAAAAACCGCTGCCATAGCCTATGGCAGCAACTTTTTGGGCTACGACAGCGGTTACGAACCACTACCGTAGCCCTTTTTTGTAGTAATGTTATATTCTTAATTAATGAGAACTAAGAATACATAATGCATCCTCTTGGCATATATCAATAGTATTTTTTGTATTTTATGGCAATTGATCTTAGATTCCCATAGCATACCAAACATGTTATTTGTGGATCCTCAAAAGTCTTTAATTATTGGATTATGACATACCAAAAGTGGTGATGTTAGATCACCAGGGATGAGATTACCCCAGTGATGTAGAGGAATATTTCCTTTGACCTCGGCATTCATCCAAAGATGTTGAGCTTGGCATAACACCAACTTATTCACTTCAATTAGGGATGAGGTAAAGGTGCAATCTTACAAGACCAAGATTTTGGAAGGTGGTTATGCCCCTGATATATACCTAATCATTGTAGAATAGATATGGCATTGAAATTGCTAGATGATAGTTCATCATGATAGCCAAGTGATAGCTTGCCCCTCCTATGTGCAAAGCATAGGGTGCAATCACCATGCGATTTCATCGAAGATGGCCTCCACTTATTGTGAGAATGACCTTCAACTCTCATCTATAAATAGGGGGAGGTAGGGCATCCAAATAAGTCTCAAAACACCGCATCAAGCTCCACTCACTCTCAGCCCTCACACTCTCTTCTACCATTCTCTTATTGATGATTGACTTAAGCATTGAAGGATTCCTGCTAGAAAAATTTTCAGTTAGGGAGTCAGGGACTTGTTTTGTCCATGGCACTTTATTAGTCCTAGCTTTCTTCGATCAATCCAACCTCAGCTTCAACTCAGAGATCGACAACAATAGATTGGTATTAGAGAAATGGCCCAAAGCCCATTTTGGAAGAGAATGTGTTTTGTCATCATTAGATTGCGTATAGGGCATTCGATGCTTCTTGTTGCTCTAATGGTGCCTTGCCAGAACCGATCGAGGTTCCACCTCCATGCAAGCACCAATGGTGACTCTCAAGCAATTCAATTTGCTCATCCAACAAGTCTAAACCTTAACTACTATAATATAAGGGATGCAATAGATTGCTGCACCTCAATTATCACTTGATGCCCCGCAACAAGCTCCACTCCCGCTGTAGGGTCACTAGTCTCTACCATGTTCCAGGATGGGCCTACTCAGGTCGACATAGTCGATGTGGGAGTCCCATCCATGGTTGATAGAGATGCTCCCCTACTTCATGATTAGGCAAAGATTCCACCTTGGGGTACTCCTCACCCTAACATTCAAGGCACTATAGAACCTATGATGCCAACATTGACCAAAAAATTTTAGGAGATGAATCGTAGATTGAAGCATTACATGGCCGAGCTCAAGCCTAGAATGGTGAGTCCAACTTCAATACAAATTTGCTATTCGAAAAGAAGATCATGGATGAACCAGTTCCACTTCAATTTAAGATGCCCTAGCTAGAACATTATGATGGAACCATGCAGCAACCCTAACGACCATTTGTAGAGCTTCAAGGCTCTCATGCTTCTCCATGGTGTGACCAATGGCATTTTCTGTCAAGCCTTCCCCTCTACCCTCTAAGAAGTAGCTTAATGATGGTACTCTAGTCTTCAATCAGGCTCGATCCACTCTTTTAAGCAACTCAACTAGTCATTCACAGTACACTTCATTAACAATAAGAGATGGTACTATGGGTTGGACTCCCTAGTCAATATCAAGCAGAGGGAAGGAGTGTCCCTTAGAAACTATGTGAGCTACTTCAATATGGCCACTATAGAGGTTTGCAATCTGGACCAGTTGGTTACCCTATTCACTCTGAAAGGTGGGCTTTGTAAATGTCAGTTCTTCTTCTCTTTGGAGAAGAGATATCTGAAGGACTTCACTAAAATGTTGGCTCAGACCAAGAACTATTCTAATGCTGAGGAAGCAATGGCCACCCATGGTGAATCACCCAAAAGGAAGCCCAAGGAGAAGAAGCGAGAAAGCAGAGATAAAAAGGATGAGCCAAGTCAGGACAATCACCATGGTGGAAGGAGCTCGTGCTGATCTTGGACTCCACCTTAGGGATGGGGATCCTGAACATCACCTCAGGGCCGACGGTCTTGATCTCCACCTTGGAGGTCCGGATCATACACTCCACTTAATGCACCATGAGCCTAGATCCCAATGAAGATCGAAGGTCAGGGGTACCTGTTATGCTTAAGAAGAATGCAAGCTCTGGCCAATAAATGAGTCCCAAGGAAGTATTGCTGATTTCATTATGACCATAATCATGATACTGAATAATGCATACAACTTTGAGATGAGATTAAGGCTCCCATCTAGCATGGATGGCTTGATCCATATGTCAACTAGCCATGAGGATGGGATGAAGTCCAACCTAAATGTTGGCAATCAAAAGGGAATCAAGATACCAACCTATGGCGATAGGGCATCAACACCATCACCAAAGAATAGCCTGATAGCTCATCCAAAAGCCCCAGCCAAGAAGAGGAGAGAGAAACTTTGAAGAGGCAAAAGATAAAGGATGTCAAAACCTTCACAAATGTTGGCTTGCAAGTAGTCCAGTCCCTGCATGATGATGCAGTTATTATATCCTTAATCATTGAAAATTATGATATTGATAGATAATGGAAGCTCTATTAATATTTTATTTTATGATACTTTCTTTAGAATGGGATTGTCCTCAGATCAGTTAAGAAAACTTGACTCTCCCCTCATCAGTTTCTCTGGTGATGCTATCTTTGTCGAAGGAGTCACTCACCTAACTAGTCACAACAAGTCAAGAGCTGCTATAGTCAATTGTCCAACTCAATTTCTTGGTTGTCAAGATCTTGTCGGACTATAATGTCATATTAGGTCAGCCAAGATTGAAAGCACTTTGAGCTATTGTGTCAGCCTACTACCTACTAACCAAGTTTTTGATGAAGAAGGGAATTAGAGAAGTTCGAGGAGACCAGGTCCTAGCCAAACAATGCTGCATGGCAACCCTCTGAGAGAAAAAGCTTACAGAAGCCCTACCCATCCAAGGACTTGATTTATGAGACGAGTTGAAAGAATAGTGAGGAGAACCAGCTAAAGATCTTATCTTAATACTTCTTAAAGAAGGCAATCCTACCAAAACTATCCATATTGGCTCATAGCTGGTTGAGGTGACTCAATAGCAACTTATCGTATTTCTTTGATCAAACATAGATGTCTTTGCCTAGTTGGTATCGGATATGCTTGGCATAGACCCAAAGGTGATAGTACATCAATTGAACATAGATCTAGGCATCCGTTAGTCAAACAGAAGAAAAAGAGCTTTGCCTTGGAATGGGAGAAGGTGATCGAGGATGAGGTGGATAAGCTTCTGAAAGCCAGTTCATCTAGGAGGTAAGCTATGTGGAGTGGTTGGCGAACATGGTTCTCATCATAAAGACAAATAGGAAATGATGTGTCTACATTGACTATGCAAATCTTAATAAGGCATGCCTGAAAGATAGCTATCTATTAGCTTAGATCAACCAGCTAGTAGATGTTACCTTGGGCCACCAACTCTTGATCTTCATGGATGCCTTATGGGGCTATAGCTAGATCTGTATGGCACTTGAGGATGAGGATAACATCGTCTTTATAAGTGATAAGCATCTCTTTTGTTACAGGCTTATGCCTTTTGGCCTAAAGAACATAGGGGCAACCTATCAAGGATTGGTGAACAAAATCATTAAGAAACAAATTTGGAGAAATATGAAAGTCTACATGAATAACATGCTAGCTAAAAGCCGAATAGTTGATCACCATATTGCCGACCTCGAGAAGACCTTCACATCCTTTTGATGATTTTAATCAAAGCTCAACCTGAGCAAATGTACCTTTGAAGTCACATTTGGTAAGTTTTTTGATTTTATGGTCTCACAACATGGGATGAGGCAAATTTAGAGAAAATTTGAGTGGTGTGGGAGATGCATGGAGCCTCTGAAGTCTATCAAGGAGGTGTAATGCCTAACGAGATGGGTAGCCACCTTCAGCAAATTCATGTCTAGATCAGTTGAAAGAGGCCTATTATTCTTCAAGGCTTTGAAATAAGCCAAATACATCTAATGTTCCAATGAATCCCAAGCTATATACCTTCAATGAAATAAAGAGGTGCCTCAACTCCTCTCCTCAGCAAGCTAGAACCAGGTGAGGGGTGGTACTCATTCTCAGTGGTCTCACTAATGGCGATTAGCTTGGTACTCATTCACAAAGAAGGAATAATACAAAATCCAGCCTATTATATCATAAAGTGTTGAAAAATATGTCCTAAAGTCAATCATCAGCCTATTAACGTTTGAACTATCTTGTAATTATAATTGATTTATTAATGAATAAAATAAATATTTTGACATTTTCATCACAAAGTTGACATCTTCTAATGAACTTCATTATTGTAATGAAGTCCTTAGGACTATTTAGTTTTGATAAAAAGAGAATTTATCGATTAGTCTTTAAATAGTTCATGATCAAATGATACGCTGTTAATTAGGATGATAGCATTTATCGAGCATAGATCATTATATGCCATATAGGTTGGTTGTCCTCTTAATCAAGAAGTATGGAGATACTGGTATGGCATACAAGTAAGATATAGAGATACATCATCACTGAACGTGACCAACTCTAGAGCATTCTGCTGTCGAGAATTGCTCTAATGGAATATAGGTATAAGTATCCCTTAGACCTGGGATTACCACAGTGGCTTGCAAGCAACTCACTATGCTTTGGTATCGAATTAACTAAATTTTTAATTCACTAACAAAAAATTTTTGGGTACAATCAAGTACTTGCAAAGTCGGTGAGTGATCAAGATGGGATTGACCACTTCAAGAGTTGGAGAAGAATGCATCACTATATTTCAATATAGCAAAAACTTTAGTCAGAATAATCCATGAGATGGATTTGATATTTTGAGATATAATGTGGATGACTTAATTAGATTTGATAGTTAAACTCTGAGGTATCCTATGAGTATTTTAGTCAAGGAGATGAATTATATAAAAACTATATCCGTATGGATTCTAAGGATGCTGTTCTACACATTCGACATATCCGACCATTAGGTATCATTGCTAGATGGTCACTCCGATTGGTACAAAAATTTATTCTTATGCTACTAGCTTTGGTTCGAATCTATGGAGTCATACATATAAGAGTTATTGATCCGATCGGATGATTGATCGATGATTAAGAATCGTTCTAGGGTTAAACAATCAATACGATTGATGTTTAACCTAATGTAAGTGTTGCATGAGAATCAATTAGCAATTAGATTGCTAATTGGCTTAATTTGATGAAGTCAGAGGGCTGAGATTAAGTCTAATTAAAAGTGATTTAATTAGATTTGGTTTGAACTTGATTAGATCAAGTCCAATTGGTTTATTAGATGAGCCAATTGCAAGGAAGAACTAGTCCTAGTTCAATTAGGACTTATTTGAACCTAATCTCTAATTTGATTAGAAATTAAATCAAAATTAAATCTAATTTAATCTAATTTAATTAGGTTATTAGTTGGACTAAGATTTATTCTAATTGGATTAAATAAATTCTGATTTAATTTGGTCCAAAGATCAAGTTAGATCACTAGGACTTTCCATCCTTGTGCCACATATTCTCCATGCCCCCATGCCTAATTTTTAGAAAGTTTTATGCATAGAAACACCTCAATCCTAGGCCTTCATGCATGCCCATAGCTCTCTCTTCTCTCTTACATGATATCTTGTTGTGGACCATGTCAAATTGGGAAGTTGGTTTCTAATTTGAATTTCTCTTAGATAGAGTTTTAGAAAACTCAAACTCCTCCTATATGGCGTCAACCCCACCCAAATTTTTTTGAGATTTTTGGTAAAAATTATGAAGTTTTGTGTGCCAATATTTTGTGGTCCACGGCTAGAAAAATGGAGGGGGCTCCCAAGTGTTGGGCGCCCCATATCTTGCCTTAATTGAACATTCCTTGCTAGGTATTTGACCTAGACAAGGATTGTTCCACAACTCTCTATTTAAAAGGCCTTTAGCCCTGAGTTTTTGGGTGACCTGAGAGAGGGCTATTGGGGCATGGGAAAATTTAGGAGAGAAAGGCTTAGGGTGTGGGAATTGTAAAGACACCAATCAAGATGTCTAGATGAGAGAACAAGGAAGAAGAAAGGTTATTCTTCTAGAATTTTCTTTTGATCTCTTCATCCACTTTTTTTCGTGCACTAAGAGAAGCCTCTGATCTAGTTTTTAAAGTTAGGATGAATCTCAACCGTTGGAATCTCGATCGGAGGCTGCACTGTCGTTCGTTAGCGCAATCATTCGGACACGATCCGATCAAATCCTGTGAAAGGCACCCGTTGGATCAGACAGAATTGTCCTAAATTACACCTCTATAAGACCATGCGCGAGCCTAGTGTTGCATGGACCGTTCGCATTCTTCAGCCAATTCAGAGTGCGTTTCTCCATGTAAAATCTCCGAATGCCTCCAAAACGGTCCACCAGATCACCGCAAAAATGCTAACATCAGCTTGGGTCAGCATTTGCATCAATGGCAAATCGGATTCTACTAGGTGCAGTCAGGATGGCGAGTCATTTCACTGACACGCCAGATTTTGAATCGGACCGCTTTCTTTTTTTTTTGAAATTCAATTTTGGCATCGGTGTGAAGGGATCCGTTTTGCCTAAAATTTTATTATTTAAATAAGAAAAATAAGATTTCTTAACATATTGTGCCTTTTTTTCTACATAAGATTAACAAAAGTACAATTTTAAAAAATAAATTATTTTTAAAAACGAAGTAATTTACCACTACACCTTCCAGCAGCATTGCTAGTTTCTTGCAATTATTTTATTTTAATACCATGTTCAATAAGAATCCATATCAAAAAGATATAGACAATCAGGACTAAAGTCAAAAAGTTTAGAAAAAAATACTTGCTAATTAAGCATGAGCTTTTAAAGCAAATTTTTCAGTTCAATACCAATTAAAAACTTTCTTAGAGTACATCAAACATCTACACATATGTTTGTGAATGCACTAAACTTGCGATTTATGTTAATTAAAAGATAAAAGAGATCTATCTTATCACCATTTGGACGGTCCAATTCATACGATTCAATTTACATACTGAATGAATTAAGTAGCTTCACCACTGCCCCCTATTTTTATTATATTTTATTTTATTTTAGCTGATGCCTGGTATCCTGGCCTTCCATCCCCTTCCAACCAACAACAATATCATATACAACACCAGTGATATTTTCATAACTTGGACCTAGGTGTAGAGACCCAGTACTAGGCTGGGCAATAGCCAACATTATAACTCTATCCTTTTGCAACTTGATTTTAGATAGGATATCTCTTTCTTAAAAAGTTTCTTGCATTAGATAATAATATCCAATTGTTAGAAATTGAATCCCACCCTATGTATAAATCATAATATGTCCTACTTTTGCCTTGTTAGTGAGCATCAAAGATCAAATTAATAAGTGCAAAGTCTTAATGAGCAGTAGCTGTTAATGCGGTCGGACCAACATCCTTCTAATTTGTACATTCAATTTAGCAGAATTTTCTATCTTTTATCACTTATCGCAGTCTATCTTGCCAAATTTTCTTCTTGACACATTGGTTAAAATTTTTTTTTTTACTCTCTAACTTATCTACATTATCTTAAAGGAGAAAAAAAATAAAGGGTCAAATAAGGATAGGAAAGAATACACTTTGATTTGGTTCAATCTTGTTCTTTGGAGCTTTTGAAATTTTGCTTGAGCTCTCATTGATTTTTTCTCTACAAAATTAAATACACCACCAAAGCAGTAAAAAGGAGCAACAACAAATTGCTGAAATAATAAAAGAAAGAAAAATGATCAAAAACTAAAAAGAAAAAGAACAACCTATTAGTAGTTCTGATTTATAAGTCTTCAGCTTGACTTTCTTTGAATTCTAGTTAAATCAATCTGGTGCCACTTCAATGTAATACTTTCATTGTTTGGTCAAGTCTTTTTTCAATTTGAAACATACTAAAGCTTTTTTTATAAGGTCTAAACCTATTTTCTAAGAATTCTCATTATTACTGAATTATCAATAATATCAATTAGAAAAATTAAGTTTTGATTATCATTCAGGGATGTTTAGTTATATTTGAAAACATTAAACAATAAACTTGTCATCTTAATTCTAAGAATTAATTTTTTTTTGTTGAACATCTAATTAAAAAGCTCCTTCTAGTAGCTTAAAAAAGGATTCTTCCTAAAATAAGGGTACATCATAATCTTCTTTTTATATCAAGAACAATAAAAATCAACGAAAATATAAACTTGTTTATCTTTTACCAAGACATCCTCCACTATACCTCTCGAAATTTGATGGATCTATCAGCTTAATGAAGAGTAATAGTGGTAGGGCTTTGTTCGTTTCTCTAGACCCAGCTTCCTGAAAATAGAAAAAAAGGGATGAAGCATTAAATACTTGACTCCTAAATCCCATAAAACTTTATGCGAAAACTTATAATCACCAATAATGTAAGAGATAGTAAAACTCCCTGGATCTGGTTTAGCTTCTTTGAATATTATTTGAAGTATTTGCGAGGCATCTTTTCATTCCAAAATTATTCTCTCATGCTTCCTTTAGCTTTCTTATTTTATTAGATTTCTTTGAGGAGAAACTTGGCACTACCTGAAACATTTGAGTGATAGCATCTACAAAGGAATATTAATTATGTAATCTTTAATATTTTTGAAAAGTTAGAAAATTTCTCTATTCTGGATGTATGTATTGTCTCTCTAGAAATTAAGTGGGTGGCACGTAGGGCTTCATATTTGGATCCGCAAACCATTTTATACCGAAGGACAATCCAATCTGCCGTGGTTGTTTCTGGATGCATTACACGAATTTTAGTGATGGTTCCTTATTTGTAGTTGACTCTTCAATCCTTTCTTTCTGATGTGGCTCCTCCAGCTTTTTACCACTTCTTAGGTGATAGCATTGACTTGCTCCCTTGGATGGTCTCCGTGTTGCTGGGGCAAGGATCCCTAAGGTTCTCTCGAGATTATCTTAAGCCATTTGAACCTAATTCTGCATCTCCACAAGTTTCGAGTTATGCTGCTTGGCCATTGTCTAAGTTTGGCTTCTAAATATTTTTATAGTTAATTCTTGATTTTGCATAAATTGATCATCAGCTCTTCCATCTTGGACTTTCTTTCAGGTACTTGAATCTCGGGGTTGGCTATTGTGCCTGTATTTTTGATTACTCCATGAGAAATTTGGAATGCTGCCTCCACATTGATTGTATTGTGTTTGGAGTATGGATTATTTGCTGCAGCCCTAAAAACAAATACCATACATACCATTAGCTATATCATGCTTTAGCAAAGGATTACCTATTGGCAATTGCTCGTATCGATGTCCTCCTACCACCACAGATGCATTACGGTGATGCTCTGAACATGGCATAGCTGTTCCCTTTCAAGTTGTTGTTTTGGCTCTAAGCGACTATAATTTCAGCTAGTAAGGTTGACCACACAATCTTACTCCCTGTACAACTACTAGTCATTTTGCAATTCATGCATTCTGTCTGCCATGATAGCTATTTGATTTGCCATCTCATCGATCAGATCGAAGGCTTCTTCCTCCATTTTTTGATTTTAATTATTCCCTCCTGCTACCTGCATCAATCAGTAGAATGATTAGTAGGAGATAAACCATCTTTATAGGAAAAGTTGTACTGAAGCCATACAGATAGTTGATTGATGTGGAATCTCCTCAGCAATTTTTTGAAATGCTTCCCAAGCCTCATATAGTGTCTCCATGTCCTCTTGCCATAAAAGAAGTTGATATTCATTACGCATCTTGGCAGTCTTGGAAGGTTGGAATGTCTTGGCTAGAGAATTTTTGGCTTAGGACTCCAAGTTGTTGATATGAAACCTTTGTAGAAAGAATGAAGCCAACCTTAGTTTGGTCCCATAAAGAGAAAGGAATAACCTTAATCTCAATAGCATCATCCGCCACCCATTAATTTTTAAAATTAAAAAAAGTATTCATTAAGTTCAGAAAGTTTAGAAATATGGGCATTCAGATCATCAATGCATGTGCCTACTGAATTGTGATTAGTTGATTTAAATTCATCTGGATCATCATTGATTTTTATTTCAAAGTTATTTGGTTTGGCATAGACAGTCTCCTGATGCTCGAAGCTAAATCGACTAGTTAGATTGGTGGATAGTTAATCATTAAGGATGATGCTACTGATCGAATAGCTTCATGCTGTCCTTCGATTCGTTCATATCCAATCCTTAGATTGATGTCGTTAGGATCTTTCAACTGATCATTATTTTCTTGTTGTAAGTCTTCTAATGGTCCTTCAATTTTTGGCATCTAAAGATTAGTAAGTTAAACATTCCAGTACGTGTCATGCATCTAAAACAAAACTTTTTTTAAAAAATAATAAAAATTAAAAATAAAATTTTAAAGCAAAGCTAGGACAAAATTTTAATATTGTTTTAGACCACAATCTCCAGGCAACGCACGCCAAAAAACTAATGCGTGCTAAATCTATAGCTATGGTAGGCACCAGTCGATCAAGTAAAAAGTAAATGAGTAGAGTATCATTCCTAGAGGATTGAAAAATAAGTACTGAAAAAACTCTTTCCTATGCTTTATTTAGAAGATCGATTTATGAGAATAAGAAATTTAAAAAAAAAGTAAAAAATAATTAAAAATTTTTAAGAAAATAGAGAGAGTGTAATTATTAGGATTTTAAACTTAAGAGCATGTGTTACTAAGGCAATCGGATTCACCAACTTGTCAATAAAATATTTTTAGATTATTAGATTAATTTTATTTCATTGACGGTAGAGTTTCCTAAGTTCATTCACTATCCTTTGGTCCAGGCATAGCAAAACTATCAATATTTATTAATTATTCTTTGGTTCAGGTTAATTTAAATAAATATTAATGCATTAAGTTTTGTGAAATCCTCTAATTAAAATATGCTGCGTCCAAAGCGCACTAAAATTCCTACATGCATATGAATTCTAATTTGATTCATAATACAAGGTATATAATCAGAAGCAATAACATAGATGTACTTGGTCCGTAGCATTTATGTTCATCAGGTTAATTAGAAGATGGCCAGTAATTTAAAAGCATTAAGATCATATTTATATACTCCTCATGAATAAAATTTAAAATTAAAAATAAATCATACTAAATATTGCATCAAAAGAGTAGCTACACCTTAGCCTTAGTAAAAGAAAATTTAGTTCATGATAAAAGTTCAAAACAAGCAAATAAAATAAAAGATATAAAAAATTAGACTGTTTGATGTTGAAAATTGATTTCCATCGCTCTTGTGTGAAAACTTGGTGAAAAGAAGAGAAGTTCCTTGATCAATGTTCTGATTGTCGAAGAAGAAAGAAAAAAAAATTAAAAGCTCTTCTTTTCTCTCAAAAATCTCTCTTTCTTTCTACCTCTCTCCTCTTTTTCTCTTCTTTTTCTTTTTCTTTTTCACTTCTCCCCTCCTCTCTTTCTTTCGACAACAACAGACCTTTTTATAGGTTGAGAGGTGGATTTTTCCACTCAAAATCTATTGAAATTAGGTTTAAAACTCTCAAAATAACTCAAAAAAGTCTAGATCAATTCTAAATCGTGGATGTTGATCAAACGAGTCCAAAAATCATTCAAAAATCATATTAAAATCTAAATCAAGTCAAAATTCATTTGGACCATTCGGATCAACCTTGAAGATCAATCTGGGCTGTCAGATCGTGCATAGAGAAGCCTCTGATTCTTAGTTTAAAAGTGGATGAATCTCAACCGTTGGATCTCGATCGGGAGCTGCATCTGTCTTCGTTTTAGCGCATGCATTTCGGCCGTCCGATCAAATCTAGTGAAAGGCACCCGTTCGGATCAGACAGAATTTCTAAATTCCCTCTATAGACCATGGCGCGAGCCGTAGTGTTGCATGGACCCACCAATTCTTCAGCAATCAAGTGCGCTTCTCCATGTATGAAATCCTCGAAATGCCTCTCCAAATCGGTCCATCGTGCACCAGCAAAAAAATGCTACATTAGCTTGCGTTCAGCATTGCATCACAGGATCGGTCTGCTAGGTGCAGTCAGATTGGGCGTCTGCTGAGCCAGTTTGAACGGATCCGACTCTCTTTTTTTTTTGAAATTTAATTTCGGAGCTCGTTTAAGTCCGTTTGCCTGAAATTTATTTATCTGTAACATTAAAAAATAAGATCTTCATATTGTGGCCTTCTTTTTTATATAAGATTAACAAAAATCAATTTTTAAAAAAATAAATTAATTAATTTTTATAATTTAATACTTTTATTAGTAATATTTTACACTTTCAGCTTGCTACTGCAAGCCATCTATCGTAGCCTATGGCAGCACGTTATTACAGTGGTGAATTTGATCACTACCATGTTGACCTATTCAAGGTGATTTATAACTACTATAATATATCGACCTATAGCAGCGGTTATGTAACCGCTAGTCATAGATTTATCTATAGCTGCGTATCTACATAACCGCTGCCAGATAATCTTATAGCAATAATTTTTTACCGCTGCCATAATCTAATGTAGTCATTTTGCATCGTTTTGCACCAGAAACCTAGTGGCAGTGGTTGGTGTCAAATAATGGCAGCGGTTATAAAATTGCTCTCCATAGTCTTGATAATTAAAAAAATTAAAATTTAGTTTTTTATATATATATCTGATTAAATATTAGATATATAATATAAAAAAAATATAATAAATATAAAAATTATTCTAAATACTAAAATCATTATTACATCAAATTAAAAATTTTATTAAATATTTTTTTTAAAAAAATAAAAACATACAACAAGTCTCCTAAAATCTATATCACCTTGTTCGTCACCGGGAGCCCAGAGCCGCGAAGCTGAGAGTGCGTGCTTGGATCTAGAGTCAAGAGCTCGAGCGTAAAGCTCAGATACGAGGCCACATATCTTCCTCGAAGCTCATGACTCCAAAATGTGACGCTTAGCTCGAACTACATGTCTCTTCACGATGTCTCCAAATAAGATGCACGCCTCCTCAACCCGATCTCTCCACAATCGTACATGATTCTGGGCCCATGCCAATACCTCCTTTAAGCTCCTTCAGACTGACGACACAAAAGTCTGTGAGCGAGATTGCTCCTACCTTCAAAAGCACAGTAGGGTATTGTATGTTATCCGGGCTGCATCGATCTTCTCAGTACTAAGACCTGAGACAGTCATGGTCATGGAGCCTAGAGGTATCTGGGCCCTCGCTCATAGCAATCTAATTGATATCCTGTACTTATAAATTAAAAATGAAATTGTTATAAAAAATGCTATAATACTAATAATATTTTACGAAATATTTCACATACTTACAAAAATACGTCCGATCGCGGTGTTCATCGGCTGCCCATTCATTGTCATGCCAATTTGGATCGAAAGATCTCACTATGGCCTAGGCATCCACATCCATCTCTCATCAACTATAATAAAAAAATAAATTTATCAGAAAGGATGATTAAAAATATGAATAATTATCTTGTAAGATTTAGAATTAATTATCTCTCTAGATTGCACACGACTGGGCACATAGACTCCGGCCTTAGAGTCTGTGTATGCTCTTGACTGGCATGATCTTTCAGTTTTAATGAAAGGATAGCCAACAAGTATAAATAAATAATAAGTCATTTAAAATATTTCAAATAAACTTTAAGTGTATTGAAAATCAACAAGTTAGAAATTGCATATCTCGAACTCCTGGCTCCTCGTGTCTAACCATTTCTCTCCTACTGACTCGGAGAGGATGTCCTGATCCAACAGGAACAAGTCTCTTCGCAAGTAATCTCATCGAGTGCTCCAAGCCATCCCTCTTGGAGCTTTGACCTTGTAACCCCGATAAAACTCTCCGATCTTCCTTTCAGTCGGACATCTCGAAGCTTCTACGATGATCGGAAAAGTCATTACCTCGGCCTGCAGCAAGAGGCAGAAAGATATATTATAAAGTTATTCTAACTCGAAACTATATAGTGTAAATCTAACAAATGCCTTAAATATAAACTAAAATGCATGTATCGTTTCCATATTCTCCTCTCCATTACCTGATCCCTAACGGTCAGATCTATTTCAATGCCAGTCTCTACGGCTTCACGAGAATTGATGTCCGACCACCTTCATAAGCACTGCAAAAAAAGAATGCGATCTTCCCATGCGGTCTTCTGACCGACCTTTCCTCAATCGTAATAGGACCATCATCTGATGCCGCGGTTCCACACTGTGTGCATATGTGTGGGACGTGAAATGTCCGGCTGGGATGATGCACTATAATGCAAATACATTATGCAAATTATATAAAGTATACAAAATACTATATAAAAAATAAATTATGCTAATAAATAAAAAAATATACACTCAGATGTCGATGCAAGAGTAGCATGTGTTAGAGATGTGGGCAACGGTGGAGGCCTCAGATGTCGATGCGAGTAGATGTTCGCCAGTAGAGTAGATGCCGATTGGTGGAGTAGATGCTAGCGGTAAGAGGTTCCTGAGCCATGTTGATGCAGAGTGGATTGAAGTATACTCCGACTACTCTCCTCCGGATGCTGAGCTGTGCCATAACCCATCGAGAGGCAGGGGTGATAAGCCTATAATGTCACTTGTTGTGTTCCATCGTGACCTACAAACATTAATCAATATAACATATTAACAATAATATTAGTACAGCATCAATAAAATAGTCTTTAATACATATATACCAATCAATTGACGGATCTATCATTATGCAATACAATAAACAAAAGCAAAAAAATATAAAATCCAAAAAAATATTATGCAATAAATTCTATAACATGAATTACATTCATAAATAACTAAGGATAAGCAATAGTCGATAGATCCGAATCTCTTTGCATGAATCTTGGTGTTAATCCAAAAATCTGAAAAAAGAATAGAAGTTAGATTGATGTGGTACTCTAGGGCTTAAAGTTGGAACATTAGAAAGACATTCAAATTCTCTATTTCGCTCCAAAGCGAGCCAGCTCCGTGCCTGAGACATCCAGCTCAGGTCCTTCCCCAGTTCAGCTCGATCATGGCCGAGCCGATCTCTCTCGCCGACGATGGTGGTGAGGTCGACCCCTTCCTCCTAGCTTTTCACTCCTCAATCTTTTCTCTACTCCTCCCTCGTAATTTCTCCTCATCGGTGAGGTCGGAACCCATCTCCATCCCTCTCTCACTCTCTCGATTCTCCTCAATCTGCAATGCCGGACCCCCATCTTCCCTCTCAGTGAATGTCGATGAGGTCGGACCCCCTTCCTCCCTCTCTCGCTCTCTCGATCTTCCCACTCTCCCTCTCTCGATTTCCCCTCGATCGGCACCTCCCTCTCTCAATCTATCGATCTCCCTCTCAGTCTCTCCATTTCTTAGTTTCGATCCAAAATTGGGTCCGACCTTCTGAGATCCATTAGGGTCCGGATCGTAGTAGCTTCAAGTACAGACCCATTGAATATTTAGGTTCAGATATGATACTAGTAATTAAAATTAGGTTCAAATTTGAATATTTAGATTTTGATCCGAATCCAATCCATTAATAGGCCTAGTCCACAACCATCGATATGGCACAGCCCAGGCTTATCGCCACGGCACATCCTAAAAACTATTGAATGCAGATAATTATATATATTTATAATAAATATTTATAATATTTATTATAAATATTTTATAATATTATTATAAATATATATGATTAATAAATAATGCTATAAAATTAAAAAAAATTATACCTATGGCTATAGAGAGCGGGTAGCACCGAAAGTTTCGAGGGTCACCAACGACAATGCTAGAGTAGGGACGATGGTACTAGAAGTAATCTGTAAAACAAAAGCCAAGATATGAGATAGAGAAGAGAGAGAAAGAAAAAAGAGAGAGAAGCAAGGGCAGTCGGGGAGGGGAGCCAGGGGGAGGGGCATTAAGTGATGAGGAGAGGGGCCCGGGAGGCACAGTGACGAAATGAGTTGGCGGACCGGGAGGGGGAGTGTGCGAAGGATGGGGGCGGCCGGGTGTGGCGTCGGTGGAGGGCAGCTGGGATGGGGATGGGGAGTGGCGGGGGGGGCAGTTGGGGATGGCGGGAAGGAGCCCGCGGGCCGATGGAGGGTGCGGGATGGGGGGCTAGGTGAGGCGGGGTGGTGGGCATTGAAGCGGCCGAGGATTGAGGAAGGAGGCAGCCTGGGGGAGGGTGGGGGGCCGGAACGTGGGGTGGCGGGGTGGTGTGGAAAGGGGCGGACTGGGGATGGGGGCAGAGCGGGGGGGGGAAGAGGGGCGGCGCCCAAAAGGGGGGGGAAGGAAGGGGGGCGCCCGGGGATGGGGGAAGGAGGTAGCGGCCAGGGGAGGTGGGGGTGGGGGCCCAGGTGGGAATAGGTGCGGAGGGGCCGCCGAGGATGGGGGGTCGAAAGGCAGGGAAAGAGGGGCAAGCACCGACTGAGGGGGAAAGAAGGGCT
>QRFJ01000967.1:230590-252551 GCA_006176705.1 Cocos nucifera | reverse complement strand
GCACCGACCGGGAGCAACCTCACTGGCGACGGATAGGAGGGGGAGAGAGAGAGAGAGATCGAGCGCGCATAGGAGGAAAAAAAAATTGAAGATTTTTAATCTATCCTATGATAGTGATTAACGAATCACTATCCTAGATCTACGACAGTGATTATCCAAAATTGCTGCCATAGATCTACGGCAGTGGTTCTTTAACCGCTGCTATAGATCTATAGCAGCAATTTTTAATAACCGCTATCGTAGGTTGAAAATAATTTTTTTTTTATTTTTTTAAATATAATATAATTATAAAATTTAATGCCCATCTTCATCATTCATTATCTAAATAATTATCATTAGAGTGTCATCACAAAAGGTTGCCTCAATCTAATGGCCCTAGCTTCATCGATCAGAAAAATTTGATTTCGATGATCACGAACGATGATGTGATGATCTAATAGATGGAGATCTCCAATGGATCTAAAAATCTACAATGATGATCTCAATGATATTTGTAGCATAATATCAAAGTTTTACTTTAATCGGATATCGTTATCATGGTCAATTTAGTATGGAATGATTTCGATCATTAAATTAGAAACAAGCGATCAAAGGGTTAAACGGCATTCGATTATGAGATAATTTTTTAGTTAAATAAATTTTGTTATAAGTTTAAATATTTTATATGGTGATGATAGTAAAATTTAAATTATTTTCGTATAAACTATTCATGTCAAGCAGATATTGCAAAAGCACGAGCATAACAGCTTGTGAAGTTTCAGAATGATTATTAGGAGACGTATAGTTTTAAATCATTCTTCATCTCATGAGTTGAATTTTATAATTACTATCATAAAAAATGATTAAAATAGTAGTCAAGATCATTTATAAAAAAATTATCTCATAATCGGACACCATTTGGTCCTTTGATCACTCGTTTATCATTTAACGGCTGAAACTAATCTATACTAAATTAACTAAGATAACGATATTCGATTGAAGTGAAACTTTGATAGTACGCTACAAACATCATCGAGATTATTATTATAGATTTTTGGATCCATCAGAGGTCTCCATCTATTAGATCATTGCATCATCGTTCGTGATTGTTGAAATCAAATTTTTTTGATCGATGAAGCTAGGGCCATCGGATCGAGGCGACCTTTTGCGACGTCACTCTAATGATAATTATTTAGATAATGAATAATAAAAATGAATATTAAATTTTAAAATTATATAATATTAAAAATATATATATATATATGGCAGCGGTTATAAATAACCACTGCTATAAGTGAGATCTATGACAGTGGTTTCACTAATCGCTGCCATAGGTTCGATCACTGTCATAGGTCCGACCTATAGTAGCGGTTACAATGAACCGCTGCTATAGGTCGGATCTATAGTAGTGATTTCTTGTAATCGCTACTATAGATTCAACCTATGGCAGTGGTTTCTTGTAACCGCTACCATAGGTCCGACCTATGGCAGTGGTTAACGAAAATCGCTGTCGTAGGTTCTATGGCAGTGGTTTCAAAAATCACTATCATAGTATGTGCTGTCATAGGCATTTTTTGTAGTAGTGTAAGTAAATATACTAGTTCTTATAGTGGTCTATTTAAATAAATAAAGCAATTAAGGAAATTACCACTTTGTAAAGCAAAGTCTGTTGGAAAACATGTCCCAAAGCCAATCATCAGCCTATTAACGATTGTGTCACCTTGTAATTATAATTGATTCATTATTAAATAAAATATATTTTTGGTATTTTTATCATAAAGTCTATATCTTCTAATCAACTCCATTATTGTGATAAAATTTTTAGGACTATTTAGCTTCGATAAAGAGAGAATTTATCGATTAGTCCTTAAACTGCTCACGATCAAATGATACGCTATTAATAAGGACGACAGCATCTATCGAGCATTGGTCATTGTGTGCCATGTGGATTGACTATCATCTTAACCAAGGAGTGTGGAGACACTGGTAAGGCATATAAGTGAGATGTATGGATACATCATCATTAAACATGACCAATTCCAAAGCATTCTGCTGTCGAGAATTGGTCCAATGGGATATAAGTATAAGTGTCCCTTAGACCTAAGATCACCATAGTGGCTTGCAAGCAACTCACTATATTTTGGTACCAGACTAACTGAATTTCTAATTCAGTGAGGAAAGATTTTGGGGCATAGTCAAGTACTTGCAAAGTCGGTGAGTAATCAAGATGGGATTGACCACTCCAAGAGTTGGAGAAGAATGCATCATTATATTTCAATATGGCAAAAATCTTGGCCAGGATAATCCATGAGATGAATTTGATATTTTTAAATATAATGTGAATGGCCTAATCGAGGCTGATAGTTAAACTCTGAGGTGTCCTATGAGTATTTTGGTCAAGGGGATGAATTATATAAAAACTATATCTACATGGATTCTAAGGATGTTGTTCTATACATTCGATCTATCCGACCATCGGGTATCATTGCTAGATGGTCACTTTGATTGATATAAGAATTTATTTCTATACTGACAACTTAGGTTTGGACCTATGGGGTCACATGCATAAGAGTTTTTGATCTGATCGGATGGTTGATCGATGATTAAGAATTGTTCTAGGGTTAAACATTCAATACGATTAATGTTTGACCGAGTACAAGTATTGTAGGAGAATCGATTAGCAATTTGATTGCTAATTTGCTTAATTTGATTAAGCTAGAGGATTAAGATTAAGTTTAATTAAATATAATTTAATTAGATTTTATTTAGGCTTGATTGAGTCAAGTCCAATTATTTTATTGGATGAGCAAATTGTAAGGAAGAACTAGTCCTAGTTCAATTAAGACTTATATCAACCCAATTTTTAATTTGATTAAAAAATTAAATTAAAATTAAAATTAATTTAATTAGATTATTAGTTGGACTAAGACCTAATCTAATTAGAATAATTAAATTCTAATTTAATTTGGTCCAAGGATCAAGTTGGACCAAATCAAACTAGGAGTCCTAGTGAGATTAGGACTCCTATCTCAATGCGCCACCTTAGCCCCAACATCCCCCATGCCATTTTTGTTGGATCTTTTTGTGAAAATATTTCTCTCTAGATGTTCATGCATGCCCCCTTACTCCCTTTATCTCAAATATAGAATTTATATATTGTGATCAAGTCAAAAGAAGAGTTTGAGTTGATTTAAACTCTATGAAATAGAGTTTGGAGAAACCAAAACTCCTTCCTATTTTGTGTCACCCACATCCCTATTTTTCCTCTCAAATTTTCATGACTTTTAGAGGCCTTTTTATGCAACATTCCTTGATAATCCACGCAAAAATAAAGAAGAGGGCGCTTAAAATTTTGGCACCCCAAGTCTAGCCCTGTTTGGATAACCCTTGACTAGGTATTTGACCTAGTCAAGGATTCCTCTATATCTCCTTATATAAAATAAATTTTGACCTAATTTTTTTGTGGATTATACATCTGAGAGAGATTATTTAGGGTATGAAAAATATGAGAGAGAAGCCTAGGGCATGGGATTTTGTAATGGCACCAATCAAGAGGCTTTGGTGAGAGAAGAAAGAAGAAGAAGAGGGTCTTCTTCTAGGTTTTTCCTTTCACTCCTATTCTTCCATCTTTGTGAGTGTTTGAGAGGTATCTTAGTATCATGAATTATCTTCCTCAACTTTAGAAAGTTGGAGAATCCAAGCTTGAAGAAAAGAAGATCCAGATCGATCATTGGAGAAGGATTAGCACAATACTAGCATACTATGCTAATTTTTGGGCACCAAACTTCAGATCTGCAACCGAGGGATCGTGTGGATAACTCGTAGAGGCAGGACACATGTGTGGCTTAGAGCAACCATCTCAGGCCTGGATCAACAAGTTAAGAAACTCGACATTCAAAGATAAGGGTGATATGATCTTTCTGTTACATGTCTAGATCTGATCTAGAGTAGTCTACTATTGATATGATTAATATGTAGTTCTTTTGATATTTTATTTTTTGATTTAATAGCATACCTTAATCATGTAATAAAATTTTATATTTAAAATTTTATATTATATTATTTATCATTTAATATGATTAATTTACCTCTTCCACTGTAATTTTGAAAAAGTTTCAAAAGCTAATCCTAAAACCCTAGATCGGTTCCTACAATTAGTATCAGAGCCTAGGTTCATTTATTACATGATTTATGTATAATTAGATTATACTTTTAGATTAGACCTAATTTATAATTTGATGATTAAATCTAAAAATAAAACTTTAGATTGCACGCACTGTAAGGTTGTCCTGCTATAAGATTCACCCCTTATAGTGGAGAGATTGTCCTAGTACGTGCGGATCTAAAATTTTGATCATAAAATTTTAAATTAGATCTAAAAAATTTTATGATTTGATTAAAAAAATTTAATCTAATTTTTATTATCATAAATATGTTAGACCTGATCTAAGATGATTTATGATTAATTAGAATTGAAATAGTTTCAATTTTATAAGCATGTTTAGATTAGATCTAAAATAGTTTTTATATTT
The DNA here is from genome assembly GCA_006176705.1 of Cocos nucifera. Classification (NCBI taxonomy): domain Eukaryota; kingdom Viridiplantae; phylum Streptophyta; class Magnoliopsida; order Arecales; family Arecaceae; genus Cocos; species Cocos nucifera. Next base: position 248,040 of record QRFJ01000967.1, on the reverse strand, counting down.
GTTATATGTGCATATTGATTATGAATCAAACATGCAACTGGTTGATGGAACCATATTGCAAAAATTTTTTATAAATATGAAAATTATTTTTGAAATGCCAAACCCTAACCCTTAGCCCAAAACTTAATTAAGAATTAAGAATTGATTGATTAGGATCTAGAATTGTGAATTGAAGATCCTAAGACATAAATCATAATACATTGGATTAATAGGTTAGTAGAAAATAGATCCATTAATTGGGTTAGACCTAAGGTTAGATTAAAGAATGAACTTAATTAGAGAATTGACTAAATCTAATCAATAGTTGTCTTAGATTAGGTCAAGGATTCTCTAGATCAATTACAATAGTTGTAGTTGGTCAAGTCCATATCTTTAATGAGAACTAAGATGGACTTGATTTCTGGCTATGCAGTCGAACCCAAAATTACTAGGTTGGTCAAGTAGAGACTAATGAACCGGATGGTGTCTAAGATAAGTTTGATGGTCTGATCAGTAATTTTTAATTAGAAGCTACTCGCACTAATTCAATCTTTGATAAGTTAATGGCATATCCCTTCCACTAATCTCACTTATCTGGCCATCCTGATGAATTATATTTTGATTAGATCACTTGGTGATTGGACTCACCTATGTCAATTAGGTAAATTAGTGTGACTGATTTAGGTGCTCCTAATGTCGGTTTGAATTAGATCTTTTTTTTATCTAACTTGGTGAAGTTAGTGGGAGGATCGAAATTGGCTGGCTCATTCTCTCTATCTTCTTTAAATTAAATCCTCAAAAATTATTAAATCTCTAAAAATAAAATAGCTATGGTGATAACTAGATCAAAGCCTCCCATTAAGTGGATGATAATGGGTCCATTAGTTTGATAATCATTGGAGGCCAAAAGGCCTGGTACTTATCGGCTAATGAAATTATTATTCATAATATGATTTCTTGACTGCATTTATCTAAATGGTGGTTAGGTTGACCAACCAAAGTTGGACTTAATCATTCATTGATTCGATGGACCAAGTATGGTCATGTTAATGGTTGGACCTAACCAGACCTTTTCAATAGAGGCTAAAGCCTACTAATTAGGGACTAGGGCAAAATTAAATTACTAAAAATTATTTAAAAAAATAATTGGTTATGAACCTATCCTTAGATGTACATGGGTTGACCAACCAAAGTTGGACTTGTGTGCAGTCTATGTGGATTTTAATATCCACTAAGAAATTAGGATAATTTCTCAAATTGAAGGTAGAGGCTATCAATTCGAATAAAATAGTAGAAGAATCTTTTCATTAAAAGTCTAAATTCTTAGGTTTAATGAATCAATTACTAATTAGATTTTATTTTTTCCTTTGTGCAAACAAGGCCACTTTCCTATCGCTCCGATCATTATTAGATAATGATAAACTGGTGGGATCCAACTTTGGTAAGTAGTATCAAAAGTTGAAGATTATCCTAGAGCATGAATGGATTCTATATATATTCATAGATCCAGCACCTGAGGAGCCAACACCCAATGCAAGTGGAACGATAAGAGATACTTACCAGAAGTGACTTAATGATCGAATGATGGTGCGTTGCTTTATATTGGTTGTCATGAGCAATGAGTTCAGTCATAGATTTGAGTCAGCTCAACCAAAAGATATGCTTCAAGTATTGAACGAGTCTTTTGGTACACCCGATGATATTGAGAGGCACAAGACTAGTTGTGCCATCTTCAATGCCAAGATGAGGGATGGAGCTTCAGTCACTAATCATGTACTGTACATGATCGAGTTGAGGGAGCATTTAAGCAAGCTCGAATTTTTTTTGCATAAGCAACTAGGAAAAGATGCAATTTTAAACTCATTGACCAAATTATATCTCCCATTTCTTACTCATTATAGAATGACAAAGCCTGAAGTTAACTACCATGGGTTACTAGGATTGGTTCAGAACTTTGAGAAGGATCACCAACTCTATAAAGAGTCCATGAACTTAGTGGGAGGTTCATCTTCTAGTTCTCGATCTTTTAAAAAAGAAAAGAAGAACAAGAAGAAGATATCAAAGAAGGTGCAAGTTCAGGCTGGGACATCTGTGCAGGGCCAGACTAAGAAGATCAAGTCTAATAAGAGTCAAGCCGAATGCTTCTTCTGTAAGAAGTGGAGGCACCGAAAGAGAAACTATCCTTAGTACATTTCCTCATTGGATCCCAATAGATCGAGAAAGAAGCAAGTTATTACTAGGCAAGATATTTATATGATAACTCTTTGCAATTTCTCTGTGTGATAAAACTAACTGGGTAATGGATACTGGTAGCCCTTACCATATTTGCAATTCGTTGCAGGGATTGTGGGTCAGTAGAAGATTCGAGCAAGGCAAGAGGTTCCTTAATGTTGGAGATGGAAGATCGATTCTAATTCTAGCATTAGGAATCTTGAAACTTGTATTTGAGTCTCATACAGTTATTCTTAGTAATTATCATTTTTGTCCTAGTTTCTTTTTGAATATCATTTGTATAGGCCTTTTGGTCAAAGACATTTATGAATTTTCAATAAAGAAAGAATTTTGTAATGTCATTATGAATGATATTACTATATTCTCTAAATATTTGAATAATAGTGTGTACATGTTATCACAACCTATTAATGTAGTCTATTTCACTGGCAAGCACCCTAGATTAGATAGTATATCCGATATCTACTTATGAAACTATAGGCTAGGTCACATCAATAAAAATAGGATAAACAGGTTGACTCAAGAGAAAATTCTTAAAGTTAGTGATTATGAATCACTTCCTACCTGTGAATCTTGTCTTCTTGAAAAAATGACCAAGTCACCTTTTACTAAAAAAGGTGAGAGAGCCACTGAGCCCTTAGGTTTAGTATATACTGATGTATGTGGATCAATGAGCACAAGTGCCAGAGGTGGATATCTCTACTTCATTACTTTTACAGATGAACTATCCAGGTATGGATATGTCTATCTAATGAAACATAAGTTAGAGTCATTTGAAATGTTCAAATGATTCAGAAGTGAAGTAAAAAACTAAACTGGAAAGAATATTAAGACTCTTCGATCTGATCGAGGAGGAAAATATCTTTCTGATGAGTTTCTCACATATCTATGAGAGAATGGGATTCTCTCCCAATGGACTCCTCTAGGAAAACCATAGCATAATAGTATATCTAAGAGAAAAAATCAGACTCTGTTAGACATGGTCCAATCCTTGATGGATTTTGCCAGTTTGTCGATATCCTTTTGGAGATATGCACTCGAATCGACTTGCTATTTGTTAAATAGAGTTCCAAGTAAGTCTATAATTAAGACTCCATATGAGATATGGACATGATGTAAGCCAGCACTTTCGCATCTTAGGATCTGGGGGTGCCTGGCTTATGTGAAATGGTTAATCATCGATAAACTTGGACCTAGGTCTGACAAATGTATATTTATAGGATATCCCAAAGAATCAAAAGGATATATTTTCTACCATATTGATGAACAAAAAGTATTCATCAGCCTTAAGATAATCTTCTTGGAAAAGGAGTTCCTTGGTGAAGAAACTGTTGCCTCTAAGGTTGAACTTGATGAAGTTCAATAGGTAGAAAAGTCGACACCTTTTGCCGAACCTAAACCTGATTTGATTAGATCAGATCCAGAGCTTAGTATCTCTGCACCATTAAGGCAATCCGGTAGAGTACCACATCCATCAAATAGATACTATGGTTTCTTCATCCAGAATGATGATCCTATCAAACTCGATGAGAACGATGAGGATCCGATCACCTACATGGATGCAATGCAGAGACTTGATTTTGAGAAATGGCTTGAGGCCACGAAATCCTAGATGGAGTCCATGAAGGTCAATAATGTATGGATATGGATTGACCCATCTAAAAGGGTTAAATCCATTGGGTGTAAATGGGTCATCAAAAGGAAGAGGGATGCAGATGAAAAGATGAAGACCTATAAAGCCCATCTGATTGCTAAGGGGGATCGTCAACGTTATGATATTGACTATGACGAGATATTCTTTTCTAAAGCAATACTCAAATCCATTCAGATAATGCTTGCTATAGTTGCCCATCTAGACTATGAGATCTAGCAGATGGATGTGAAGACAACTTTCTTGAATAGAGAGTTGACTGAAAAAGTGTATATGATACAACCTAAGGGATTCACATCTATAGATGAGTCCAAGGTGTGCAAGCTTCAGAGATCCATTTATGGATTGAAGCAAGCATATCGAAGTTGGAACATGCATTTTGATAAGGTGATCAAAATATATGGCTTCATTAAGAACGGAGAAGAGCCCTACATCTATAAGTGGGTGAATGATCCGACAGTGGTATTCCTTATCTTGTACATTAATAATATTCTCTTAATCGAGAATGACATCCTCGCACTGCAAAGAATAAAAGTATGGTTGTCATCTCAGTTCTCCATGAAGGACTTAGATGAAGCATCCTATATCCTAGGGATGAAAATCTATAGGAATAGATCTAAGAGGATGCTTGGATTATCCTAGTCCACGTACATAGAAACTATACTAAAAAGGTTCAGCATGAAGAATTTCAAGAAGAGCTATCTTCTGATAGGCCATAAAATTTTTCTCTCTAAGAAGGATTGTCCGACAACTCCTGAAGAGAGAGAGCATATGAGTAGAGTCCCATATACTTCAATAGTAGGATCTATCATGTATGCCATGACATGTACGAGATCAGATGTGGCATACTTACTAGAAGTAGTGAGTAGATACTAATCTGATCCAAGAGAAAATTACTAAAAAGTGGTTAAAACGATCCTTAAGTATTTAAAAAATACTAAGAACCAATGATTGATTTATGGTGAGTCGGATTTGAAACTTATGAAATTTACTGACTCCAGCTTTCAATCTGACCATGATGATAGCAGAAGCATGTCGGGTTATATCTTTACCCTAAATGATGGAGCCATCTATTGGAAGAGTTTCAAGGAATATATTGTGGCAGATTCTATTTGTGAAGTAGAGTACATCGCAGCATCAAATACTACGAAAAAAGCTATGTGGCTGAGGAAGTTCATCACTGAGCTCAGAGTAGCATTCTTCCTTGATGTTCCAATCCTACTCTACTGCGACAGCACTGGTGCCATTGCTCAGACGAAGGAACCAAAGGCACACTAGCGGATGAAGCACATATTATGCCACTACCACCTGATCTGGGAGATCGTGGATAGAGATGATGTCGACCTTCAGAAGATCGATGGAAAGAATTGTTAGATATATGTGCCCTAGAAGCCATAATTGGCTGACACTTGTAATACACTTATAGGAGTAAAATTATAATTTTGACTAAAATTAATAAATGGGTTATTTTCAATCACATATGTGTATTTAGTGTCTGTGATACATCCTTTGAGTTAATGGCAATGATAATTCATATTTTCAAGAGTTGAAAATTTAAGACATGAATAATCATTATTAACTCATAAATTGCTTCCGACCATAGGATCATCACGAGGATGGTGATTGATCCGGAAGGTTGGTGTACAATCGCTTCTCTTTAGTAGATGAGTCTTGAGTCTACGGTGTGGAGACACCGGAGCGAGAGTACAGGTACTCGTTAGAGAACGAGGGCACTGAGCGTGACCACCTCGAGTAGTCATTAGGGAGTCTACCTTCTCGTCAATGACTGACTCGATGCTGCAGTAGTGTGTCTGGTTCTTTGACCTGAGGTGCATCGATAGTTCACCTTGAGGGTGTTATAGTTTGACTACACCATTACTCGGTCTCCTAGCCATATGGAACCCTGAGGTGTATGTTGGCTATGACATGTTCATTGTAGGAACTGGATGGCATCAAGATGGAATCTATCTACCTCGGTGGTAGAGGAGCAGCCCTATGATGATCATGAGAATCAAGTCCAGAAATCCATGGCCATGGTAGAGTGAAATAATAGAAAGAGTTTCTATTTAGATTTTCACATTGGACTCGAATCGAATGATTACATCATATGACAGAGACTAGGGTTTGACGAGTTTACCTTAACCCTAATCTGATCGGGGCTCAAGATAGAAGAACTGAATCACACAGGTAGCTGCACCAAGAGGTTCGCATTCAGCTCTGATGGGTTGCCACCATATACTGCTAGGTGTCACTGGTGGATTTTGGGAGCAATTAGAATGATTTAGATGATCGATCATTCTAGCTGTTCGAATCAGAAGAGTTCTGATCCATCGAAAGGAGTTTCGATGATGTCGATGATAGAGATCATGACATATCCCATTACCATACAGAACTGAACCTAACTGGGTCACACAAACAAGGGTTTGAATCTGGTGATCATCAATTGAACTGATCTAGTTCAATTGATCTGAATGAGATTCAATTAGGTTCAAGAAAATCGTGCTAGCACTCGATTGAACCTAACGTTCTTCTTTTGCTATCATAAATAAGTTGTCCTGATCTGAGCCAAAGGAGTTTGTGCTCAATCAGAGGCCTTCATATGGTCTGACTGGAGGTTGTCCAAGTCAGAAAAGGTTGTCTTATTTGTAAGACATACCTGCCATTTTTGGTCACCTGCCATTTCTTGTTCTTTGACTTTGGTCAAAAGTCTACCTTTGACTGGTCAAACGTTGACCATTGACACTTTGACTTTTGACCACATGTCATGCACCTATTGGAGAGCTGGTGGGGGCCTGTCCCCCTACCAGAACCTGGCAAGGAGAAGGGCGCACGCCACCCTAGGCGTGTGCCCAAGTTGGAGGCGCCTAGGAGTCCTTGTTGGACAAGGACTCCATCTCCTTTTTGGATTCCAATTAGAGTTCTTCTAAGAACCAACTTTGACTGGTCTTAGGCGCCCTCTAAGGAGGAATCCAGGGGTCTCTATTCCCACCAATCAGATTTAGATCTGATTTCACAAAGGGTTGTGATTGGTTGGGAGGAAGAGGAGTTGGATCACGCTTAGTCTATAAAAAGGACCCTACGCCCAACTCAAAAAAAGATTCAATTAAGAATTGAAAACCCCATGCCCCAAGGCTGCCTCTCCCCTCCTTCCTCCATGCCAAAGCTTCTTCTCCTTCTCCTCTCCACGTCCAAAAGAGTTTTGGACCTTGGTTGGTGCGATCCAGATCAAAGAAAGGCGATCAAAAGTAAGAAGGCTGCACTGCTGCAAAAGGACGACTGCTGATCTTCAAAAGGAGTTTTGAAGATCCTCCAGATCAGATCCAGATCTAATTTTTGGAGGTGTGATAGAGAAGAAGAGGATCTCCAGATCCAACCCGAGTGGATACCGGTAGAGGCCAGGCGCTTGCGTGGCTAGATCCAGAACCTTCCGCTGCAATCAGGATCATCAACAGGGTAATAGGATTACCCAAATCAGGTAAATTAAATTTGATTTAATTTATCTTATTTTATTTTATTTATTAAAATAATAAGAATCAGATCTAAAACATATCAAGATCTGATTGGGATCAAGAGAAAAATTTTTGAAATATATCTCTTGATCTGATCAGATCTGAACGAACCTGGATCCGAAAAATCAGGATTTCCCTTCAACTGGTATCAGAGCCATGGTTCTAAAATTATTTAGATCTAATTTTAAATTTATTTTAATTAGAAAATAAGTGATTTTAGATGTCACATGAGATGTGATCAGATCTGAAAATCAGAAAAAATTAAAATTAAATGATTTGGATCTAAGATTAGAAGATATGCATGACTAGTTCTAGAAATAGAATAGTTCTATAGAATAGTCTTGCATGTTTTTGATTTAATCTGATTAAATCATATTTTAGATCTATTTATTTACTATTTTTTGATATTATAAGTGTTTATAATAACATCTAAAAAATAGTAAATAAAAATTATTTAATTTTAAATATCATATGAGATATGATTGATGCATGTCTAGACTAGTTGTAGAATAGTTCTACATAATTGTCTAGATTAGAATTTATTTTGATTAGATCAATTTAAATCTAATTTTTTAGATTATTATGAGATAATTTAGATCTGAAAAATATGCATGATTATGATACATGAGATGTATGCAAAATATGCCATGATTAGATCTAATTTGTATATGAGATATATGATATAGATCTATAAACTGTTTTGTAGTATTGACATGTTCCTGATTAAGGCGTTCCTCTTGGCCGTCCGGTCATAAGAATGAAGAAGGGTTTAAAGGCCCTCTCTTTCCATTCGATGGGGTGTTCTTATGATGTGTAGGGGTGCTGCGTGTTCGTCCTTAATCAGAAATCCCAAAACTTACTTTCTGCAAAACCCTAGATCCTGAAACCCTAGGATTTATTGTGCATATTTTATTTATGAACCCTACTTAATTAAGAATTAAGATTATGGAAATATTAATTAGGTCTAAAATTGAGAATTTCAGATCTAAGACATATTCATAATACTGGGTTCGGGCTTGGGTAGCTCAATTAGGTCTAAGCGGTTGATCAAACCGAATCAAGAGTTGGTTAGATGGGATCAACAATGCTTAAATTGACCAGCCTAATAGGATTAAGTCTGGGTCAAGATCGAGTCACGATCAAGCAAGACCTAATTAGGGTCAGAGGTTAGAGTCTGGATTGTAGGCTAACCCAATTGGTTCTGACTCAATAATTTGGTGTCTAAGGTAAGTTTGGCACATACGATCCGACTGGTTTTTAATTGGAAGCTACTCGACCTGAATGCATTCTTGTACGAGTTAATGGCATATTCCTTCCACCGGTCTCACTTACCTGGCCATATCTGTTGACACAGTTCTGATCTGAGGTGGTCAATAATCCGAGCTAACCCATGCCACTAGGTTAGTCATAATTGTTATGACTATGACAAGTCTAGTTTAATGAGACCTGAATCAATTCTCCCTAAGAAAAGATTAAGTCTGAGGTCTTCCACCATTGTAGATGTGCGGGCCCTTCCCGGGGTTGATTGTTCTCGGCTGGATACAGTGGCTCAGTTGCACCGAAAAGATGCAACCATGTCTATTAGGCATTGGATGCTATGGGCTGGAGGATGAGTTGGGCTCAATATTTTGGATACGGTGAGAGACTCAATTAGGAACCCAGTCTATGCAAATGGTGGGTCTGACTTAACTAAGGAGTGGATCAATATTTCCGGATACGGTGAGATTCATGAATTAGAGACCAAGTTTGGGTGCACCATGATTAGAGAATCATTGAACAAGAGTTGTTCACTCATTGGCTAACCCATCACCAATAACTGTTAGGTGAGGTGATGAGTCAGTTGGTGAGACCGCACCACCCACTAGAAATCATTAATCATGGAGATTTTTGCATCTCTACAGAGGGAGTGTAGGGATCCGAGAAAATAGTGGGAGCTAATTTGTTTAAAAATAAAATCCTAAATAAATTGGTCAAGTCAAAATTACAGTATCTAACTAGAATCTTTGACTCTCTACAGGAAAAATGTCTGCGTCCAACCCATTGGCACGTATCCTGGACACACATAGACTGACTGGACCCAATTATAAAGATTGGCTCAGGAACTACAAAATTATTTTGGGTTCTGAGAAGTTAACCCATGTTTTGGACCAGGACCCTCCCACCTTACCAGCCCGTCCATCTGTTGAACAGAGAGCATCTCTGGAAAAATGGATAGACGAAGATAATAAGGCCAGATATTACATGTTGGGCTCGATGTCTGATGAGCTCCAGCGCCAACATGAAGATATCGGGACTGCTCGCCAAATGTTGGCTCACCTGCAGGAGATGTTTGGTGAACAGAGTCGCGCAGCCAAATATCAAGTCACGAAATGACTTTTTAAGGCTAAGATGCATGATGGGCAGTCAGTCCAAGATCACTGTCTGACAATGATCAAGGACATGGAAGAGCTTGAGAAGCTCGGTGTGAAGTTAGACTTGGACCTGCAGAACGATATTATTCTGCAATCCTTGACTGATGCATATGGGCAATTCATCATGAATTACCACATGCATAAACTTCAGAATTCCTTGGCCGAATTAATGAATATGCTGGTTACCGCTGAGCTTTCTATGAAAGGTTCTAAAGGCTCAGTTCTTGCTATGGAACGGACTTCTTCCAAAAGAAAGTCTTATGGAAAGAAAAAGAAGTCTGTGAAAAAGCAAAAGGTGGAAGGATCAAAGAAGAAGAAGGCAGAATCAAAGAAAAAGGCCGATGTCAAAGGAAAGTGTTTCCATTGCAACAGCGACGGCCATTGGAAGCGGAACTGCCCTACTTACCTGGCCACCCTGAAGAACAAGAAGGAAGGTCCTTCTGGAGGTATGCTCATTATTGAGTCTAACCTTATGGTTTCTTCTGCATCCAGTTGGGTGCTTGACTCTGGTTCCAGTGCTCATCTGTGCACTTCCATGCAGGGTCTTAAGGATAGCAGGAGGCTGAGGGATGGAGACATGATTGTAATTTTGCCCTAAAAGCCAAAATTGGCTGACACTTGTAATACACTTCTAGGGGCAAAATTATAATTTTGACTAAAATCAATAAATTGGTTATTTTCTATCACATATGTGTATCTAGTGTCTGTGATACATCCTTTGAGATAATGGCAATGATAATTCATATTTTCAAGAGTTCAAAATTTAAGACATGAATAATCATTATTAACTCATAAATTGCTCCCGATCATGGGATCATCACGAGGATGGTGATAGATTTGAAAGGTTGGTGTACAATCGCTTCCCTTTAGTAGATGAGTCTTGAGTCTATGGTGTGGAGACACTGGAGCGAGAGTACAGATACTCGTTAGAGAACGAGCGCACTGAGCGTGACCACCTCGAGTAGTCATTAGGAAGTCTACCTTCTCGTCAATGACTGACTCAATGCTGCAGTAGTGTGTCTGGTTCTTTGACCTGAGGTGCATCGGCAGTTCACCTTGAGGGTGTTATAGTTTGACTACACCATTACTCAGTCTCCTAGCCATATGGAACCCTGATGTGTATGTTGGCTATGACATGTTCATTGTAGGAACTGGATGGCATCAAGATGGAATCTATCTACCTCGGTGGTAAAGGAGCAGCCCTATGATAATCATGAGAATCAAGTCCTGAAGCCCATGGCCATGGGAGAGTGAAATAATAGAAAGAGTTTCTATTTAGGTTTTCACATTGGACTCGAATCGAATGATTATATCATATGACAGAGACTAGGGTTTGACGAGTTTACCTTAACCCTAATCTGATCGGGGCTCAAGATAGAAGAACTTAATCACACAGGTAGCTGCACCAAGAGGTTCGCATTCAGCTCTGATGGATTGCCACCATATACTGCTAGGTGTCACTGGTGGATTTTGGGAGCAATTAGAATGATTTAGATGATCGATCATTCTAGCTGTTCGAATCAGAAGAGTTCTGATCCATCGAAAGGAGTTTCGATGATGTCTATGATAGAGATCATGACATATCCCATTACCATACAGAACTGAACCTAACTGGGTCACACAAACAAGGGTTTGAATCTGGTGATCATCAATTGAACTGATCTAGTTCAATTGATCTGAATGAGATTCAATTAGATTCAAGAAAATCGTGCTAGCACTCGATTGAACCTAACGTTCTTCTTTTACTATCATAAATAAGTTGTCCTGACTGAGCCAAAGGAGTTTGTGCTCGATCAGAGGCCTTCATATGATCTGACTGGAGGTTCTCCAAGTCAGAAAAGGTTGTCTTATTTGTAAGACACTACCTGCCATTTTTGGTCACCTGCCATTTCTTGTTCTTTGACTTTGGTCAAAAGTCTACCTTTGACTGGTCAAATGTTGACCATTGACACTTTGACTTTTGACCATATGTCATGCACCTATTGGAGAGCTGGTGGGGGCCTGTCCTCCTGCTAGAATCTAGCAAGGAGAAGGGCGCACGCCACCCTAGGCATGTGCCTAAGTTGGAGGCGCCTAGGAGTCCTTGTTGGACAAGGACTCCATCTCCTTTTTGGATTCCAATTAGAGTTCTTCTAAGAACCAACTTTGACTGGTCTTAGGCACCCTCTAAGTAGGAATCTAGGGGTCTCTATTCCTACCAATCAGATTTAGATCTGATTTTACAAAGGGTTGTGATTGGTTGGGAGGAAGAGGAGTTGGATCATGCTTAGTCTATAAAAAGGACCCTGCGCCCAACTCGAAAAGAGATTCAATTGAGAATTGAAAACCCCACGCCCCAAGGCTGCCTCTCCCCTCCTCCTCCATGCCAAAGCTTCTTCTCCTTCTCCTCTCCACGTTCAAAAGAGTTTTGGACCTTGGTTGGTGCGATCCAGATCAAAGAAAGATGATCAAAAGTAAGAAGGCTGCACTGCTGCAAAAGGACGACTGCTGATCATCAAAAGAAGTTTTGAAGATCCTCCAGATCAGATCCAGATCTAATTTTTGGAGGTGTGATAGAGAAGAAGAGGATCTCCAGATCCAGCCCAAGTGGATACTGGTAGAGGCCAGGCGCTTGCGTGGCTAGATCCAGAATCTTCCACTGCAAATAGGATCAGCAACAGGGTAATAGGATTACCCAAATTTATGTAAAGTAAATTTGATTTAATTTATTCTTATTTTATTTTATTTATTAAAATAATAAGAATCAGATCTGAAATACATCAGGATCTGATTGGGATCAAAAAAAATTTTTTTGAAATATATCTCTTGATCTGATTAGATCTGAACGAACCTGGTCCGGAAAATCAGGATTTTCCTTCAAGAATAACTTGACCAACCCCTTTACTAAAGCTCTGATGATAAAGAAGTTGGATGACCACAAGTCAAGGATGGGTATTAAATATTATGCCGAGTGGCTTTAGGATAAGTGAGAGTTGTTAAAAAATGTATCCCAAAGTCAATCGTCAGCCTATTGATGGTTGTACTATCTTATAATTATAATTAATTCATTATTGAATAAAATATATTTTTGGCATTTTCATCACAAAGTCTACATCTTCTAATAAACTCCATTATTGTGATGAAGTTTTTAGGACTATTTAACTTCGATAAAGAGAGAATTTCTCGATTAGTCCTTAAACTGTTTACGATCAAATGATACGTTATTAATAAGAACGACAGCGTTTATCGAGCATAGATCATTGTGTGCCATATGGATTGATTGTCCTCTTAACTAAGAAGTGTGAAGACACTGGTATGGCATATAAGTGAGATGTATGGGTATATCATCATCGAATGTGACCAACTCTAGAGTATTCTATTATCGAGAATTACTTTAATGGGATATAGGTATAAGTTCCTTAAACCTGAGATCATCACAGTGGCTTGCAAGCAACTCACTATGCTTTGGTATCAGACTAATTGAATTTCTAATTCAGTAATAAAAGATTTTTAGAAATAGTCAAGTACTTGCGAAGTCGATGAGTGATCAAGATGGGATTGACAACTCTAAGAGTTGGAGAAGAATGCATCATTATATTTCAATATAGAAAAAATCTTGGCTAGGATAATCTATAAGATGGATTTGATATTTTGAAATACAATATGGATGATCTAATCGGGGCTGACAGTTAAACTCTGAGATGTCCTACGAGCATTTTGGTCAAGGAGATGAATTATACAAAAACTATATCCACATGAGTTCTAAGAATGTTGTTCTACACATTCGACCTATCCAATCATCGGATGTCATTGCTAGATGGTCACTTCGATTGGTATAAAAATTTATTTCTATGCTACCGACTTAAGTTTGGATCTATGGGGTTACACATATAAGAGTTCTCAATATGATCAGATGATTGATCAATGATTAAGAATCGTTCTAAGGTTAAACATTCAATATGATTAATATTTGACCCAGTGTAAGTGTTGCAGGAGGCTCGATTAGCAATTTGATTATTAATTAGCTTAATTTAATTAAGCCAGATGGTTGAGATTAAATTTAATTAAATATAATTTAATTAGATTTAGTTTGCAAAGAAAAATCCTATTTTTTGGTACAGGATGGTTCAGATCTAATTAGATCTGAAAAAATATTTCAAAAATTTTTCTTCTAAGATCATAATCAAATCTGAGATATCTCAGATCTGATCTTTTAAGATATGATATTAAGATTAAAAGTAAAATTAAATTTAATTAATTTTATACCTTATATTTTGGATAATCAGATTATCTTATGATGATCAAAATCTATCCTAAAGTTTTGGAAGAAGCCACGCATGCGCCTGGCCTCTGCCAGTATCCACATGGGCAGAATCTAGATATTTTCTCCTCACAAATCTTTTTTTCTAAATATCATATCTAAATCTGATCTGAAAGTCCTTCAAAAGAATTTTTGAAAGCAGCATGTCTGCCTCATGAACACCATTGTATAGATGCTGAACTCTTCTTAAATTTGATTGGATCTTCTTCTTAAATTTATTTTAACCTTTGGCACTTAAAAGAAGGGAAGAGAGAAGATCAGAGAGGGCATGGAAGATGGAAGGGGCAATAGCCTTTGGGTATGAAATTATTTCTTTCATGAGGAGACTAGGTGCAAGGGTTCTTATATAAAAGCATAGAGCCAAGTTAGAGTCCCTCTTTGATCAAAATCCTTATTTATTCAACCATTGAGACTCCTAGACTTGATCTCCACAAAAAACCCCAGATCTCATCTAATTTTGATGCCAAAAATCAATCTAGAAGGTGGCGGCATGAGTAGATAAGGTAGAATCTACTGCGCCTAAGACTCTTCCCTCAAGAGTTTGATACAAATTAAACTCTATCATAAACTCTATCATAACTTTGTCTAGACACCTTCAAAAATCACAAAATTTAGTACAACCAATGTATGACTCATTTCCTATCACATATCCAAAAATTAGATCAAAAGGATTTCTAGACAATTTTCTAAAAGTCTTTGATCATGTGACCCTCAATTCTCTCAGATAGGTCAACTTTTGACCCTAGTCCAATTTGACTATGAATGGATTTAATTTCTATAATTAATCTGATCTACACTTATTCTAGTTAGATAAAAATAAATCCATTCAAATTACAAGAATGAGTCAAATCAAATTTGACTCAGTTGCATCGAATCAGAAAGTTTATAGAAGGAGAAAGTTAGGCTCAATCATGTGCTAGCACAATTACCTTGAACCTGATTGGATCTAATCCAAATCAATCAAACTAGGTTAGCTCAATTGATGATATCCAAACCCAAATCCTTATTTGTGTGACCTAGTTAGGTTCAATTCTGTATGGTAATGAGACATGTCGTGATCTCCATCATCGACATCATCGAAACACCTTTCGATGGACCAAAACTTTTTTTATTCATATAATTAGAATGATCGATCATCAAAATTATTCTAATTGCTCCAAAAATCCATCAATGATACCTAGTAGTATATGGTGGCAACCCATCAGAATTGAAAATAAACTTCTCAGTGTAGTTACCTGTGTGATTGGATTCTTTTATCTTGAGCTCCGATAGGATTAGGGTTAAGGTGAACTCGTCAAATCCAATGTCCGTCATACGAATTAATCATTCGATTCGACTTCAATGTAAAAATCATAATAGAAACTCTTTCTATCATCTTCACTCTACCATGGCCATAGACTTCAGAACTCAATCTCATGATTATCATAGAGCTACTCCTCATCTATCGAGATAGATAGATCCCTTATTGGTGCAATCCAATTTCTATAATGAACATACTATAGCCAACATATACCTCAGGGTTTTGAATGACTATTTTGAATGACTAGAAGATTGAGTTATGGTAAAGTCAAACTATAACACCCTCAAGGTGAACTACCAATGCACCTCAAGTCAAAGAACTAGATTCACCTACTGCAGCATCAAGCCAATTATCGATGATAAGGTAGACTTTCTTATGACTGCTCGAGGTGGTCATGCTCAGTAACTTTATTCTCTAACGAGTACCTATACTCTCACTCTGGTGTCTCCACACCATATATTGAAGACACATCTATCCTAAAAAAGCGATCATACATCAACCTTCTGGATCGATCACCATCCTCGTGATGATCTTACAGTCGGTAGTTGTTTATGAGTTAATTATGAAAATTCATGTCTTAAATTTTCAACTCTTGAAAATATAAATTGTCATTACCATTAACTCAAAGGATGTATCACAGACACTTTAAATACACACTGTGATAGAAAATAACTCTTTTATTAATTTATAGTCAAAATTATAAAATTGTTCTTAGAAGTATATTACAAGTGTTTAGCCAATATGGCTTCTAGGACATACATCTAACAAACTCCCATTTGACTTAAAGCCAATTAGCTAGAAATCTAAGTTCCATCTTTTTAAGGTGGACTTCGATCTTCTATTGGCTTAATAACTTTATCAACGGGTCAACCGCATTATCTAAAGTGTCAACTCTCTTAACCTCGACATATCCCTTCTCAAGGTAATTACGGATGAGGTGGTATCGCCGCTCGATATGCTTAGATTTTTTATGAGACCTCGGCTTCTTAGCTAGGACTATGGCACCATTGTTGTTGTAGTACAGAGGGACGACATCTGATGGCATCACTCCGAGCTCTACGATGAACTTCTTATACTAGAATGTCTTCTTTGTAGCTTTCGATGCAGCGATGTACTCTACTTCCATGATGGAATCTACTATCACAGTCTGCTTGAAACTCTTCCTGCTGACAGTACCACCATTGCACATAAATAGACTTTCAAATGTCAACTTTTGATCATCTATATCAAATATAAAATTCGAGTCTATATACCCCTAGACCTGGAGTTCTCCATTTCCAAAGACTAGAAATATATCCTAAGTCCTTCTCAAGTACTTAAGGATATATTTCACTGAAGTCCGATGCTCTTCGTCTGGATTCGACTGATATCTACTCGTGACACTCACAGCATGGATAATATCAGGTCGCATACATAGCATGGCGTACATAAGGCTCTCTATTACTGAAGCATAAGGGATCTTGCTCATGCATTCAATCTCCTCAGATGTGTTGGGACACATCTTCTTAGAGAGATGAATGCCATGTATGAAGGGCACTAAACCTCTCTTGGAGTTTTCTATGCTAAACCTTTTTAGCACCTTCTCTATGTACATCTTCTATGAGAGACCTGGCATTCTATTCGATCTATCCCTATAAACTTTAATTCTTAGAATAAAGGATGCTTCTCCTAGATCTTTCATAGAGAACTTTTTTAACAACCACATTTTGATCATAGTCAACATGGGATTTCCAATAAGGAGGATGTCATCCACATACAGTACGAGAAAGACAACAGCGCTTCCACTAATCTTTTTGAAAATATAGGGTTCCTCCTCGTTCTTGATGAATCCAAATGATTAGATCACATCATTGAAACGAGCATTCTAGCTCCAAGATGCTTGCTTAAGTCCATATATGGATCTTTGTAGCTTGCATACCTTATGATCATTATCACTGAATGTGAAACCTAGTGACTGTTCCATATAGATATCTTTCTCAAGATATCCATTTAAGAATATCATTTTCACGTCCATCTATCATATTTCATAATCAAAATAGGCTGCAATAGCAAGCAATGCGCGGATGGA
>QRFJ01000967.1:159676-230580 GCA_006176705.1 Cocos nucifera | reverse complement strand
CTGTGATAGAAAATAACTCTTTTATTAATTTATAGTCAAAATTATAAAATTGTTCTTAGAAGTATATTACAAGTGTTTAGCCAATATGGCTTCTAGGACATACATCTAACAAACTCCCATTTGACTTAAAGCCAATTAGCTAGAAATCTAAGTTCCATCTTTTTAAGGTGGACTTCGATCTTCTATTGGCTTAATAACTTTATCAACGGGTCAACCGCATTATCTAAAGTGTCAACTCTCTTAACCTCGACATATCCCTTCTCAAGGTAATTACGGATGAGGTGGTATCGCCGCTCGATATGCTTAGATTTTTTATGAGACCTCGGCTTCTTAGCTAGGACTATGGCACCATTGTTGTTGTAGTACAGAGGGACGACATCTGATGGCATCACTCCGAGCTCTACGATGAACTTCTTATACTAGAATGTCTTCTTTGTAGCTTTCGATGCAGCGATGTACTCTACTTCCATGATGGAATCTACTATCACAGTCTGCTTGAAACTCTTCCTGCTGACAGTACCACCATTGCACATAAATAGACTTTCAAATGTCAACTTTTGATCATCTATATCAAATATAAAATTCGAGTCTATATACCCCTAGACCTGGAGTTCTCCATTTCCAAAGACTAGAAATATATCCTAAGTCCTTCTCAAGTACTTAAGGATATATTTCACTGAAGTCCGATGCTCTTCGTCTGGATTCGACTGATATCTACTCGTGACACTCACAGCATGGATAATATCAGGTCGCATACATAGCATGGCGTACATAAGGCTCTCTATTACTGAAGCATAAGGGATCTTGCTCATGCATTCAATCTCCTCAGATGTGTTGGGACACATCTTCTTAGAGAGATGAATGCCATGTATGAAGGGCACTAAACCTCTCTTGGAGTTTTCTATGCTAAACCTTTTTAGCACCTTCTCTATGTACATCTTCTATGAGAGACCTGGCATTCTATTCGATCTATCCCTATAAACTTTAATTCTTAGAATAAAGGATGCTTCTCCTAGATCTTTCATAGAGAACTTTTTTAACAACCACATTTTGATCATAGTCAACATGGGATTTCCAATAAGGAGGATGTCATCCACATACAGTACGAGAAAGACAACAGCGCTTCCACTAATCTTTTTGAAAATATAGGGTTCCTCCTCGTTCTTGATGAATCCAAATGATTAGATCACATCATTGAAACGAGCATTCTAGCTCCAAGATGCTTGCTTAAGTCCATATATGGATCTTTGTAGCTTGCATACCTTATGATCATTATCACTGAATGTGAAACCTAGTGACTGTTCCATATAGATATCTTTCTCAAGATATCCATTTAAGAATATCATTTTCACGTCCATCTATCATATTTCATAATCAAAATAGGCTGCAATAGCAAGCAATGCGCGGATGGATTTAAGCATGGCTACTGGCGAAAAAGTATCCTGATAGTCAATACTTTCGTGCAGACTATATCCTTTCACTACGAGTCTTGCTGTGAATGTCTCTATATTTCCATTGATACCTATCTTTTTCTTGAAGATCTATTTACACCCAATAGATACTATACTTTCAGGTGGATCTACCAAGGTCCAGACTTGGCTCGAGCGCATTAAGTCAATCTCTGATTTCATTGCCTCTAATCATTTTTCGAAGTCGATATCTGATATCATCACATCATAAATTTTAGGATCATCATCATGAACCCCATTTTTGTGAGGAACATTTTCTCTACGTCCTTTGAAATAGTATCTAAGTACCTTTTAGGAGGATGAAAAATCCTTTTTGATCTATGAAGTGGGTGAGGTAGTGATTGGATTGGCAGAATCCAATTGGATTCCATAGATTTCTTGGCTAATGGCTCTTGGGAGACTTTCTCCTCGAGTCTAATCTGTCTTCCAATGCCACCATCTTGAATAAGCTATTTTTTAAGAAAGATGGCATTCGACTCATAATTACATTATGATCTTCCAAAAGATAGAAAAAATATCCTAATGACTCTTTAGGATATCTAATAAATCAAGCTCTAAAAGATCTAGACTCTAATTTGTATGCCTATTATCTCTTGACATGGGCTGGATAATTTTCAAATTTTGAGATCACTCAGACTTAATTTCTTATCATGCTATATCTCATACGGTATAGTAGGAACGATTTTAGATAGAACCCTATTCAGTAGATATATAGCGGTCAACAGACTATGTCCCCAAAGAAATTTAGGAAAGTTCGTGAAGCTCATCATGGATCGAACCATATCTAATAGGGTCTAGTTTCTTCATTCTGAAATTCCATTGAGTTGAGGCATTCCAGGTCGAGTCCATTGAGAGACTATGCCATTATCCTTAAGATAGTCTAGAAATTTTTGACTAAGGTATTTGCTTCCTCGATCTGATCAAAGAATCTTAATGAATTCTTTTGTTTATTTTTCTACTTCAAATCTAAATTTCTTAAATATTTTAAAATCTTCAGACTTGTATCACACCAAATACACATATCCGTACCAAGATAAATCATCAGTAAAGATGACGAAATAGATGTAATTATCTCTGACTGGCACAAAAAATGGGCCATATACATCAGTATGTACTAGGGCAAGCAGGTCTGTTGCTCTTTCCCCATGTCCCATAAAAGAAAGCTTGATCATTTTATCATGAAGGGCATGATTCATAAATCGGATATGACTCAAAAATCAACGAACTCAATAGTCCGGATTTCTTTAATTTGTTAATCATATCTTCAGCTATATGATCTAGCCTAAGGTGCCAAAGATACCTATCGTTTAGACTATTCCTAAGTTGATTTGATCTTATGGCACTCACATTTTGCTTGATATTAAAAATAGAAATATCAATATGTAACTGATAGAGATCATTTATAAGGAAACCACTTACAATTTTATTTTTTTATAAAGAATATTACAATGATCATTAAGAAAATTAATTACATAGCCTTTCTATGCTAAATATGAAATAAAAATTAAATTTTTGCTTGCTGCAGGCACATAAAAATAGTCTCTAAATACTAAGTCTAATCCCGAAGATAATCATAGAGCATAGGTTTCCACGGTCATAGCAGCAACTCTTATATCATTTTCGATGTATAGGATCATCTCACCATCCCTCAGTCTCCTGCTATCCTCAAGATCCTACATAGAAGTGCATAAGTGAGCATTAGAACTAGAGTCAAGCACCCAACTGGATATAGAAAAAATCGTAAGATTAGATTCTATAATGAGCATACCTCCAGAAGGACCTGTCTCCTTCTTATTCTTAAGGCTGGCCAGGTAAAGAGGATAGTTCCACTTTTAATGGCCGTCAGTGTTGTAATGAAAATATTTTTCTTTGTCAGTAACCTTCTTCTTCGATTCTACCTTCTTCTTCTTCCCACCATCCATCTTTTGCTTCTTCACGGACTTCTTATTCTTTCTAAAAGACTTTTTCTTGGAAGAAGTCCTCTCCATAGCAAGTACTAAGTCTTTAAAATCTTTCATAGAAAGCTCAGCAGTAACCAGCATATTCATGAGCTCAGTCAAGATATTCTGAAGTTTATGCATATAGTAGCTCATGATGAATTATCCATACGCATCAGTCAAGGACTACAGAATTATATCAATCTATAGATCTTGATCTAACTTGACATCGAACTTCTCAAGCTCCTCCAAGTCCTTGATCATCATCAGATAATGATCTTGGACCAACTGTCCATCATGCATCGATCCTTAAACAGTCTTTTAGTGATTTGATATTTGGCTGCATGACTCTGTTCATCAAACAACTCTTGCAGGTGAGCCAATATTTGGTGGCTAGTCTTAATATCTTCATGTTGGCGCTGGAGCTCATCAAACATCGAGCCCAATATGTAGTATCTAACTTTGTTATCTTCATCCATCTATTTCTCAAGAGACGCTCTCTGATCAATGGATGGATGGGCTGGTAAGGTGAGAGGATCTTATTCCAACGCATGAGTCAACTTCTCAGAATTCAAAATAATTTTGAAGTTTCGAAGTCAATCCTTGTAGTTGGAACCGGTCAATCTATTGGTGTCCAGGATATGGGCTAGTGAGTTAAACGCAGACATCTTCCTGTAGAGAGTCAAAGTTTTTAATTAGATTTTGTAATTAGACTAAATCAATTTATTTAGAAGTTTTATTTTTAAATAAATTAGGCTCCCACTATTTTCTCAGATCCTTATACTTTTTTGGTAGAGATGCAAAAATTTTCATGATTATTGATTTCTAGTGGATGGTACGGTCCCACCAATTGGCTCACCACCTTACCAAACAGTTATTGGTGATGGGTCAATCGATAAGTGGACAACTCTTGTCCAATAATTCTCTAATCATGATGCATCCAAACTTGATCTCTAATTCATGAAGCTCACCATGCTTGGAATATTGCTCCACTCCTTAGTTAAGTTAGACTCACCATTTGTACGAATTAGATTTCTGATTGGGTTCCTCATCATATCCAAAATATTGAGCCCAACCCATAGCATCCAATGCCTAATAGATATAGTTGCATCTTTTCGATGCAACTGAACCACTGTATCCAGTCGAGAACAATCAATCCCAAAAAAGATCCGCATATCTACAATGGTGGAAGACTTTAGACTTAATATTTTCTTAGAAAGATTTAATTTAGATCTTTTCAAACTTGACTTGACTTAGTCCTAATAATTTTGACTAACCTAATGGCATGGGTTGGCTCAAATTATTAGCCATCTCAAATCAGAACTGGGTTGACACAAATGGTCAGGTAAGTGAGATCGGTGGAAGGGATATGCCATTAACTCGATAAGAATGCATTCAGATCGAGCAGCTTTCAATTAAAAATCAGTCGATCATATCTACCAAACTTATCTTAGATATCAAATTATCAAATCAAAACTGATTGGATTAGTCTACAATCCAGGCTCGAACTAGGAGTCAAATTAGATCTTGACTTGATCAAGTCACATCTCAATGTGATTCGATCTTGATCCTGAAGGAAAATCCTAATTTTTTGAATCAGGTTCATTCAGATCTGATCAGATCAAGAGATATATTTCAAAAAAAATTTTCTTTAATCCAGATCAGATCTAGAATGTTTTAGATCTGATACTTATTATTTTAATAAATAAAATAAATTTAGATAAATTAAATCAAATTTAATTTATCTTGAAGTGGGTAATCCTATCACCCTATTGATGATCCTATAAGCAGCGAAAGATTCTGGATCTAGCCACGCAAGTGCCTGGCCTCTATCGGTATCCACTCAGACTGGATCTAGAGATCCTCTTCTTCTCTATCATGTCTCCAAAAATTAGATCTAGATCTGATCTGGAGGATCTTCAAAACTTCTTTTGAAGATCAGCAGTTGCCCTATGCAGCAGCGCAGCCTTCTAGCTTTCAGTCGCCTTTCTCTCATCTGAATTGCACCAACCAAGGTCCAAACAGAAGGGAAATCCTGATTTCCCGATCCAGGTTCGTCCAGATCTGATCAGATCAAGAGATATATTTCAAAAAATTTTTCTCTTGATCCCAATCAGATCTTGATATGTTTCAGATCTGATTTTTATTATTTTAATAAATAAAATAAAATAAGATAAATTAAATCAAATTTAATTTACCTGATTTGGGTAATCCTATTATCCTGTAGATGATCCTGATTGCAGTGGAAGGTTCTGGATCTAGCCACGCAAGCGCCTGGCCTCTACGGTATCCACTCAGATTGATCTAGAGATCCTCTTCTTCTCTATCACGCCTCCAAAAATCAGATCTGGATCTGATCTGGAGGATCTTCAAAACTCCTTTTGAAGATCAGCAGTCGTCCTTTGCAGCAGTGCAGCCTTCTTCTTTTGATCGCCTTTCTTTTGATCTGAATGCACCAATCCTAAGTCCAAAACTCTTTTGGACGTGGAGAGGAGAAGGAGGAGAAGTTTAGGCATGGAGGAAGAGGGAAGAGGCAATCTTGGGGCATGGGAAATCTCTATTCTAATTGCATTCATAAGAATCTGAGTTGGGCGCAGGATCTAATTTATAGACTAAGGGTGATCCAACTCCTCTTCCTCCCAACCAATCACAATCCTTTGTGAAATCAGATCTAAATCTGATTGGTGGGAATAGAGACCCCTGGATTCCTCCTTAGAGGGCGCCTAAGACCAGTCAAACTGGATTCTTAGTAGAACTCTGATTGGAATCCAAAAGGGAGGTGGAGTCCTTGTCCAACAAGGACTCCAAGGCACCTCCAACTTGGGCGCACGCCTAGGGTGGCGTGCGCCCTCCTCCTTGCCAGGTTCTGGTAGGGGGACAGGCCCCCACCAATTCTTCAATAGTGCATGACACTGGACAAAAGTCAAAGTATCTATGGTCAACATTTGACCAGTCAAAGGTCAACTTTTGACCACAAAATCAGAAGATGACTCACAAAATGGCAGGTCATGTCTTATAAAATAAGACAACCTTCTCTAACTTGGACAACCTCCAGTTAGACCATATGAAGGCCTCTGATTGAGCACAAACTCCTTTGGCTCAGTCAGGACAACTTATTTGTGATAGTAAAAGAAGAACGTTAGGTTCAATCGAGTGCTAGCACGATTTCCTTGAACCTAATTGAATCTCATTCAGATCAATTGAACTAGATCAGTTCAATTGATGATCACCAGATTCAAACCCTTGTTTGTGTGACTAGTTAGTTAGTTCTGTATGTAATGGGATATGTCATGATCTCTATCATAGAACATCATCAAAACTCCTTTCGATGGATCAAACTCTTCTATTCGAACAGCTAGAATGATCGATCATCTAAATCATTCTAATTGCTCCAAAATCACAGTGACACCTACATATATGTGGCAACCCATCAGAGCTGAATGCGAACCTCTTGGTGCAGCTACCTGTGTGATTAAGTTCTTCTATCTTGAGCCCCGATCAGATTAGGGTTAAGGTAAACTCATCAAACCCTAGTCTCTGTCATATGATATAATCATTCGATTGAGTCCAATGGAAAATCTAAATAGAAACTCTTTCTATTATTTCATCAGCCATGGCCATGGGCTTCAGGACTTGATTCTCATGATATCATAGGGCTTGCTCCTCTACCACGAGGTAGATGATCCCATCTTGATGCAATCCAGTTCCTACAATGAACATGCTATAGCCAACATACACCTCAGGGTTCCATATGGCTAGGAGACCGAGTAATGGTGTAGTCAAACTATAACACCTCAAGGTGAACTACCGATGCATCTCAGGTCAAAGAACATCCCTCAAAGGATGTATCACAAACACTAAATACACAGGTGTGATAGAAAATAACCCATTTTATTAATTATAGTCAAAATTACAATTTTGCCCCTAGAAGTGTATTACAAGTGTCAGCTAATTCTGGCTTCTAGGGCACATATATCTAACACAAACCTCTTTGGATGTGGAGAGGAAAGGGAGAAGGTAGGTTTGACATGGAGGAAGAGGGGAGAGGAGGCCTTGGGGTGTGAGAATTGAATTCCTTTTCAATGCTATTTGAGTTGGGCACAGGGTCTTATTTATAGACTGTCTGTGATCCAACTCCTCTCCTTTCCAACCAATCACAACTCTTTATAAAATTAGATCTAAATCTGATTGATGGAAATAGAGTCCCATGGATTCCTCCTTAGAGGGCACCTAAGATCAGTCAAAGTTGGTTCTTAGGAGAACTCTAATTGAAATCCAAAAAGGAGATGGAGTTCCTATCCAATAGGAACTCCTGGGTGCCTCCAACTTGGGCACACGCCTAGGGTGGCCTGTGCCCTCCTCTTTGCCAGGTACTGATAGGAAGACAAGCCCCCACCAGTCCTCCAATAGGTGTGTGACACGTGGATAGAAGTCAAAGTATCTATGGTCAATATTTGACCAGTCAAAGGTCAACTTTTGACCAAAGTCAAAGAACGAGAAATGGCAGGTGACCAAAAATGGTAGGTAATATCTTACAAAATAAAATAATCTTTTCTGACTTAGATAAGCTCCAGTCAGACAAAGTGAAGATCTCTGATCGAGCACAAACTTCTTTGGCTCAGTCAGGACAACTATTTATGATAGTGAAAGAAAAACGTTAGGTTCAATCGAGTGCTAGCATGATTTTCTTGAACCTAATTGAATCTCATTTAGATTAATTGAACTGGATCAGTTTAATTAATGATCACCAGATTCAAACCCTTATTTGTATGACCCAGTTAGGTTCAGTTCTATAAGGTAATGGGATATGTCATAATCTCTATCATCGACATACCTTTAGAGATTTCTTCTAGAGGTATGCTCGTTATTGAGTCTAGAGGTGCCCTCATTCTCTAATGAGTATCTGTACTCTCGCTTCGGTGTCTCCACACCGTAGACTCAAGACTCATCTACTAAAGAGAAATGATTGTACACCAACCTTCCGGATCAATCACCATCCTCGTGATGGTCCTATGGTCGGAAGCATTTTATGAGTTAACAATGATTATTCATGTCTTAAATTTTCAACTCTTGAAAATATGAATTATTATTATCGTTAACTCAAAGGATGTATCACAGACACTAAATACACATATGTGATAGAAAATAACCCATTTTATTCGTTATAGTCAAAATTATAATTTTGCCCCTAGAAGTGTATTACAAGTGTCAGCCAATTCTGGCTTCTAGGGCACATATATCTAACAGAGAAGCGATTGTACACCAATCTTCCGGATCAATCACCATCCTCGTGATGATCCTATGGTCGAAAGTATTTTATGAGTTAATAATGATTATTCATGTCTTAAATTTTTAACTCTTGAAAATATAAATTATCATTACCATTAACTCAATGGATGTATCACAGACACTAAATACACATATGTGATAGAAAATAATTCATTTTATTATTATTAATCAAAATTATAATTTTGCCCCTAGAAGTGTATTATAAGTGTCAGCCAATTCTTGCTTCTAGGGCATATATATCTAATAGATCCAGACTTAATCCTATTAGGCTAGTCAAATCTAAGTTTTTTTTGATCCCATCTAACCAACTCTTGATTCAGTTTGATCAACCGTTAGATCAAATTGAGCTATCCAAGTCCGAACCCAATTTTATGAATATATCTTAGATCTAAAAATTTATAATTTTTAGATCTAATTAATTTTATAATCTTAATTTTTAATTAAGTTTTAGATTCATAAATAAAATATGTAATAAAAATCTTAAGGTTTTAGGATCTAGAGTTTTATAGAAAAATAAGTTTTAATTTTTTATTAAGAATGAATGCACTGCTCCCCTACACATCATAAGAACATCCCATCAAATAGAAGGAGAGGACCTTTAAATTCTACTTTATTCTTATGATCGGACAGCCAAGGAGAATGTCTTAATCAGAAATATAATTTTTTACTACAAAACTAGTTAGATCATATATCATATATAAAAAGATCTAATTAATACATGTCTTACATACATCTCATGTATCATCAATATGCATACTTTCAGATCTAAAATATCATATATTAAATCTAAAAAATAAAATTTTAAATTTAATTATATCAAAATTAAAACTATTTAGACATCTTATAGAACTATTCTATAAATAGTCTAAGCATGCATCTTTCATATCTCATATGAAATAAAATAAAAATTAAAAATTTTATTTTTTATTTTTTAAATTTGATTATAATAATTATAATATTAAAAAAATAAAAATTAAATAGATCTAAAATTATATTTAATTAAATTAAATATATGATCATACTAGACTACATATAGAACTATTCTATACCTAGCCTAGTCATCCATCTCATACATATTAGATCTAAATGATTTAATTTTTAAATTTTTTAATTTTAGATCTAATCACATCTGATGTGACATATAAAATCTTTTAATATCAGATCATAAATAAATATAAAATTAGATCTAAGGCAGATCTAAAGAATTGCTAACGGAGTTTTGATACCGGTTGAAGGAAAATCCTATTTTCTGGTATAGGATCATTCAGATCTGATTATATCTAAAAAAATATTTTAAAAATTTTTTTTCTAAGATCATATTTAGATCTAAGATATCTCAGATTTAATCCTTTAAGATCTAATATTAAGATTAAAAAAATTAAATCTAATTAATTTTATATCTTGTATTTTGGTTAATCAAATTATCCTATGATGACCTTGATCTATCCTGAGGTTCTGAAAGAAACCACGCACGCACCTAGCCTCTACTAGTATTCACTCAGATAGGATCTAAATATCTTCTTCTCATGAATCTTTTCTCCAAATATCAGATCTAAATCTGATCTGAAAGTCCTTCAAAAGAATTTCTGAAAGCAGCATATCCATCTCACAAACACCATCGTATAGATACTGAACTCTTCATAAATTTGAATGAATCATCTTCTCAAATTTATTTTCAACATTTGGCACTTAGAAGAAGGGGAGAGAGAGGATTAGAGAGGGCATGGGAGATAGAAGGGGTGATAGCCTTTGGGTATGAAATTATTTCTTTCGTGAAGAGCTAGCCTTGGCGCAAAGGTTCTTATACAAAAGCATAGCACCAAGTTAGAGTCCCTCTTTGATCAAAATCCTTATTTATTCAACTATTGGAACTCCTAGACCTAATCTCTATGAAAAACCCTAGATCCCATTTGGTTTTGATGCCAAAAATCAATCTGGAAGGTGGTGGCATGAGTAGATAAGTTAGAGTCCACTATACCTAGGACTCTTCCCTTAAGAGTTTGATCTAAATTAAATTCTATTATAACTTAGTCTAGATATCTTCAAAAATCATAAAACTTGGGACACCCAATGTATGACTTATGTCCTATCACATATCCAAAAACTACATCAAAAAAATTTTCATAGAATTTTTTAGAAGCCTCTGATTAGGTGACCCTCAATTCTCTCAAATAGGTCAACTTTTGACCCTAGTCCAATTTGACTATGAATGAATTTAATTTCTATAATTAATCTAACCTAAACTTATTTCAGTTAGATAAAAATAAACTCATTCAAAATATAAGAATAAGTTAAATTAAATTTAACTGAGTTGCAATGAATCAGAAAGATTACAGAAGAAGAAAGTCAGGCTCAATCATGTGCTAGCATGATTACCTTGAACCTGATTGGATCTAATCCAAATCAATCAAACTGGGTTAGCTCAATTGATGACATTCAAATCCAAACTCTTGATTATATGACCTGGTTAGGTTTAATTCTGTATAGTAATGAGACATATCACGATCTCCATCATCAACATCATCAAAATACCTTTCGATGGACCAGAACTTTTCTGATTCATACAATTAGAATAATCAATCATCAAAATTATTCTAATTGCTTCCAAAATTCATCTATAGTACCTAGCAGTATATGGTTGTAATCCATTAGAACTGAAAATGAATCTCTCGATGTAGTTATCTGTGTGATTGGGTTCTTCTATCTTGAGCCCTGATAAGATTAGGTTTTAGGTGAACTCGTCAAACCCAACGTCCGTCATATGAATTAATCATTCGATTTAAGTTCAATATGAAAATCATAATAGAAACTCTTTCTATTATCTTCACTCTGCCATGGCCATGGGCTTAAGGACTCAATCTCAAGATTATCATAGGACTACTCCTCATCTACTGAGGTAGATAGATTTCTTATTAGTACAATCCAATTTCTACAATGAACATGCTATAGCCAACATACACCTTAGGATTTTGAATAGCTAGGAGATCGAGTTATGGTGTAGTCAAACTATAATATCCTCAAGCTAAACTATCAATGCACCTCAGGTTAAAGAACCAGACACACCTACTGCAGCATCGAGCCAGTCATTGATGAGAAGGTAGACTTTCTTATGACTGCTCGAGGTAGTCATGCTCAATACCCTCATTCTCTAATGAGTACCTGTACTCTTGCTCCAGTATTTCTACACCATAGACTCAAAATACATCTATTCTAAGAAAGCAATCATACACCAACCTTCTGGATCGATCACCATCCTCATGATGATCCTACGGTCGGAAGAGTTTATTAGTTAATTATGAAAATTCATGTCTCAAATTTTCAACTCTTAAAAATATAAATTATCATTACCATTAACTCAAAGAATGTATCACAGACACTTTAAATATACACTATGATAGAAAATAATTTTTTTATTAATTTATAGTCAAAATTATAAAATTATTCTTAGAAGTGTATTACAAGTATTTAGTCAATCTAGCTTCTATGATACACATCTAACAGTTCAGGCTTGATTGGATCAAGTCCAATTGATTTATTGGATGAGCAAATTGCAGGAAAGAACTAGTCCTGATTCAATTAGGACTTATATCAACCCAATTTTTAATTTGATTAAAAAATTAAATTAGAATTAAATCTAATTTAATCTAATTTAATTAAATTATTAGTTGGACTGAGATTTAATCTAATTAGATTAATTAAATTTTAATTTAATTTAGTCCAAGGATCAAGTTGGATCAAGTCAAATTAGAAGTCCTAGTGAGACTAGGACTCCTATCTCCATGCGCCACCTTAGCCCCAATGCCCCCCATGCCATTTTTGTTAGATTTTTTCATGGAAATATTTCTCTCCAGATGTTCACGCATGCCCCCTTGCTCTCTTTATCTCAAATATAGTATTTAGATATTGTGATCAAGTCAAAAGAAGAGTTTGAGTTGATTTAAACTCTATGAGATAGAGTTTTGAGAAACTAAAACTCCTTCCTATTTTGTGTTGCCCATATCCCTATTTTTTCTCTCAAATTTTTATGGCTTTTAGAGGCCTTTTTTTGTGACATTCCCTGGTAGTCCATACAAAAATAAAGGTGAGAGCGCCCAACTAGCCCTGTTTGGATAACCCTTGACTAGGTATTTGACCTAGTCAAGGATTCCTCTATATCTCCTTATATAAAATAAATTTTGACCTAATTATTTCGTGGATTATGCATCTAAGAGAGATCATTTGGGGTATGAAAAATCTTAGAGAGAAGCCTAGGGCGTGGGATTTTGTAAAGGCACCAATCAAGGTGCTTCGGTGAGAGAAGAAAGAAGAAGAAGAGGATCATCTTCTAGGTTTTTTCTTTCACTCCTATTCCTCCATCTTTATGAGTGTTTGAGAGGTGTCTCAGTATCACGAATCAACTTCCTCGACTTCAAAAAGTTGGAGAGTCCAAGCTTAAAAGAAAGAAGATCAAGATCAACCGTTGGAGAAGGATCAGCACAATACTAGCATACTATGCTGATTTTCGGGCATCGGACTTCAAATCTGCAATCGAGGGCTCGTGTGGACAACTCATAGAGGTCGGACACGTGTGTGGCTTAGAGCAACCATCTCAAGCCTGGATCAGTGAGTTAAAAAACTCAACAATCAAAGATAAGGATGATCTGATCTTCCTATTATGTGTCCAGATCTGATCTAGAGTAGTCTACTGTTGATATGATTAATATGCAGTTTTTTTTGATATTTTATTTTTTGATTTAATAGCATGCCTTAATTATGTAATAGAATTCTATATCTAGAGTTTTATGTTATATTATTCATGATTTAATATGATTAATTCACCTCTTTCACTATAATTTTGAAAAAGTTTCAAAAGCTAACCCTAAAATCCTAGATCTATTCCTACAAAGTCATCATCAGTTCGTCAAAGATAAAAGCTTTATTGTTAACCCAGAAAAGAGAAAGAAAAGGCTCTCAACTCTTTTCTGTTCCTTAACTTCTAAATGAATTTGTATCATATATTTAACCATCTATTTGATTCTTAGTTTTTTCACAAAGTGGCGAGCAAATATGTTAAGATAAATCAACGATGCTATCTAAATAGAAGCTAGAAAATTTTCTAGGTAGTTCTTTCATGTAAATTCATAATATATTTTCTCTTTAGGTACACAGGTTTCTTATTGTTCTATTGTCAATAGAAGAATGGGAAAGAAAATCGCACAAAAAAAAATAAGAATGGAAGAAAAAATATTTGACATTGGGTAGAGGAAAATATTCGATTGCTTTGTATACAATATAGAGACATAACATGTATGTAGATTGAACTAAGGCATCATTGCTCTTCTTTTCCATTGAAACTAATCTCTATCCTTTTTTGTGGGGTATTTGAATCAATGAGGAAACAAAGAAAATCAGCTACCCTAAGCTTATGTTCCTTGGTATTAATAGATATTTTGGCTAACTAGTCTGCTCGGCCATTATCCTCTATAAATTTATGGCTAGTTTGAATATGTACAACCTGTCACATCAAAAAGAAAACAAAGATGAATCCAACATTTAGTGTGTAGTTGCATCTTTAAGAAATTTATGCTCAAAGAATTCTAATCAAATTTCTTATGGAATAGATCTACAGGACAAATATACATACATACATACATACATACATACATACATACATACATACATATATATATATATATATATATATATATATATATATATATATATATGTATGTATGTATGTATGTATGTATGATGTATGTATGTATGTATGTGTGTGTGGTGTGCGTGCGTGTGTGTGTGTGTGTAATATATATACATACGTACGTACATACATACATATATAGATAGATTATATATATATACATACATACACACACACACGCATATATACGCATGTATGTATATGTATATATATACATACACACACACACACACATATATATATATCTGTGTGTGTGCGCGCGCGCGCATGCATGTAATATTATATATATATATATATATATATATATATATATATATATATATGTATATATATATATGTATGTATGTATGTATGTAATGTAGGTAGGTATGTGATACGTCGTATGTATATGTTATGTACGTATTATATATATATATATATATATATATATATATATATATATATAATATATATATATATATATATATATATATATATATATATATATATATATATGTATGTATGTATGTATGTATGTATGTATTATGTAATGTATATGTATGTATGTATATGTATGTATGTATGTATGTAATGTATTATTATATATATATACATACATACATACATACATCATACATACATCATACATACATACATATATATATATATATATATATATATATATATATATATATATATTATATATATATATATGTATGTATGTATGTATGTATTATGTATGCACTTCATTCTAACAAAATTAAAAAAAAAAAAAAAAAAAATCTATGCATCTTAGATATAGATACAAATCTATAGGATAAAAAGAACATAATTTTCTACATTGATATTAATTATCAAAAAATCCAAGGGACTCAACCAAACATAACAATCAAAAGATTTCGCAAGGAAAAACACCCTCCCAAAGCTTTACTCTTTAGCATTACTAACCCTTTTGGCCAACGAATCTGCTAGCTCATTATTCTTTATGTAATTTGCCATTTCAAAAAGAAGACAAGGATGAATCCAACATCTAATGCACTGACATAGTTCCAAGAAATGTGTGCTCATAAAATTCTAATCAAATATCTTAAGTAACAAATAGATCTGTAAGACAAAGCTATAGAAAAATATCTATGCATCTCAAATCCTATACCAAAAAAACAAAGAATTATGCATCTCAGATGTATAGACAAATCAATAGGATAAAAAAAAAATGACTTTTTGTGTGGATATCAACATTCAGGAAAGCAAGATGGACTTAATCAAACATCAAAAATCAAAAGATCAAAATATTAAAAAATAAATAAAAAATCAAATACCTTATATAATCAAGAAATTAGTATAGCCAAAAAAGAGGAGAGGAAGGGAACAAAATGGGAATACAAATCCCTCATGGATGGCACTCCTTGCATGGCTCTTTCGCACACTTTTCTAAAGTCCTTTATGTGCAATGCGCAGGGATTTAACCAATATTTAACAACTGGATCAAGAGGACAAATTATCCTAAAATTTTATCTCAAGATTACCGTATTGGGGTGATCTTAGATACTCATCCTCAAGAATGGATTTCCTATCACCGAGTTGGATGTTGAAGAAGGTAGAAGAGAATGTACCCATTGGGGAAAAGGCTAACTCAAAAACTCATAACAAGCAGTTAAGGATCCCATGGTGGTTTACCAAGAAAAAAACATCCTATGGTTGTGGATAAGGTCAAAATAGATGAAAAGATCCTAGCATCATCTTTATATAAATCTCCTAGGCCACAACTAGCCCTGATTAAGATAGAAAGATGCGATCAAAACAAATTCCATACTCTCTCTTCACACATGCTGGGCTAGGAAGATATTCGAGTAGGTGAAAGGAGCGAGTAAATGCTCTCATCTTGGAAGTGTTGGACCGCTTTGTTGAGGTGAAACATGGGGAGGTGGGCAGGCACCAATATTGATTCATTAGATTATTTGGTTCTCATCTAATCTTATATATATATATATATATAGAGAGAGAGAGAGAGAGAGAGAGGCTGTTGTATTGGCAAGCCTCCATTCACCATGTATATATATTGTATACTTACCACACATACATGAAAATGGCAAATAGCATTTAAGTATATGCTTTGGAAGAACAAATAGTATTTAATAAATGTTATATAGTATTTAGGAATGCATTTGTGCCACGTCTATACATGGTATATCTTTGCTTAAGAAATATATTTAGAAATACATTATCACGTACTATGATTTCTATCACTATCATCTTTTCTCTTTTTTGTTATTTATTTATTTATTTATTTTAGTTATTTGTTTATTTACGTGGTCACGTATATCTTTTGCTTTGATATTTCTACTACAGTATTTTCAACTGAGTGGACCCACATTCTCAAGCCTTTCCTACCCTTTGATTCACCAAATAATAGCTACCAAGCCTTTTCCCAATATAATCTTTTTCAAGCTTGATGCCATCTAATCATGATCAATCTAATATAACCATATCTATTGTCAAATTTTCACCATTGAATTGGGGATGTTGAAAAAGTCTCATGGTCTTTAATCAGGAATAATTTTTTTTTTAAAAAAAAAGCCAAAAAGCCTTCTTTACAAGCATTTTTTATTTAAAATTATTTAAAGCAATGAATAACATTTCTTCATTGTGTATTTAAAGCAGGCCCATAAATAACACATTTGATAAGCTATCTCAATTGTAGAGCCCTCCTTCTTCCATGTTTATGAATAGTATATCACATGTACATGAAATTTATTTTTGGAAATACATTTAGTACATGTAAATGCAAATATATTATCATGGGATAATCATGGCCCTTTGCCATATTTATAAATAGTTTATCCACTATATATACATGAAAATATTTTCTTGGAAAGGTATTTAACAAACGATTATTCAATTTCATATGAAAACATTTCGGCTTCAATAGCATAAATGCAGACGTGACATCATGGGAACAATCATAGCCCTTTGTATCTCTTTCGTTTCCATAAATTCCTCTTCCTTTCCTCTCCTATCTATTAGATGTGTACCCTAGAAGCCAGATTGACCAACACTTATAAAATTCTTTCTATGAGCATTTTTATAATTTTAACTTAAAATTAATAAATAAATTATTTTCTATCATATTATATATTAAAGTATCTGTGATACATCCATTGAGTTAATAGGCATGATAACACATATTCTTAAAAGTTGAGAATTTAAGGCATGTGCTATTATAATTAACTCATAAACTGCTCTCGATCATAGGATCATCACGAGGATGGTGATCGATCCAGAAGATCGGTGTACGATCGCTTTCTTAGGATAAATAAGTTTTGAGTCTATGGTATAAAAATACCAAAATGAGAGTACAAGTGCTTGTTAGGAATAAGAACACTAAGAGTGACCACCTTAAATAGTTATAAGATAGTCTACATTTTTATCGATGACTAGCTCAATACTGTAGTCGTGTATTTAGTTCTTTGACCTCTGGTTCATCGGTAGTTTATCTTGAGTGGGTTAGAGTTTGATTGCACCATAACTCGATCTTCTAGCCATTCAGAATTCTAAGGTGTATGTTGGCTATAGCATGTTCATTGTAGAAATTGGATCGCACCAATATGGAATCTATCAATCTCGATAGATGAGGAGTAGTTCTATGATGATCATGAGATCGAGTCCTACAGCCCATGGCCATGGTAGTGTAAAATAATAGAAAGAAGTTTCTATTAAAATTTTACATCAAACTTGAATCGAATGATTCATTCATATGACAGGTGTAGAGTCTGATAAGTTCACCTTGACCTAGATCCTATTGGAGCTTATGATAGAAGAATCCAATCACACAGTTGGCTGCACCGAGAGGTTCATATTTGATTTAGATAGATTGCCACCATATACTGCTAAATGTCACTAATAGATTTTGGAATCAATTAGAATTGTATGACGATTCTAATTAAATGAATCAGAAGAGTTTTAGTCCATCGAAAGATATTTCGATGATATCGATGATAAAGATAGCGACATATTCCACTATCATATAGAATTGAATCTAACTAGATCACACAAATAAGAATTTGGATCTGGATGTGACTAATTGAACCAACTTGATTCGATTGATTTGGATTAGATCCAATCAGGTTCAAAGAAATCATGCTAGCACATGATTGGATCTGAGTTTCTTCTTCTATGGACTTTCTGGTTGGTCCGAACTCAGTCGAATTTGATTTGACTTATCCAAGAGCCTTATCTTATTTTATCTTGGTCTGACTAGACCTTATCTTGCTCAAAGCAGAGTTTGTCTTGATGAGATCAAGGCTTGTCCTAACCAGATTAGGGTTTATCCTAAAATCATAAGATGGAATCAGGACAAGGGTCATGTTGCCCAAAGGTAGCAACCCAAGAGGGACAAATTTGATTTATAAAATTTTTGGCAAAATTTAATTTTACACAAGTATGTACTTTACTTAACTTAATTCAATTCAATAAAATTAACTAGTATATGCAATGGAATTAAGTGTGAATGAATTTAAGCAAGAGTTAATCTAAATTAGTATGTAATTAGTAATTTAAAGCATACAAGATAAGTAAAGCAATAAGGAAGAAAGCACAACATAAATGTATAAAGATTTTATAGTATTTTGGTGCAACCCCACACCTACATCTACTCCCCAAGGTCTCTTTGGAAATTTCATTATAATCCTAAATTACAGTGCATTTATTTTAATCTAGGATCACAAATAAATCTAGTTGATTTTGTTGGGCTCACCAACCATAACCCTACATCGATAGTTTTTTTGGGATCACTAACAACCCGATTGATTTTTTAGGCACACCAATCAAAAATTATACACCATCTAATTACCAGCTTGGATAAGCCTATACTCTAAGTTTCTTTCCCGCTAAAAAAACTTGTAAAGAAACAAAAAATGCAAATATAA
Organism: Cocos nucifera; assembly: GCA_006176705.1. Lineage (NCBI taxonomy): Eukaryota > Viridiplantae > Streptophyta > Magnoliopsida > Arecales > Arecaceae > Cocos > Cocos nucifera. The sequence continues at coordinate 211,301 of QRFJ01000967.1, read as the reverse complement.
AAATTCAGCTCAAAACTAATAGCAAAAAGGAACTCTTTTAATATGCAAAGAAGATGCTGAATATATGCTCTTTGATAGCTTTTCTTCTCTTTAAATGATGTTAAGAGACTTATTTGACGTGTTGTAGAAGATGACTCTTGAATGTCCTCTAAATTTGAAGCTCAAATCTCTCTCTTTTCTATTATTTTTGGATATTCAATGTAACTCCCTTTTCTTGAATGATTTTCTTTCTTCAATCCTTAATCTCTTAATCCAAAATATTTTTCTCACTATTTTTATACTTGGAAGTGACTCTTGAGTGAGTTTTGGCCATTAGCAAGCTTGGACTAGCCGTTGGGATGGAGAATGGCCCATTGAAAAAGTGTAGAAAACTAGCCATTGTACCCTGTCCCGACATTGGAGTCGACACCTTTCCTTCAGGTGTCGATACTTTTTTCTCAAGTGTCGACACTTTTTCTTCAGATGTCAACATCTCCTAGGATCTGAAGAATTCCTACTCTCTATCTTCTATTCTGTGCAACAGAGGTCGACCCTGGGATCGTCCTCTAGCATAAGGGTCATCCTAAAGGTCGTCCTCTCTGCTGCCAGTCGGTACCAGTGCGAGCCAAAATCCTAGGGTCGACATCTTTGCTCCTGGGGTCGATACTTAGACTTTCTGAACTTTAAAAACTTGAATTTTTTATCTCATTTCAGGATAGGGATCGACAGCTTTAGCCTTAGGGTTGATACCTTCAAGTCAGAAACTCAAAAAAAAAAATTTATGAAGCCCTTGACTTGATGATTTTGTGTAGATCTTTTCTTGGATTAATTCTTCAATTTAAGTACCCGAAAAGACCTACATTCACTCATAAAATATATGGTTAAATGCTCAAATACTCAAGGTTTGGAAATCATCAAAATCAATAACGAGATCAACAATCTCTCCCTTTTTGATGATGGCAAAACTTTGAGTATATATAAAAAATAAAATTAATGTATTTTAAAAACTTTGCTAGTATAAGTTACGAAGTGATAATATATACAATTATTAATGCACACTTCATAAAGGCTCCCATTTAACTAAAATTTAGATAATTCAAGCATTAACATGAACTGTATTATAATCTCAAGCATAACATATACTCAACAAATTCTCTTCTCCTTTTTGATAACATCAAAAAGCTTATGGAAAGGATCAAAAATGTATCATCAAAATCAATCAAAATTCAGACAAATATATTAAATCCAAAATATTTCAAATCAAGTTCAAGAGGGTATCAAATTTAAACTTCATGGATATTTAACATGAAAAGTAAGCATATAGGATATCAAATTCATATTGACGTCACTCTTCCTCTTTCAAAAATATTTGAATCCTGATTTTATCAAGATATTTAAGGGATAGAGCCAAAATTTTATTTGATATCACTAAAGTAGACTTTCGATTTAGGTTAAAAAATTAGAGTTTTTTAAATAAACAAGTGAACATGATAGTTATTCTTTCCTTTTCTTAAAAGAATTCTAACAATTTAACTTGGAAAAGGTATTAGCTCGAATGTATCGAATAAAAAAAAATTGACAAATGATGTTCCAATTTTGAAAGTCTTCCATATGATAGAACTTAAAATTATTTTTACATCTTTAAATGAGTCTCAAGTTTGAAGAAGTGTTAAATTCAACTTGTTTGTAGCATAGAAAATATTGCAAATTAACTTCAAGTTAACTCCTATTAATTTTTCAAAGAAGTATGGTAATGTAGTCAAGTAGATCAAAAATAATAAGCATATGCGAATCAAAGGACGAAATTGAATTTTCTTAGCATAAGTCAATTTGAATCTTTCAGGATAAAATATGATTTGTCATAAGAAAAATTAGGTTTAGAGTATGTTTCAAAATCAGTTAAGAGTTTAAACTCCAATATCATTCAAATTATACAAGACTGAAAATTTAGAAGCACATAAAAGCTTAATGGTATTATGCAATGAATGTTCATTGATACCATTTTTCAACATGAGTCACTTAGTAACTTCAAACAAATCAAAGTATTTCTCTTTTTTTCAAATTAAGCATATTTAATATTAAATTTAAATAAATTTCTTCTTTAATGTTTTCTCTTTCTTTGTTTTACAAACATAGCCACTTTCGTAACTAAGTAAAATTTTAAGATCACAAAGCATTGATTGAGTGAGGTAAATTATTAGTTAATTCACATATCAAACAATTAGTCAAATCATTCATTGAAGTCTTAAAATTTTTTTTATGTTAAATATTTTTATTGTTCTTTCATTTTAACGAGCAAAAGTTTTTAAATTTAAATTTTTAGATTATCAAAATTTAACATTTATATTCATTTAAATTATGATTCTTTAGAATTTGCTCTCCCTTATTTTTGTAGCAAAATCTAAAATCAAAGATATAAAATGATAATAAAACATCAAGAAATTTCAATATTAATCAAACCATTTTGACTTCAAATATTTTAATATTTATCAACGCATCATATTTTTCAAAAGAGAAATATCTTTTTCATTTACTCCAAAAGTTGTTTATATGAACTGATTACATATGAGATCAAAATGCAAACTTCTATGTTTTGACAAAATGTGGATTGCTAGAAAGCTCAAGGCTACATGAGTAATGTACTAGCATCCTAAGTGAAAGGATCAGGCTCTAAGAACTAGGATAAGATGGAGGAAAAGAAGATGGTCCAACATCTGCAGAAGGCTATTTAGAAGCATCTATCCTCGCAGTAGAGATCTCCTGAATCAGTCGAGCAGTCTCCTCTCTAAGCAATAACATGGTCTCTGAGGTGAGTCCCTGAATCTCCGAGCTAACAGTTGCCACGATCCTCAAGGAGACCCTTTCAACCAATAAATCCTCATCCAGTCTAGAGTGCGGTCTATTTAAGCTCTCTGAATGGTCCACCAGTGCCTCTGTAGTCTCATAAGTTTTCTCTACCAGTGGTACTAGCTCTGCTGGCTCCTCCATTTGAATATCCGATACTGGTACAATAGGTGGAGTCTCAACTAGATCCTCTACCTATATCTAAGCTCCTCGATGAACCCAACAAATATCCTGTCTCTCAAAACCCATGCGGTGCAGGGAGTGTTCGTTGTATGTATCTATGTGCATCAGGGCTCTAGAGGTCTTTCTATCAAAATCTACCTCATGCTCCTAAAAAATCAAAGTCAAGACCATCCCATAGGATAGAGAAGTCCTAGATCTCCCTACCACATCCTCCATATATCTGATCATAAGTGCTGGAAGGTTCCAGGGGATCTCTCGAATCACATGGTACATGAAAGATGTCTCTCGCAGCTACAAAGTCAAATCTACCAATTTGAGGAAAGAAAATCCGACTAGTAATGTGATGTAGAAGGTGCATATCAGTAGATAATCAGTTGGCACTCACCTTCTCTAAATCACTAATATCCTCTCTCCCTAAAATATATTTGAGTTCTTCTGATCTCTTTTCAAGTTTATCAATTTAGCTTCCTTCAACTCTCATCCTCAGAATTTTTCCTAAATTTTTACTGTAAAAAATAATTAAAACTCCTTTCACCTCGAATTCAATGACCCCATCTCCACTCTTCAAATTTGAATAAAATTTTCTGACTAGATTCGGGTAGGTCAGAATATTTAGGGAGCAAAAAAATTTTCATCCTAGATTTCTAAGTTTTCTTTCAAAATCAAAATCATTTTTCTCTTGAAAATCGAAATCAACATTTCTACTCATAGAAACCACTTGGGAGATGGCTACAGATCGTGAAGGAGTACCTCAAAAAGATGAGGGGGCTATCGGAGGTGGAGAAGACCTGGCTAGAGGTGAAGAAGGAACTACTGGCAAGGGAGGAGAGACTCTCTACTCTACACGGTGTTCGTCATTCACGAACCCAAGATGGAGAACGGGATGCCCTAGGGCTCGAAAAACTTGTCCAAGGTCTTCTTTCCCATCGAGCAAGATGCTTCACATGAGGATCAACTTCCAAAACATGGGAAGGAGAGAATGGAGAAGTGTTTTTGAAGGTTTAGATGGGATAGAGAAGGATTCGAAGAGCCCTATTCGAAGGTGTGGGCGAAAATAGAAATAGGTAGGGATGGTTTGATTTTTTTTAAAATACTCTATCCCATAAAAGGGGTCGACACTTTGCTTAAAAAGTGTCGACACCTTGGAAGGGGTCGACACTTTTAGTGTAAGGTGTCGACACCTTCCCAGAACAGTTCTAGAAGGATTTTTCAGCTCAAGTGTCGACACCTATAGGATTTAGGATCGACACCTTGATTAAGAAATAGTCTATAGAGGATCCATATCAAAAGAATTTAATCAAATTTAGATCAAAAAGGTATTCAATTGATTTGGGGGTTAAGAATGACATTCAAACTGAATTTAAGATTCAATGATTTGACCACATAGGATGAGATAATCAATCAAATTAGAAGTATTGAGAAGAAAGACTCTAGATATATGCTCTATATGTTTGGTTTCAACAATAGAAGAATTGAAATCTTAGAAAAGACTAATATGCAATGTAGTTTCAAATATTTGAATTTTATGAGAAGATGATTTATATTTGAATATTTAATTTATGTAGGTAATTTTGAGTAAATTTAATAGTTTAATATTTTATGGGGGAAATTTAATTAAATTTAATTTAAATTTAGTTTCTCTTGTAAACTTAACAATTAAAAGAAGTAAACATTTCTAGGTTTATATTCATCAATTATAGAATTGAAAAAGGAAGTCTTAAAATATCATGTTGAATATCAAGTTAAAGTATTTTAACCATAGCATGATATATAGAGGAGAGCATATTATTCTTTAAAATCAAAACATTTACAACATGATATGAATTCATTGCAAGCATCAAAATCAATCAATTAAACATAAGAAGTATTTCAAGCAAGGAATTTTATATGCATGCATATTAATCAAAGGATTCATTCAATAAAAAAGATTTTAACAAGGGTATGATGAAAGAAAGGTTTAGATTGTACCAACGGTCATCACCCATCATCTTGACATCCAAGAAATCCAAATAAAGATGTTTTCTCTTTTAAGAGCTTGGATCCTTGGCAAACCTACAAGATCACTTCAAAACTTTTAGTACCCAAGTCATCTTGGGTCTATAGGAGTTAGCATTTAACTTTTCTTTTGGAATCCAAATTTATCTTATCTAGATTTGGTGAATTCTTTTAAAGTTACATTTTGAAATCTTGTGACCAATTTGATTACATGTAAAGCACTAAAAAAAATGATCCTTGATGGAAGTTCTTATAAAAATATCTTTTGTATTTTGCCATTTTCTTGAAATATTAAAATTAATTTTTGTTTTATTAAAGACAGCTCCATTGATTTTTACTAAGGATTGAAGATTTTCAAAGCTAATTGTAAACTTTTTAGCTATAGGCTTCAAAACCTCAACTTCTCTTCTTAATTTCTTATTTTCTTTCAAGAGCTCTTTTTTTGCAAATGAAAGATTTTTATTTTTTTTTAGAGAAGATTTCAAAATATCATTTTTCTTTTAAGCTCAAGAATTTTTTTATCTAAAGAATTTTCAAATTTAATCAGATTTTTTTTCTTTAGCTAAAAAATTCTTTTTTTCTATTAAATTAAAATTATTCTTTTTAAGCTTCCTACTTTTTTGCCTTAACTTCTTAAATTCAGACATTAGTTCATTAAAGGCATCAAGTAGTTCATCAAAGATAAAATTAGATGAGTTTTCAAAATTTACCTCATCATCCAAGGCCATGAGGCAAAGATTTTTGTTTTCCTCTTCCTCATCCGAGCTTGATGAGTCAACACTTTTTCAAAGCCCTAGTAAAGCACTCTTCTTCATCTTTTTGGGATGAATTTGGTTGTTGGTGATAATTTTTTATTCTTCTTTTTTCATGAGGAACTTCTTGAATTTTCTTGAAAGAAGCACCATATCCTCATCATCTTCTTCTTCATCATCCTCCGACTCATTGCTTTCTTGATAATTTAAAGTAGACTTAAAAGTGATGGTCCTTATTTTTCTTGGCTCCTCTTCTTCTTTCTTTTGAGCCATATGCATCTCATGGGTCATAAGAGAACCCATGAGTTCTTCTAGGGATAGATTGGTGAGATCCTTTGCTTCTTATATTACCGTCACCTTAGCTTTCCAATCTTTAGGTAAAGACCTAAGCACTTTGCAAACAAGATCATAGTTAGAATAAGTTTTGCCTAGGCCATTTAAGGCATTTATAATTTCAATAAATTTAGTAAACAAATTGAAAATAGTCTCATATTTTTTTTTATTTTGAACATTTTATATTTATGAACAAGCAAGTTAATTTTAGATTCTTTAACTTGGCTTGTTCCTTCATGAGTTATTTCTAACATATTCTAAATTTCTTTAATTGATGTATAAAATGATATTCTATTAAACTCATGCACATCTAAAAAATAATAAAGTATATTGATGGCTTTTACATTTAATTGAGCCATCTTTTTGTCAAATTGATTTCATTCCTTTTTTGGTTTGGGAAGAGTCATACCATTTATAATTTTTATGGATGTGTGTGGTCTTCTAGTTATGATTTTCACAAATCATAATCTAGAGCTTGTATGAAAATTCTCATTTTAATTTTTTAAAAGGTATAGTTGGTACCATCAAATAAAGATGGTCTAGAAGTGGATTAGCCCTCAATAAAGAAAACACCACTAGGGATTGCCATTTGATCTTTTGTCCTTGATGGTTAAGTCAACAATTAATAACAAAGCACCTACTCTGATACCACTTGTTGCCAAAAAATAGCAATCCAAGAGGGAGATGAATTGGGTTTACAAATTTTTTGGCAAAATTTAACTTTATACAAGTATGTGTTTTACTTAACTTAATTTAATTTAATTTAATAAAATTAACTAGTGTATGCAATGAAATCAAGTATGAATAAACTTAAGCAAGAGTTAATCTAAATTAGTAAGTAATTAGCAATTTAAAGCATGCAAGATAAGTAAAGCAATAAAGAAGAAAGCACAACATAAATGCACAAAAATTTTATAGTGGTTCACTGTAATCCCGCACCTACGTCCATTTTTCAAGATCTTCTTAAAAATTTTACTATAATCCTAGATTACAGTGCATTTATTTTAACTTGGAATCATAAATAAATCTAGTTGATTTTGTCGGGCTCATCAACCACAATCCTACATCGATAGTTTTTTTGGGATCACTATCAATCCAATTGATTTTCTAGGCTCACCAATCAAAATCTATATATCGTTCAATTACCAACTTGGACAAGCCTATACCCCAAGTTTTTTTTCTCCTAAAAAATTTGTAAAAAAATAAAAATTATAAATATAAAAATTTAGCTCAAAACTAATAACAAAAAGAATCACTTTTGATGTGCAGAGAAGATGCTGAATATATGCTCTTTGGTAGCTTCTCTTCTCTTCAAATGATATTGAGCGACTTGCTTAATGTATTGTAGAAGATAACTCTTGAATGCCCTCTAAATTTGAAGCTCAAACCTCTCTCTTTTATATAATTTTTGGATATTCAATATAACTTTCTTTTCTTGAATGATTTTCTTTTTTCAATCCTTAATCTCTTAATCCAAAATATTTTTCTCATTATTTTTATACTTAGAAGTGACTCTTAAGTGAGTTTTGACTATTAATAAGCTTGGACCAGCCATTAGGGTGGAGAATAGTCTGTTGAAAAGTATAGAAAACTAGCCATAGTAGTCTGTCCCGACATTGGGGTCAACACCTTTCCTTCAGGTGTCAACACTTTTTTCTCAAGTATCGATACTTTTTCTTTAGATGTCTACACCTCCTGAGATTTAAAGGACTTTTGCTCTCAGTCTTCTGTTCTATGCAACAGAGATCGATCCTCGGATCGTCCACTAGCAAAAGGGTCATCCTGGAGGTCATCCTCTCTATGTGCCAGTCCGTGCCAATGCGTGCCAAAATCCTGGAATCGATACCTTTGCTCCTGAAATCAATACTTGGACTTTCTAAACTTTGAAAACTTAAACTTTTTACCTCGTTTCAGGATAGGGATCGACATCTTTAGCCTTAGGGTCGACACCTTCAAGTCAGAAACTCAAAAATTTTTCTTTATGAGGTCCTTGACTTGATGATTTTGTGTAGATCTTTTCTCAGATTAATTCTTCAATTTAAATATCTGAAAAGACCTACATCCACTCATGAAATACATAGTTAAATGATCAAACACTCAAAGTTTGGCAATTATCAAAATCAATATGAGATCAACAGGTTAGTTTGACCCGATCTTTGCAGGAATGAAGAGGAAGGGTGTGTACCCCTGGAGTTTATCTTTGAGCGCACGCCCCTAGATGATTTTAGCATGGAGGAGGGCGCACGCCCATCCTTGCATGCACCCATGATAGATAAATATGGATAGAGTTTCAATAAGTTCAAACTCTAGGAAGATAATCCATGCACCTAATCCTTGATTATCCAAACTTATTGGCACTTTTTTCTCTAATTTTGTATGACAAAATTAGATTAAAATCTAAAATGGGGCATGTAATTCAAAGTGGAGTCCTGCTGCTTTAAGCAATTTAGTTGGTTAAAGCCCTAGGACTCTAGGGTTTTAGTTTGCCTATAAAAGGATCCATATGCCTAAGCCTTTTATGATGCCTCTGTTGGAAAATGTATCATAAAGCCAATCATCTAGGTTATAGATGACTGAGCTGAATGTAATTTATACTTAAATTTTAAATAAATAAAATTATTATTTTAATATTTTCATCATTTTTATGCATCGTTCTGTAATGAACTCTTTTGTAATGAAGTCCTTAGAACTTTTTAGAATCGACAAAAAAGAATTTATCGTTTGGTCCTTAAACTTATTCGCAATCAAATGATACATTATTACCAAGAAAGATAATGTTTATCAAGTATAGGTTGTTGTATGCCATATGGATTGATTATCCTCTTAACCAAAGAGTGTGGAGATACTGGTATGGCATGCAGGTGAGATATAGAGATATATCTGCACTGAATGTGACTAACTCCGAAGCTTTTCTACTATCAAGATTTGCTCCAATGGAATATAGGCATAAATGTCCCTCTGACCTAAAATCACCACGGTAACTTTCAAGCAACTCACTATGCTTTGGTGTCAATCTACCTGAATTTCTAATTCAATGACTAAAGATTTTTGGACACAGTCAAGTATTTGAGGAGTCAGTGTGTGAGTCAAGATGGGATTGACCACTTTGATTTAGGAGCTATGTTCAATTGTATTTCAATTTAGCAAATCCTTGGCCAAGATAATCCTAATGAGGAGTTACAAGGCTAATTGCTTTGAGACACGATTTGGATGTACTTATCAGGATTGACAGCTTAACTCTGAGTCATCCTATACACAAAGATCAAAGGGATGAATTATGCGATAACCATATTCACGTAGGTTCTAAATGTTATGATTATGACTATTCGAACGTCGGATACCATTTTTAGATGATTATTTTGATTAGTACAGAAAGTGATTTCTATACTACTAGCTTATGTTTGAACCTATAGGGTCATATCCACTAGAGGTTTCTACCTGATCTGATGGCTGGTGAAGAGTCTCGCTAAATTAGAAATCTATGATCAAGAGTTCCACTAGATTAGGATTTCTCGATTGAGAGTCTTACTGCATTAGAACTTTGAGTCTTGATTGTCTAGGACTCTGTGATCAAGAGTCCTAGTGGACTGGGACTCTGTGGTCAAGAGTCCCACTGGACTAGAACTCTTTGACCAAGAGTCCTACTGCTCTAAAATACTGAGTCTTACTTATCTAAAACTCTATGATCGAGAGTCTGGACTCTGTGATCATGAGTTTTACTCGTTTCGAACACCAAGATCAAGAGTCTCACTAGTTTATGACTCTTCGATCAAGAGTTTTATTTTGATGGGATTCTATTACTCGGATACCCACTGAATTTAGATTCTATATTTATGAGAGATTTAATTAATAATTTGATTACTAATTAACTTAATTTGATTGAGTAATTATTTTAGGATCAAGTCTAATTAAATTGAATTCAGTTGGGTTTGACTCGATTAGGTTATGTGATGATCTAATCATCGAGGAAGTTTGATCCTCGATTTGATCAAAGATTAGGCTTAATTAATTTTTTATTTGATTAGAATTTAATTAAGTCTAATTAAGTTTAAATTAGTTGGATTTATTTTGGTCTAATTGGGCCTAACCAATTTGGATTGGATTAGTTTAATTGGATGAGAGATTTTGAGACTAGTTTGACCTAGTCTTCCATGTGCCACCTCGCCCTCTTTATGCCATTTTTTTCTCCATGAGAAAGATGTTCTCATGAATTATTTTTCATGAGAAAGAAGGCTTGCACCCTCCCTTCTCATGTATTAAATTTATGGGCTTGATTTGGTTGCAATTTAAATTCAAATGGGATTTGAATTCAAATAGCAAACCACTTCATCCCAACTCTTCCACACACCACCTTGACTTTTATTCCCTCTATAAAATTTTTGGAACTTTTTTTAGGTGAGAGTTTTTTTGAGACTCCACTCCTCTAGTTCATGATCCCTTATATAGCCTAAAAAAATAAGAAAAAAAGTTTGAGAAGAAAAATTAAGAGAGAAAAATAGGTACTAGGGTTTGAGTGCTGTGCTCCCCTAGATCTTGATCTAGGGTTTCTATTCTGATTTTGCAAGATCTGAGTGTCAGATCTTCATGAGATTTTTTTGAGTATTTCCTCATCCTCTCTTCTACCTATCCTACTGATCCAAAGTATCCAAAGTTTTGATGGAGGGAGATCAAAATTATTTGATCAAATCTAGCTGTCAGGAGTATTCTTCATCGAGCTAGCACTCAAGAGGAGCCGATCGGGATCAGAACCTCGTGTGAACCATCTGTGAAGGCCAGATGCATGTGTGGCTGCATCATGATGATCAGATCTACCTGGTGTTCATATTGATGGTGACTCAATTATGGAGATTACCTATCTGTGCAAGATAACGTGTTCTAAACACATAGTATAGTAAAAATATTTTACTATTCATTATTGTTATTTTTAGATTTAATTGCATGCATATATATATATATATATATATATATATATATATATATATATATATAATATTAGATCCTGGTATTATAGGATTTATAGATTAGATCTATAGTTTTTATAAATTAATTAGATTAATTTTTATTTTTACTATAATTAATTTTTGAAAAGGTTTTGAAAGTAGAGCTAGAAACCCTACATATTTTTCATATCAATGGTATCAAAGCATCCAGATTATTTAATGTGATCTATATGCATGTTTAGATTATTTTTTAGATTAGATCTAAATAATAATTTTATTTTTTAGGTCTAAAAATAAAATAACATGATCATATGGATCGTAGGTTGTCCTATTATAGGGTCTATGCCCTATAGTGTAGGTTATCCTGGTACGTGCTGATCTAGATCATTAAATCATAAAATTTTAGATCTAATCTAATAATATTTATAATTTGATTGTATGGTTTTAATCTAATTTTTAATCATGAATAAGAGTTTAGATTAGATCTAATTTGATTCATGATTTTTTATGTATTATACATAGATCTAGATTAAAACCTACAACTAGTACTGTTTGTGAAATAAGCCAACCCAATTTTTGAAATAGATCAACCCATTTGGTGAACAGTGCTAAGTTGTGTAGAACCTTTCAAAAATTTTAAAAAATATTTTCAAAATGCCAAACTCCAACCCTCAACCCAAAAACTTAATTAAGAATTAAGTATGATGAAATAGGATCTAGAATTATGAATTAAAGATCCTAAGTCATTGATCATAAAATTTAGGTTATTTGGTTAGATGAATTAGGTCCATTAATTGGGTTAGACCTAAGATTAGTTAAAGAATAGATTAAATTAGGATAATTGATCAAATCTAACCAAATGTTGAATTATAATAGATTAAGGATACTCTAAATTCAACTTCAATAGTTGTAGTAGAACGAGTCCATGTCTTTAATAAAGACCAAGATGGACTTGATTCATGGCTATACGATCGAGCTCAAAATTACTAGGTTGATCAGTTTGAACCTAATTAACCAGTTGGTGTCTAAGATAAGTTTGACAGTCAAGATCAGCGATTTTTAATTGAAAGCTACTCGTATTGATTCGATCTTTGACGAGTTAATGGCATATCCCTTCCACTGATCTCACTTATCTGACCAACATGATCGATTAGAATTTGATTTAGATCACTTGATGATTCGAGCTGATCTATATCAATAGAAATTAGTTTGACTGATTTTAATCAATAAGACTGAATTAGGTGCCTATGAACCTAAATTGATCTTAATCCTAACCTATTGACTTGGTGAAGTCAATGGAAGAATTTGACTTGATGAAGTCAGTGGGAGAAAATGGATCCATGTTTTTTTCTATCCTTAAATCACTAGTAACCTAAATTCTCTAAATTATTAGGTTCTTAAAATAATTAAGTTATGAGGATAACCGAGTCATGGTCTTTCATTAGGCGAATAGTAATGAGTCTAATTTTCTAGATGGACATTGGAGGTGTCTTACACCTAGTGTTCATTTGGATGTTGGAATTACTGTCTATCATATAATGATTAGGTCTTACTCTCTTAATAGTGATCAGGTTGGTCAGAGCTTTTTTCGGACCTGATTATCATTGATTTGATGCACCAAACTCAATCATGTTAATGGTTGGACCTAACTAGATTTTTTAGTGGAGGCCATAGCCTATTAAATTGACTTATGGAGCAAAATCTAATTATTAAAAATTATTTAAAAAAATATTGGTTATGACCCTACTTGTAGATACACATGGGTTAGTTAGAGCTTTTTTTGGATCCGTTTGTGGTCTATGTGGATTCTAATACCCACTAAGGAGTTAGTGTAATTTTTTGAATTGGAGGTAGAGGCTACCAATTTATTAAAATAGTGAAAGGATCTTTAGACTAAAATTCAAGTCTTAGGGTTAAATAATTTGAGTACTAATATGGTCTTATATTTTTTTTTTAGATAAATAGAATGGCTAGTGTAAGTCTGCTCTATTCACTATTGGACAGTAACAAGCATTTAGGACCTGAATATGAAAGGTCTAGTATCGACCCTAATCTAACAGACCCAAAGAGGAATGGTCCTTTTAATCCGAATAGGCTAAATAGAAGAAATCAGCAAGTAGTTATTGGTCAAAGCTGTTATATGATAACACCTTATAATTTCTTTATTTGTGATACATCTATCTGGGTATTAGATACCGCAAATCCAATTCACATATGCAATTTGTTGCATGGATTTTAAATTGATAGAAAGTTTGAGAATGCTGAAAGATTTCTTAATATTGGGATGGAAGTAAAGTTTTAGTCCTAGCATTGAAAACTCTTGAGCTTGTTTTCAAAAATAATAATGTCATTTTGAGTGACTGTCATTATTATCCATCTTTTATGATGAACATAATATCTATTAGACTTTTGGCCAAAGATTGTTATTATTTATTAAAAAAAATTATTATGATATCATTATGAATGATGTTATAGTAATGCAAGAACAATTAAGAAATGATATTTATATTTTATTATAGTCTATTAATGTAATGTACATATCAAATAAATGTTCGAAACTAAATAATATTACCTATGCCTATCTTTGGCACTATAGGCTAGGTCATATAAATAAGAATAGGATTAACAGATTAGTCAAGAAGAATATTCTTGACATCAATGATTGTGAATCATTGAATACCTGTGAGTCTTGTCTTCTTAGTAAGATGACCAAATCATTTTTTACTAAAACAGATGAACGAGCCTCTAAGCTTCTGGGTTTAGTATATACTGATGTATGTGGACCTATGAACACATATGCTAGAGATAGGTTATACTACTTCATTATATTTACTGATGACCGATCTAGGTATGGATACGTCTATCTTATGAAAAGTAAATATGATTCATTCAAACGATATCGAAATAAGGTAGAAAAATAACTTGAAAAGAGTATTAAAACTCTTCGATCAGATCGAAGAGGTGAATACCTTTATAATAAGTTTTTAACATATCTAGAAAAAAATAAAATTATCTCATAATGGATCCCTCCTGGAATACCACAGTATAATGGTGTATCTGAGAGGAGGAATCAAATCTTGTTGGACATGATTCGATCCATGATGGGGTTTGCGAGTCTGCCAAATTCGTTCTGGAGATTTGCACTCAAGATTGATTGTTTTGTTTTGAATAATGTTTCGAACAAGTCTGTTGTAAAGACTCCGTATGAGATATGGACTGGGCGTAGGCCGACACTCTCTTACCTTAGGGTTTGAGGATGTCTGACTTATGTTAAACATTTATAGCCAAAAAAGCTTGGACCTAGGTCTGATAAGTACTTGTTCATAGGGTATTCCAAGAAAATTAGGGATTATTACTTCTACCTTGGTGAAGAACAAAAAATGTTCATCAGTAATAGGACGGTCTTTTTAAAAAAGAAGTTTCTTAAGAAAGGAACAGCTGCCTCTAATGTTAAACTTAGTGAAGTTCGATAGGTAAAAGAATCGATACATTCTAGTGAACCTGCAGAACTAAATTTGATAAGATCAAATCCAGAGCCCGTTGAAGAGGCACTTTTAAGAAAATTCGATAGAATACCACATCAACCGAATAGATACTATGATGTCTTGGTCCGAAATGGTGATCCTATAAAACTCGATAAGAATGATGAGAATCCAATCACCTATATGGATGTCATATAGAGGTCCGACTCTGATAAGTGGCTGAAAGCCATGAAGTCCAAAATGGAGTCCATGAAGATCAATAGTGTATGGATACTAGTTAATCCACCTGAAGGGATAAAATCCATTAGGTGTAAGTAGATTTTTTTAAAAAAAAGAAGTGCAGATAGAAAGGAAGAGACCTATAAAGTCCGTCTGATTGCCAAGGGATATCATCAGATTATGGTATTGACTATGATGAGACATTTTCTCCGATGGTAATGCTTAAATCCATTCAAATTATGCATACGATAACGGCATACCTAGACTATGAGATCTAGCAAATGGATGTAAAGACAGCTTTTCTAAACAAAGAGCTGGACGAAGAGGTGTATATGATACAGCCTGAGGATTTCTTGTCCACAGATGAGTCCAAGGTGTGCAAGCTTTAGAGATCTATCTATGGATTAAAGCAAGCATCTCGGAGTTGGAACATGCATTTTGATAAGGTGATCAGAATGTATGGCTTCATTAAAAAAGGAGAGGAACTCTGCATGTATAAATGGGCTAACAATTCTATAGTAGTATTTCTTGTATCGTATGTAGATGACATTCTTTTAATCAGGAATGACATCTCTGCTCTACAAGAAATAAAGTTGTGGCTATCGTCATAATTCTCCATGAAGAACTTGGAAGAAGCTTCCTACATCCTAGGAATGAAGATCATAGGGATAGATCTAAAAGGTTGCTTAGGTTATCTCAGTCCACGTAAATTGATACCATGCTGAAGAGGTTTAGCATGGAGAATTTCAAGAAGGGCTATCTCCTGATAGGCCATGGAATTACTCTCTCAAAGAGAAATTATCCGACAACTCCTCAAGAGAGAGAGCGTATGAATAGAATTTTATATACTTCGGTAATGAGTTCTATTATGTATGCCATGATATGTATGAGATCAGATGTGGCATACTCACTAGGGACAGTGAGTAGATACCAGTCTGATCTGGATGAGAATCACTAGAAGGTTGTAAAGACAATCCTGAAGTATTTAAAAAATACTAAAGATCAGTGGCTCATTTATAGAGATGCTGATTTGAAACTTATGAGATATACTGATTTTAGTTTTTAGTCAGATCATGATGAAAGCAAGAGTGTGTCAAATTATGTGTTTATCCTGAATGGAGGAGCGGTTTGCTGGAAAAGTTCTAAGCGGCACACTATGGTCGATTCTATGTGTGAGGTACAGTATGTCACGGCATCCGATGCTACGAAGAAAGCTATGTGGCTTTGAAAGTTTATCGATGAGTTGGGAGTGGCACCCTCCTTGATTGGTCTAGTTCTACTTCACTGTGATAGCACTGGAGCCATAGCTCAAGCGAAGGAGCCAAAGACACATCGGCATACCAAGCACATTCTACATCGCTATCATCTTGTACGAGAGATCATGGAATAAGGTAACATCGAGCTTTAGAAGATCGATGAAAAGAAGAACGTGCTTGATCCATTTACTAAGGCTCTCATAATCAAAAAGTTCGACAATTATAAATAGAAAATGGGTATTCAATACCATTCTGAGTAGCTTTAGTCTAAGTGGGAGTTGTTGGAAAATGTATCTTAAAGCTAATCATCAAAATTGTAGATGGTTAAGCTGAATGTAATTTATACTTAAATTTTAAATAAATAAAATTATTATTTTAGTATTTTCATCATTTTTGTATATCTTCCTATAATGAACTCTTCTGTGATGAAGTCCTTAGGACTATTTAGAATCGACAAAGAAGAATTTATCATTTAGTTCTTAAACCTATTCATGATCAAATGATATGTTGTTACTAAGGACAACAATGTTTATCGAGTGTAGATCATTGTGTGTCATATGAATTGACTATTCTCTTAGCCAAGAAGTGTGGAGACACTGGTATGACAGGTAGGTGAGATGTAGGGATACATCAGCACTGAAGGTGATCAACTTTGGAGCTTTTTTACTATCAAGATTTGCTCCAATAAAATATGGACATAAGTGTCCCTCCAATCTGAGATCACCATAGTGACTTTCAAGCAACTCACTATGCTTTGGTATCGGACTAGCTGAATTTCTAATTTAGTGATGGAAGGTTTTTGAACACAGTCAAGTAGTTGAAGAGTCGGTGTGTGAGTCAAGATGGGATTGACCACTCCAGTTCAGGAGCTGTATTCAATTATATTTTAATTTAGCAAATCTTTGATTAGAATAGTCTAAGTGAGGAGTCACGGAACTAATTGCTTTAAGACACGATTTGGATGTACTTATCAGAGTTGATAGCTTAACTCTGAGACATCCTATACACAGAGATCAAAAGGATGAATTATGCAGTAACCATATTCACATAGATTCTGAATGTTGCGATTGCAATGATTTGATCTATCTGAATGTCAGGTACCATTGCTAGATAGTCACTTCGATTAGTACAGAAAGTGGTTCTTGTACTACCAGTTTAGGATTGAACCTGCGGGGTTACACACACTAGAGGTTCTTACCTGATTTGATGGTGGGTGAAGAGTCCCACTGGACTAGGACTCTATGGTCAAAAGTGCCACTAGACTGAGACTCCTCGATTGAGAGGCTTACTATATTAGAATTTGAGTATTGGTTGTCTGGGACTCTGTGATCAGGAGTCTCACTAGATTGGGACTCTATGGTCAAGAGTCCTACTGGTCTGGGACTCTTCGATCAAGAGTCCTACTGCTTTGTGACTATAAGTCCTACTTGTCTAGGACTCCATGATTGAGAGTCTGGACTCTATAATTATGAGTTTCACTCATTTCGGACATCGGGATGAAGAGTCCCATTGGTTTGAGACTCTTCGATCAAGAGTTTCATTTTGATGGGACTCTATTATCCGGATACCTACTGAATTTAAATTCTATATTTATGAGAGATTTAATTAGTAATTTGATTACTAATTAACTTAATTTGATGGAGTAATTATTTTAGGATTAAGTTCAATTGAATTGGATTCAGTTGGATTTGACCTGATTAGGTTATGTGATGACCTAATCACCGAGGAAGTTTGATCCCTGATTTAATCAGAAATTGAGATTAATTAATTTTAAATTTGATTAAAATTTAACTGAACCAAATTGAGCCTAAATTAGTTGGGTTTAATTTGGTCTCATTAGGCCTAACCAATTTGGATTGGATTGGTTCAATTGGATGAGAGATTTTGAAACTAGTTTGACCTAATCTTCCATGTGCCACCTCACCCTCTTTGCACCATTTTTTTCTCCACGAGAAAGATGTTCTCGTGAATTATTTTCCATGCAAAAGAAGTCTGGCACCCTCCCTTCTCATGTCCTAAATGGATGGGCTTGATCTGGTTGCAATTTAAATTCAAATGGAATTTGAATTCAAATAGCAAACCACTTCATCCCAACTCTTTCACATGCCACCTTGATTTGTGCACCCTCTATAAAATTTCTAAAATTTTTTCTAGATGAGGGTTTTTTTTGAGACTCCTCTCCTTTGGTTCATGAGCCCTTCCATAGCCTAAAAAAAAATTTAAAAAAAATTGAGAAGAAAAATTGGGAGAGAAAACTAGGTGCTGGGGTTTGAGTGTTGTGCTGCCCTAGATCTTGTTCTAGGATTTCTATTCTAATTTTGCAAGATCTGAGCGTCAGATCTTTGTGAGATTTTTTTGAGTATTTCCTCATCTTCTCTTCTACCAATTCTGCTAATCCAAAGTATCTAAAATTTTGATAGAGGGAGATCAAAATTATTTGATCAGATCTAGCTGTCAAGAGCGTTCTTCATTAAGCTAGCACTCGGGAGGAGTCGATCGAGATCAGAACCTCGTATGGATCATCTGTGGAGGTCAGATGCATGTGTGGCTGTATCACAATGATTAGATCTATCTGATGTTTACATCAGTGGTGACTCAATTACGGAGATCATCTACCCACACAAGGTAACATTTTCTGAACACATAGTATAGTAAAAATATTTTACTATTTATTATTCTTATTTTCATATTTAATTGCATGCATATATATATATATATATATCATATTAGATTTTTATATTATAGGATTTGTAGATCAGATCTATAGCTTTTATAAATTAATTAGATTAATTTTTATTTTTACTATAATTAATTTTTAAAAAAGTTTCAAAAATAGAGCTATAAATCCTACATGTTTTTCATCAGCCTCTTCTCCATACCATACTCTACCATTTTCTCCACCTCCATGCCTTCTCTTCCTAATCTTCTACCTCTTCTCCATGCCCAAGGTGTTGGGCAAATTCAACATCAAAGGTTGTGTGCTACTGATGCAAAGATCAAGTGAAGGTATTCCTATTAATGAAACGAACGTGCTACTGCAAAAGATCAGATTAAGATGCTCCAAATTGATTCCAAATCTAATCTTTTAAGATCATATCTAAAGAAAGAAGACCTCTAAATTTGATCCAAGTAGATGCTGGTAGAGGTTGGGCACATGCGCAGCTAACTCGAAACCTCATCATCATCAGATCATTGCTACAAGATGAATTAATATTCATCCAATCAGGTGATATGAGATATCGTTATTTTAATTTTATTTTTATTTTTGCTTTTAGATCAATCTAATTAGATTTAAAAACTCTTAGATCTGATCAGATCATAGCAAAATTTTAAAAAATTTTACTGCAAATCTGATCTGATCAGATCGATCATGCGGTAAGAAACTAAAAATTTTTTCAACTGGTATCAGAGCTATGTTTGCAATTTCAGATCTAGATTAGATTAGATCTAAATTTATTTTTAATATGATCATTTAATTTTTAGATGTTACATGAGATGTAATCAGATCTAATACATGAGATATATGTTTAAAAATTGATATATATGATATATATAAAGCATGTGTAGTTTAGATCTTTAATTATATATGAGATATATGTACTAAATCTAGTTATTTTGTTGTGTAGTTTATATTTTTGATTAAGACATTCCTCTTGGCCATCCGATCATAAGAGTAAGAAAGGTTTAAAGGCTCTCACTTTTCATTAGATGGGGTGCTCTTATTCCATGTAGAGGTACTGCATGTTTGTCCTTAATCAGAAAATGAAAACTTAATTTTCTGCACAACTCTAGATCCAAAAATCCTAGGATCTTTACATACTTCATTCTTGAACTATATTTTGACTTAATTAAGAATCAAATTTATGAAACTAATTAGATCTAAAAATTAAGAATTTTTAGATTTAAGGACATCTTTATAAAATATGGGTTTGGATATAGGTAGTTTGATTAGGTTTGGTGGTTGATCAAATCGAATCAAGAATTGGTTAGGTGGGATCAAGAGTACTTAGATTTGACCAGCCTATTAGATGTAAGTCTTGGTCAAGGTCGACTCACAGCCACATTTGGTTGTTCATTTTATGATCTAATTTGGCTCCACAGTTCGAGCCTAGATTGTAGGCTAACTCGATCAGTTCTGATCCGATGAATCAGTGTCTAAGATAAGTTTGACAGATACAACTGATGGTCTTTAATTGAAAGCTACTCAACTTGAATGCATTCATAATGAGTTAATGGCATATCCCTCTCATCGATCTTACTTACCTAACCAATTGGGTCGATCTAGTTTTGTATTGAGGTGACTAACAATTCGAGCTAACCCATGCTACTAGATTAATCATAACTATTATGACTAGTTGAGTCTAAGAGATCTAAATTAATTTTTTTTCCAAAAAAGATTAAGTCGATTGGTCTTCCACCATTGTAGTTATGCAGGCCCTTCTCGAGATTGATTTTTTTCGGCTGGATATAGTAATTCAATTACACCAAAAAAATGCAAGCACATCTGTTAAGCATAGGATGCTATGAATTGGAGGATGGATTAGGCTCAATATTTTGGATACGGTGAGGATTCTAATCATGAATCCAGTTCATGCAAATGGTGAGTCTGACTTAACTAAGGAGTTGTACAATATTTTGGGCACAATGAGCTTTATGAACTAGTGATCGAGTTTGGATGCACCATGTTTAGAGAAATATTGGATAAGAGTTGTCCACTCATTAATTGATCCATCATCAATAATTAACTGTTAGGTGAGGTGGTGAGCCAATCGATGGGACCGCACCATCCACTAAAAATTTTTGATCATGAAGATTTTCACGTCTTTGCTAAAGAAGTATAGAGATTCGAAAAAATAGTGAGAGCCTAAATTTATTTAAAAGTAAAATTTTTAAATAAATTGGTTAAGTCAATTATAAATCTATCTAAAAATTTTGACTTTCTATAGAAAAATATCTACGTCAAATCCACTAGCTCGAATCCTAGATATCCATCGATTGATCGGATCTAATTATAAGGATTGGCTAAGAAACTTGAAAATAATTTTGAGTTCCAAAAAGTTGACCTATGTACTAGACCAAGAACTTTCTACTCTCCTAGTCCATCCGATCGCTTATCAGAGAGCATCTTATGAGAAGTAATTGGACGATGATAATAAGATCAGGTGCTATATGTTGGGCTCAATGTCTGATGAGTTATAACGCCAATACAATGACATTAAGAATGCATGCCAAATGTTGGCTTACCTATAAGAGTTGTATGATGAACAGAGTCGAGCATGCTATCATGTCTTGAGGAGACTCTTTAAGATACAGATATATGATGGATAGTTGGTCCAAGATCATTACTTGACAATGATCAAGGACTTAGAAGAGCTTCAGAAGCTTGATATCCTGATGGACAAGGATCTACAGATTAATATGATCTTGCAGTCCTTGACTGATTCATATGAGCAGTTCATTATGAACTTCCATATGAATAAGCTCCAGTGCACCTTAATTGAGTTGATGAACATGCTGATTACTGTTGAGCAAACTTTGAAGAATTCAAAGGGCTCAGTTCTGGCTGTGGAGCAGACTTCTTCCAAGAAAAAGTCTTTTGAAAAGAAGAAGCAGTCGACGAAGAAGCAGAAGATAGAGAAAAAGAAGAAGAAGGATGAGTAGAAGAAGAAGACCATGGAGAAGAAAAAGTATTTTTACTATAACTCCAATGGCCATTGGAAGCAGAATTACCCAATGTACTTGGCTAGCCTGAAGAACAAGCGAGAAGATGGACCTTCTAAAGGTATGCTTATTATAAAGATGAATCTAACAATTTCTTTTACATCTAATTGGGTGCTTGACTCTGATTCTAGTGCTTATTTGTGCACTTCTATGTAGGATCTTGAGGATAGCAAGAGGCTAAGGGAAGACAAAATGATCCTACATGTCGAAAATGGAGCAAGAGTTGTTGTTGTGGTCGTTGGATCATACCCTCTATGATTACTGTCTGGGAGTCTTTTAGTTCTTAAAGATTGTAATTATATGCCCTGCTGCAAGAAAGAATTTGATTTTTGTTTCATTTTTGGCATAAGAGAACTATATAATTAGTTTCTTTAAGGATCATTGTATAATTTTTTTAAAAAAAAATAAAATTATAAGTAGTTTATTAATTAATGATCTCTATCAGTTATATGTAGATATATCTGTATATAATGTCGAGCAAAACGTAAATGCCATAGAATCAAAGCGATCTAGAGATAGTGTTAATGAAAGATATCTATGGCACCTTAGGCTAGGTCATATAGCTGAAGATAGGATTAATAAATTAAAAAAATTTAGACTAATGAGTCTGCTGACTTTTGAGTTATACCTGATTTGGGAGTCATGCCTTCAAGGCAAAATGACCAAGCTACCTTTTATAGGACATGGGGAGAGAGCCACGTGAAGGGAAATCCTGATTTTTCGATCTAGGTTCGTTCAGATCTGATCAGATCAAGAGATATATTTCAAAAAAAAAAATTTTTAATCTGTATTAGATCTGGGATGTTTTAGATCTAATTCTTATTATTTTAATAAATAAAATAAATAAGGATAAATTAAATCAAATTTAATTTACCTGATTTGGGTAATCCTATTATCCTGTTGATGATCCTGTATGCAGCGGAAGATTCTGGATCTAGCCACGCAAGCACCTGGCCTCTACCGGTATCCACTCGGGCTGGATCTAGAGATTCTCTTCTTCTCTATCATGTCTCCAAAAATTAGATCTAGATCTGATCTGAAGGATCTTCAAAACTCCTTTTGAAGATCAGCAGTCGTCCTTTGCAGCAGCGCAGCCTTCTTGCTTTTGATCGCCTTTCTTTGATCTGGATCGCACCAACCAAAGTCCAAAATCCTTTTGGATGTGGAGAGGAGAAGGAGAAGGAGGTTTAGCATGGAGGAACAGGGGAGAGGCAGCCTTGGGCATGGAAATTATGATTCTCAATCATATCATGTTATATTCTGAGTTGGGCGTAGGGTCTTATTTATAGACTGACTGTGATCCAACTTCTCTTCTTCCCAACCAATCACAACCCTTTGTAAAATCAGATCTAAATCTGATTGGTGGGAATAGAGTCCCCTGGATTCCTCCTTAGAGGGTGCCTAAGATAAGTCAAACTGGATTCTTAGAAGAACTCTAATTGGAATCCAAAAGGGAGGTGGAGTCCTTGTCCAACAAGGACTCCTAGGCGCCTCCAACTTGGGCGCACGCCTAGGATGGCGTGCGCCGCCCTCCTTCTTGCCAGGTTCTGGCAGGAGGACAGGCCCCCACCAACTCTCCAATAGGTGCATGACATGTGGTCAAAAGTCAAAGTGTCAATGGTCAATGTTTGACCAGTCAAAGGTAGACTTTTGACCAAAGTCAAAGAACAAGAAATGGCAGGTGACCAAAAATGGCAGGTAATGTCTTACAAAATAAGACAATATTTTCTGACTTAGACAACCTTCAGTCAGACCATATGAAGGCCTCTGATTGAGCACAAACTCCTTTGGCTCAGACAGGACAACTTATTTATGATAGAAAAAGAAGAATGTTAGGTTCAATCGAGTGCTAGCACGATTTTCTTGAACCTAATTGAATCTCATTCAGATCAATTGAACTAGATAAGTTCAATTGATGATCACCAGATTCAAACCCTTGTTTGTGTGACCTAGTTAGGTTCAATTCTGTATGATAATGGGATATGTCATGATCTCTATCATCAACATCATCGAAACTCCTTTCAATGGATCAGAACTCTTCTAATTCGAACAGCTAGAATGATTGATCATCTAAATCATTCTAATTACTCCCAAAATCCACCAGTGATACCTAGCAGTATATGGTGGCAATCCATCAGAGCTGAATGCGAACCTCTTGGTGTAGCTACTTGTGTGATTAAGTTCTTCTATCTTGAGCTCCGATCAGATTAGGGTTAAGGTAAACTCGTCAAACCCTAGTTTCTGTCATATGATGTAATCATTCGATTCGAGTCCAATGTGAAAATCTAAATAGAAACTCTTTCTATTATTTCACTCTGCCATGGCCATGGGCTTCAGGACTTGATTCTCATGATCATCATAGGGCTACTCCTCTACCACCGAGGTAGATAGATCCCATCTTGATGCAATCCAGTTCCTACAATGAACATGTCACAGCCAACATACACCTCAGGGTTCCATATGGCTAGGAGACCGAGTAATGGTGTAGTCAAACTATAACACCCTCAAGGTGAACTGCCGATGCATCTCAGGTCAAAGAACCAGACATACTACTGTAGCATCGAGTCAGTCATTGACGAGAAGGTAGACTTCCTAAACGACAGATATCTATACTTTCACTCCGGTGTCTCCACACCGTAGACTCAAGACTCATCTACTAAAGGAAAGCGATCGTACACCAACCTTCCGGATCAATCATCATCCTCGTGATGATCCTATGGTCGGGAGCTGTTTATGAGTTAATAATGATTATTCATGTCTTAAATTTTCAACTCTTGAAAATATGAATTATCATTGCCATTAACTCAAAGGATGTATCACAGACACTAAATACACATGTGTGATAGAAAATAACCCATTTCATTAATTATAGTCAAAATTATAATTTTGCCCCTAGAAGTGTATTACAAGTGTCAGCCAATTCTGGCTTCTAGGGCACATATATCTAACAAAAGATTGGTGCAGATGAAAATGTGGAGACATTCAAGGCTAGACTGGTGGCAAAAGGTTATAGTCAACGTGAAGGCATTGACTATCAGGATACCTTTTTCCCAGTAGCTATGCTAAAATCCATCCGCACATTGCTTGCTGTTGCAGCCTATTTCGATTATGAAATATGGCAAATGGACGTAAAAACGGCATTCCTAAATGGATATCTTGAGGAAGATATCTATATGGAACAGCCGCTAGGTTTCACATCCAGTGATACTGATCACAAGGTTTGCAAGCTACAAAGGTCCATATATGGACTTAAGCAAGCATCTCGGAGCTGGAACACTCGTTTCAATGATGTGATCAAAAAGTTTGGTTTCATCAAAAATGAAGAGGAACCATGTGTTTTCAAAAGGATCAGTGGGAGCGCTGTTGTCTTTCTCGTATTGTACGTGGATGACATCCTCCTTATTGGGAATGATATTCCCATGTTGACTTCAGTCAAGGTGTGGTTGTCCAAAGAATTCTCCATGAAAGACCTAGGTGAAGCATCCTTTATTCTAGGAATTAAGGTCTATAGGGATAGACCGAATAGCATGCTAGGACTTTCACAGAAGATGTACATAGAGGAAGTACTAAAGAGGTTTAGTATGGAAAACTCAAAGAGGGGATTAATACCCTTCAGACATGGTATTCATCTTTCCAAGAAGATGTGCCCCAGCACACCTGAGGAAATAGAACGCATGAGTAAGATCCCTTATGCTTCTGCAATAGGGAGCCTCATGTATGCCATGCTATGTACACCACCTGATATAGCCCATGCTGTGAGTGTCACAAGCAGATATCAGTCAAATTCAGGTGAAGAACACTGGACTTCTGTGAAATGTATCCTTAAGTACTTGAGAAGAACTAAGGATATGATGTTGGTCTTTGGTAACGGAGAACTCCTAGTTCAAGGATACACAGACTCGGACTTCATGTCCGATATAGATGATCAAAAGTCGACATCTGGCAAACTATTTGTGCTGGAAGAGTTTCTAGCAAATGGTGATACCACCTCTTTCGCGATTACCTTGAGAAAGGTTACGTTGAGGTCAAGAGAGTCAACTCCGCAGATAATGTGGCAGACCCACTTACAAAGCCATTAGGACAACAGAAGATCGAAGCCCACCTTGAGAAGATGGGACTTAGACTTGTAGCCAATTGGCTTTAGGACAAGTGGGAGATTGTTAGATATATGTGCCCTAGAAGCCAGAATTGGCTGACACTTGTAATACACTTCTAGGGGCAAAATTATAATTTTGACTATAATTAATGAAATGGGTTATTTTCTAACACACATGTGTATTTAGTGTCTGTGATACATCCTTTGAGTTAATGGTAATGATAATTCATATTTTCAAGAGTTGAAAATTTAAGACATGAATAATCATTATTAACTCATAAACAGCTCCCGACCATAGGATCATCATGAGGATGGTGATTGATCTGGAAGGTTGGTGTACGATCGCTTTCCTTTAGTAGATGAGTCTTGAGTCTACGGTGTGGAGACACCGGAGTGAAAGTATAGGTACTCGTTAGAGAACGAGGGCACTGAGCGTGACCACCTCGAGTAGTCATTAGGAAGTCTACCTTCTCGTCAATGACTGACTCGATGCTACAGTAGTATGTCTGGTTCTTTGACCTGAGATGCATCGGCAGTTCACCTTGAGGGTGTTATAGTTTGACTACACCATTACTCGGTCTCCTAGCCATATGGAACCCTGAGGTGTATGTTGGCTATAGCATGTTCATTGTAGGAACTGGATTGCGTCAAGATGGGATCTATCTACCTCGGTGGTAGAGGAGCAGCCCTATGATAATCATGAGAATCAAGTCCTGAAGCCCATGGCCATGGCAGAGTGAAATAATAGAAAGAGTTTCTATTTAGATTTTCACATTGGACTCGAATCGAATGATTATATCATATGACAGAAACTAGGGTTTGACGAGTTTACCTTAACCCTAATCTGATCGGGGCTCAAGATAGAAGAACTTAATCACACAGGTAGCTGCACCAAGAGGTTCACATTCAGCTCTGATGGGTTGCCACCATATACTGCTAGGTGTCACTGATGGATTTTGGGAGCAATTAGAATGATTTAGATGATCGATCATTCTAGCTGTTCGAATCAGAAGAGTTCTGATCCATCGAAAGGAGTTTCGATGATGTCTATGATAGAGATCATAACATATCCCTATTACCATACAGAACTGAATCTAACTGGGTCACACAAACAAGGGTTTGAATCTGGTGATCATCAATTGAACTAATCTAGTTCAATTGATCTAAATGAGATTCAATTAGGTTCAAGGAAATCGTGCTAGCACTCGATTGAACCTAACGTTCTTCTTTTACTATCACAAATAAGTTATCCTGACTGAGCCAAAGGAGTTTGTGCTCAATCAAGAGGCCTTCATATGGTCTGACTGGAGGTTGTCCAAGTCAGAATAGGTTGTCTTATTTGTAAGACATTACCTACCATTTTTGGTCACCTGCCATTTCTTGTTCTTTGACTTTGGTCAAAAGTCTACCTTTGACTGGTCAAACATTGACCATTGACCCTTTGACTTTTGACCACATGTCATGCACCTATTGGAGAGCTGGTGGGGGCCTGTCCCCCTGCCAAAACCTAGCAAGGAGAAGGGCGCATGCCAAGGGTGGCGTGAGCCCAAGTAGGAGGCGCCTAGGAGTCCTTGTTGGACAAGGACTCCACCTCCCTTTTGGATTCCAATCAGAGTTCTACTAAGAATCCAGTTTGACTGGTCTTAGGCATCCTCTAAGGAGGAATCCAGGGGTCTCTATTCCAACCAATCAGATTTAGATCTGATTTCACAAAAGGTTGTGATTGGTTGAGAGGAAGAGGAGTTGGATCATGCTTAGTCTATAAATAAGACCCTGCGCCCAACTCAGATTCTATGCTAATGCAATTCAATTGAAAAACCCCACACCCCAAGGCTGCCTCTCTCCTCCTTCTCCATGCCATAGTCTCTTCTCCCCTTGCTCTCCATGTCCAAAAGAGTTTTGGACTTAGGTTGGTGCGATTCAGATCAAGGAAAGGCGATCAAAAGCAAGAAGGCTGCGCTGCTGCAAAAGGACAACTACAGATCTTCAAAAGAGTTTTGAAGATCCTCCAGATCAGATCCAGATTTGATTTTTGGAGGCATGATAGAGAAGAAGAGGATCTCCAGATCCAACCCAAGTGGATACCGGTAAAGGCCAGGCGCTTGCGTGGCTAGATCCAGAACCTTCCGCTGCAATCAGGATCATCTATAGGGTAATAGGATTACCCAAATCAGGTAAATTAAATTTGATTTAATTTATCTTATTTTATTTTATTTATTAAAATAATAAGAATCAGATCTGAAATATATCAAGATCTGATTGGGATCAAGAGAAAAATTTTTTGAAATATATCTCTTGATCTGATCAGATCTGGATGAACCTGGACCGAGAAATAAGGATTTTTCTTCAATCAGATCTAAATTTGATTGATGGAAAAAGAGTCCCCTGGATTCCTCCTTAGAGGGCGCCTAAGATCAGTCAAACTGGATTCTTAGAAGAACTCTAATTGGAATCCAAAAGGGAGGTGGAGTCCTTGTCCAACAAGGACTCATAGGCACCTCCAACTTGGGTGCACACCTAGGGTGGCGTGCGCCCTCCTTCTTGTCAGGTTCTAGTAGGGGGACAGGCCCCCACCAGCTCTCCAATAGGTGCATGACATGTGGTCAAAAGTCAAAGTGTCAATGGTCAACATTTGACCAGTCAAAGGTAGACTTTTGACCAAAGTCAAAGAACAAGAAATGGCAGGTGATCAAAAATGGCAGGTAATGTCTTATAAAATAAGACAATCTTTTCTGACTTGGACAACCTCCAATCAGACCATATGAAGGCCTCTGATTGAGCACAAACTCCTTTGGCTCAGACAGGACAACTTATTTATGATAGAAAAAGAAGAACGTTAGGTTCAATCGAGTGCTAGCACGATTTTCTTGAACCTAATTGAATCTCATTCAGATCAATTGAACTAGATAAGTTCAATTGATGATCACCAGATTCAAACCCTTGTTTGTGTGATCCAGTTAGGTTCAATTCTGTATGATAATGGGATATGTCATGATCTCTATCATCGACATCATCGAAACTCCTTTCGATGAATCAGAACTCTTCTGATTCGAACAGCTAGAATGATTCATCATCTAAATCATTCTAATTGCTCCCAAAATCCATCAGTGACACCTAGCAGTATATGGTGGCAACCCATCAGAGCTGAATGCGAACCTCTTGGTGCAGCTACTTGTGTGATTAAGTTCTTCTATCTTGAGTCTCGATCAAATTAGGGTTAAGGTAAACTCGTCAAATCCTAGTTTCTGTCATATGATGTAATCATTCGATTCGAGTCTAATATGAAAATTTAAATAGAAACTCTTTCTATTATTTCACTCTGCCATGGCCATGGGCTTCTGGACTTGATTCTCATGATTATCATAGGGCTTCTCCTCTACCACCGAGGTAGATAGATTCCATCTTGATGCCATCCAGTTCCTACAATGAACATGCTATAGCCAACATACACCTCAGGATTCCATATGGCTAGGAGATCGAGTAATGGTATAGTCAAACTATAACACCCTCAAGATGAACTGTCGATGCACCTCAGGTCAAAGAACCAGACACACTACTGCAGCATTGAGTCAGTTATTGACGAGAAGGTAGACTTTCTAATGACTACTCGAGGTGGTCACGCTCAGTGCCCTCGTTCTCTAATGAGTACCTGTACTCTCGCTCTGGTGTCTCCACACCATAGACTTAAGACTCATCTACTAAAGAGAAGCGATTGTACACCAACCTTTCGAATCAATCACCATCCTCGTGATGATCCTATGGTCAGAAGCAATTTATGAGTTAATAATGATTATTCATGTCTTAAATTTTCAACTCTTGAAAATATGAATTATCATTGCCATTAACTCAAAGGATATATCACAGACACTAAATACACATATGTGATAGAAAAAATAACCCATTTATTGATTTTAGTCAAAATTATAATTTTGCCTCTAGAAGTGTATTACAAGTGTCAGCCAATTCTGGCTTCTAGGGCTCATATATCTAACACCACGGACCTTCTTGCTTTAGTACATATAGATGTGTACAACCCATCTGATGTGTTGGCCAGAGGTAATTTTATCTACTTTATTAATTTTATCGATGATTTATCTCAATATGGATATGTATACCTGATGTGACACAAGTCTAAAGTCTTTAAAAAGTTTAAAAAATTTAGACATAAAATAGAAAAGTAAACCAAAAATTTTATTAAGATTCTTCGATCAGATCGAGGAGGCGAATACCTTAGTTGAAAATTTTTGAGCTATCTCAAGGATAATGGCATAGTCTCATAATGGACTCTGTCAGGAATACCTCAACTCAATGAAATTTTAGAATGGAGAAACTGAATCCTATTGGATATGATCCGATCCATGATGAACTTCATGGATCTTCCTAAATTTTCTTGGAGACATAGTCTACTAAGTACAATTTATCTACTGAATAGGGTTTCATCTAAAATCGTTCCTACCATATCGTATAAGATATGGCATAGTAAGAAGCCAAATCTGAGTCATCTCAGAATTTAGGATTATTCGATTTATATCAAAAGACAGCAAGCGGACAAGTTAGAATCAAGATCCCTTAGAGCTCAATTCATCGAATATCCTAAAGAGTCATTACGGTATTATTTCTATCTTTTGAAAGATAATAATATGATTGAGAGTTAACATTCCATATTTCTTAAGAAATAATTTATTCAAGATGGTGATATCAAAAGATAGATTAGTCTTAAGAAGAAAATCTTCGAAGAGCAACAAGCCAAGGAACCTAAGAAACTCAGTCAGTCTAAGTCGATCCTCACACTACCTCCTCCACCTCATAGAACAAATAGGATTTTCCATCCTCTTAAAGATACTTGGGTACTATCTCAAAGGATGTAGAGAAAATATTTCTCCCAAGAAATGGAATTCATTATGATGATCATAAAATCTATGTTGAGACGATATCAGATATCGACTCCAAAAAATAGTGAGAGATAATGAAGTTAGAAATTGACTCGATGTGCTCAAACCCAATCTGAATCTTGGTAGATGCACCTGAAGGTATAATACATGTTGGGTGTAAATAGATTTTCAAGAGAAAAATAGGTTTTGATAGGAATGTGGAGACATTCAAGGCTAGATTAGTAATGAAAGGGTATAGTCAGCATGAAAGCATTGACTATTAGAATATCTTCTCGTTAGTAGTCATGCTTAAATCTATCCACTCGTTGCTTGCTATTGTGGCATATTTCGGTTATACAATATGATAGATAGATGTAAAAATGGCATTCCTAAATGGATATCTTAAGAAAAATATCTATATGAAATAGTCTCTTGGTTTCACTTTCAGTGATGATGATCATAAGATTTGCAAGCTACAAAGATCCATCTATGGACTTAAGCAGGCATCTCTGAGCTGGAATGCTCATTTTATTAATGTTATCAAATTATTTGATTTAATCAAAAATGAGGAGGAATCCTATGTGTTCAAAAAGATCAATGAGAGCGCTGTTATCTTTCTCGTACTGTACGTGGATGACATTCTTCTGATTGAAAATGATATTTTCATATTGACGTCGGTCAAGGAATGGTTATCTAAGAAGTTTTTTATGAAATACCTAAAAAAAGCATTCTTCATTTTGAAAATTAAGATCTATAGGGATAGACTGAAGAGGATGTTGGGTCTCTCACAAAAGATATACATAGAAGAGGTGTTGAAGATGTTCAGCATGGAGAACTCCAAGAGGGGACTAGTGTCCTTCAGATATGGCATTTATCTCTCCAAAAAATATGCCTCAACACACCTGAGGAGATTGAATGCTTGAGCAAGATCTCTTATGCTTTGGCAATAGAAAATTTTATATACACCATGCTATGTACAAGACCTAATATCGCCCATGTTGTGAGCGTCACAAATAGGTATTAGTCGAATTCAGGAAAAGAGCACTGGACTTCAGTAAAATATATCCTTAAGTACTTGAGAAGGACTAAGGATATATTTCTAATCTTTGGTAAGGAAGAACTTTAGATCCAGAGATATAGAAACTCAAACTTTATGTCTGACATAGATGATCGAAAATCGACATCTAGAAGTTTGTTCTTGTACAATGGTGGTGCTATAACCTGAAAGAGTTTCAAGCAGACAGTGATAGCAAACTCCACCATGAAAGTAGAGTACATCGCTGCCTTGAAAGTTGTGAAGGAAGCATTTTGGTTCAAGAAATTTATTGCAGAGCTTGGAGTGATGCCATCAGATATCGTCCCTCTGTACTGCGATAATAATGGCACCATCGTCCTAGCTAAGGAGCCGAGGTCTCATTAGAAGTTCAAGCACATCAAGCGGTAGTTCCATCTTATCCATAATTATCTCAAGAAGGGATACATCGAGGTTAAAAGAGTCAACACCACAGACAATATAGCTGATCTACTGACAAAGTCTTTAGGTCAGCAGAAGATCAAAGCACATCTTAAGAAGATGGAACTTAGATTTATAGTCAATTAGCTTTAAGTCAAGTGAAAGTTTGTTAGATATATGTCCTAGAAGCCAAATTAACCGATACTTATAAAATACTTTCTAGGAGCAATTTTATAATTTTAATTTAAAATTAATAAAAAAATTATTTTCTATCACATTATGTATTAAAGTATCTATGGTATATTAATTGAGTTAACGGGCATGATAATATATATTCTCAAGAGTTGAGAATTTAAGACATGTGTTATCATAATTAACTTATAAACTGCTTCTGATCGTAGGATCATCACGAGAATGATGATCAATTCAAAAGATCGGTGTACGATCACTTTCTTAGGATAGATAAATCTTGAGTCTATGATGTGAAGACATCAGAGTGATAGTACAGATATTTATTGAAAATAAGGATATTGAGAGTGACCACCTCGAGCAGTCATAAGAAAGTCTACCTTCTCGTCAATGACTAGCTCGATGCTATAGTCGTGTGTCTAGTTCTTTGACTTGAGGTGCAACCATAACTCATCTTGAGTGTATTATAGTTTGACTACACCATAACTCAATCTCCTAGCTATTTGGAATCTTGAGGTGTATGTTGGCTATAGCATGTTCATTATAGAAATTGGATCACACCAACATGCGATCTATCAAACTCGATAGATGAGTAGTTTTATGATGATCATGAGATCGAGTTCTAAAGTTCATTGACATGGCAGTATAAAATAATAGAAAGAAGTTTCTATTAGGATTTCATATCGAACTCAAATCAAATGATTCATTCATATGACAGGTATAGGATCTGATGATTTCACCTTAACCTAGATCCTATCGGGTTTGATGATAGAAGAATCCAATCACATAGTTGGCTACACTAAGAGGTTCGTATTCGAATTCTGATAGGTTGCCACCACATACTGCTAGGTGTCACTGGTGAATTTTGGGATCAATTAGAATTATCTTGATGATCGACGATTCTAATTGGATAAATAAAAAGAGTTTCGATCCATCAAAAAGTATTTCAATGATGTCGATGATAAAGATCGTAATATATCTCATTACCATATAGAACTAAATCTAACTAGATCACACAAATAAGGGTTTGGATCTGGATGTCATTAATTGGACCAACTTGGTTCAATTGATTTGGATTAAATCCAATCAAGTTCAAGAAAATCATGCTAGCACACGATTGGACCTGAATTTATTTTTCTATGGACTTTTTGGTTGGTCTAGACTCAATCGAATTTGATTTGACTTATCCAAAAATCTTATCTGATTTTGTCATGATCAGAACAGAGCTTATCCTGATGAGATCAAGGCTTGTCCTAACTAGATTAGGATTTGTCCTAAAACCATAAGATGGAATCAGGATAAGGGTCAGTTTGATCCGATCTTTGCAGGAATGAAGAGGAAGGGCATGTGCCCCCGAAGTTTATCTTTGGGCACACACCCCTAGATGATTTTGGCATGAAGGAGGAGGGCGCACGCCCATCCTTGCATGCACCCATGATAGATAAAAATGGATAGAGTTTGAATAAGTTCAAACTCTAGGGAGATAATCCATGTGCCTAATCCTTGATTATCCAAACTTATTGGCACTTTTTTTCTTTGATTTTATGCCACAAAATTAGATTAAAATCTGAGATAGGGTGTGGAATTCAAGGTGGAGTCCTTTTGCTTTATGTAATTTAGTTGCTTAAAGTCCTAGGACTCTAGGGTTCTAATTTGCCTATAAAAGGACCCCTACGCCTAGGCCTTTTATGATGCCTCTTCTCCATGCCCATACTCTGCCATTCTCTCTACGTCCATGCCTCCTCTTTCTAATCCTCTCTTTTTTCTCCACACCCAAGGTGTTGGGCAAATTCAACATCAAAGGTTATGTGCTGCTGACATAAAGATCAAGTGAAGGTATTCTTGTTTGTGAGACGAACGTGTTGCTACCAAAGATCAGATCTAAGGCACTCTAGATTGATTCTAGATCTGATCTTTGGAGATCAGATCTGAAGGTATCTGATCTTTGAAGATCAAATTCAAAAGAAGATCTTTAGATCTGATCTGAGTGGATGCTGATAGAGGCCAGATGCGTGCACGGCTAACATCAGAACCTCGTCATCGTTAGATCATCACTGCAAGGTGAATTGTTCACCCAATCAGGTGATATGAGATATCGCTATTTTAATTTTATTTTTATTTTTGCTTTTAAATCAATTTAATTAGATCTGAGAATTCTTAGATCTGATCAGATTATAGAAAAAAATTTTAAAAATTTTGTTACAGATCTAATCCGATCGGATTGATCTTGCGGAATGGAACTAAAAATTTCTTCACTATCCTCCTCCTCCTTCCAATTGATCAGTACCCCTAAAATTCCAATATATGAAATTTTTTTCTCTCAATTTCTAATCCTTAAATTCTCTCACGAGCCATTGCTTAGACATACTTACATTGGCTGCTTAACCAATTAATTCTTGATTAGAATCTCACAAGGCTATCTCCCATCGTCACCTTCTCCTGCAAAAAAAGGAAATGTGGCCACCAAAGGTGTCTTCACAATCAAGTCCTACACACTGATATATCCCCACTTTATTGGGAGCTCAAAAATGCTACTACCATTGGTCGTAGTGGTGACCCAACAAAGGAAGGTCCTTCCAACGGGTAGAATCGCCGACTTGACCATTGGGAGAGTTGGGGGGTGTGAGAGAAGGGAATTGAAAGAGAAGAGGAAGGAGAGATAGAGGTGTTTGAAAATTATTAAAGAAAAAAATAGAAAGAAATGAAGGGTTTAGGAGCAGTCTTCGTAAAATCTGGGCCATCAGATTTTCACAAGATATATCTGAATTTGGTAATATTCACCACTCGAGTTTGATACTTTTTTATTATTATACTTTTAGTAAATATTAATAAATATATATATTATTTTTAAAATATAAAAAATTATTTCGTGCATTTCATGGGTTATGTGCTAGTGTTAATTTAGAAGTTGATTTTTGCTACACTACTCCCAAAAGTAGAAATATCTAGTAACCATCAAAAGAAACCAGCTGCTCGATTCAAAAGGGGCATTCAAGGTCCTCTATCGATTTGGCTAATTTGGAAAACCCTTCTCTCCTCCATTTGCTAGATTTATTCTCGAGCAATGGGGACGCAGCTAGTAGGGAGGCAAGTAGAGCTAGGATTGAGGCGGGTGGTCCTAGATGGATCGGGATGGGGATCCGAGTTGGAGAGGCAGCTGGCATCTGGAGGCAGGTAGGAGGGGAGGTGGCTAGTGCAGGGAGGTAGCCGATGTGGAGAGTTGGATGGCATGGGGAGGCAAACAAAGCTGGGATGGAGGCAAGCGGCACTAGGATGGATCGAGATGGATGACCGATGAGTGGAGGCAGCCAACACAGGGAGGCATGTGGAGTTGGGATAGAAGTGGGTGACACTAGGATGGATGGGGATGGAGGTTCTATTAGAGTTTTAGAGGAAAAACTCAAAATTTTTCTTCCCTCCAAAGGATCCTAAAAGTTTTTCTTAAGTTTAGTCCAACATTAAAAAGGGACAAAATTTTCAATATACTTATTATAAGCCATCTTCCCTTTCCCACCTTTGCTTGGGGGCCTTAGGGGGATGTGGACTTTATATTTCATACACACATGATATTCCGACTCAGCTCGACTCGCATGCGCGGTCTATAAAAGACCACGAGTCTTAGCTTGTGGGGTATCTAAAAATCTATGATCTCTTTCTTTTCTGAGAGTCCAGCATTCTGCAAACTCTCTCTCTTGTTCTTTTTATCATTTCTCTACCTTCAATAATTGCTAAGATTTGAGAGATCTGTCAACCTTCACTACGATTGTAAGCCAAGAGAGAGTATTCCGATCATATCTTGGGGTAAAATTTTGATAAACACCAACATGAGGGTCAAAAATTTGCCTTAGGATTGTGATCACTTGCTTCTAAGTTCTTTTCTATTTTTGCTTCTTAAAATCTACGTACATGCCAATCCAACCAGGCCTTAGGTAAGTCAATTTAAAATTTTTATATATATCATATAGTTTAAATAAGTTCAAAGTTTATCTTCTATTTTAGATCAATCCTTGCTTTGATAGAATTCTCTTTGCAAAAAGATCCCACGCAACAGGTTCGAGTAGGGGAGATGGATGGCACAAGGAGAAAAGCAGTATGGAAAGGTGGCCAGAGCTAAGATAGGGATGGGTGGCACTGGGATGGATCAAGATGTACTATAAAAAAATAACATAAAAAATGACTTAATTTTGCTAACGCTAGAAAAAAGCATCAGCAAAATTTAAATAAATTACATATTTGCCGATGCTTTTTAAAAGCATCATTATATAGCGACGCTTTAAAGCGTCGGAAAACTATAACACAAAAAAGCATCGACAGAGCCATTGTTGCGTCACTAAAATTCAACTTTTCTCACTATTTAAACTATGCCATCGTCCCCAAATCCTAATTCTTCCTCTCCTCTCTTGAGCTGACTGCCCTTTTCTCTGGACACCCTCTCTCTCCTCTGGATGTTCTTTTTACGATCGATTTGTACTGCCCGATCTCCGATCTCCCCCTCTTTCCAGCCGCTCTTTTTCTTCTCTCGCTTTCTGCGGACACGTCCTATCTCTTCCTGAAGCTCCATCTCTTCGACTGATATCTGGACCGCTCTATCTCCGATCACCCCTCTCTTCATCAATCAGCTGCTTCTTTCCATCAATCAACTGCTCATCCACTGCCGCTAGATAGATTTGCTTTTAAAAGTTAATTAATTTTTTTTTTTTTTTGAATGATAGGTTTTTCAAGAGTAAATTTGAATTCCACTGTGATATTTGTTTTCCATTGTTGAAATTTTTAAAGAAATATATACTTTCGATATCAAATTAGACAAAGGTCTATATTAGTTGGAATCATAATAGTCAAATCTAGGTTCTTAAAAAAAATAAATTAGAGTTATAAGTTAGTGAAGATTAATGGTCAAGCTGGTCCAATTTAAGAAACGCTCATCTGACCTGAAACATGAATTAAACTTATTAAAATGAGATCATGTCAGCACGGATAGTCCACAGGATTCCAGGTGTTGGTTTAGGCTTTCGAGTGCTGGCACAATATTTAAATTTGGATGTGACTTAAAAAACTAGTGTATTTTCTTGAGATCCACTCAGGATATTGTGAGCTGCCTCCCATCTTTCTGGATTAGAATTAAATTTGCGGCGTCCTTTTTTGGAAGGATAATTGGATCCTTAATGCCCCCATACATCTCATCTTCTCAAACATTTATCAAGCCTGTAGGTTAAAATCTGGCACTGTTGCCAAATTCTTCAATCTTAGAAGAAATTCATAGAAGCTCAAATTGTGCTCTACCTTATCATCACCGCTCATTCTGAGCTATCTCATGTTAGAGCGTTTCTGGTGGATTTTCACTTTTCCTCAGAGTAGGATTCTATGACTTGGCAGTTGAGTTCATTTGGGACTTTTGCCTCTTCTTCTCTTTATATCTTTCTTAGTTTCAGGGGTTCGAAATGGGACCTATCGTCAACTCTTTGGAACATCAAGGCTCCACTGAAAATTAAATACTCTCTGGTTGTGTTTTCTCAACAAACTAAAAACTAGAGATATCTTGTTCCGGAAAACTAGAAAATATATTGGTGGATACATTTTTTGCGAGTGCTCTTTTGAGACTGTCACTCATCCTTCAATATTGCCTTTCTTTTGCTGGCAGTTCGTGGAACCAGCCATATTCTCCTTTCTATTCCTCATCCCCATGGTGATTTGAGACGTGTGCTCTGTTTGGCTGCGTGCTTCTTTTCCAAAAGCCTTGGACCCAATCATTGTAATGTTAATTGCCGCTCTAGTGTGGTGTTGCTAGCAGGAAAAGAATGCCAGAATCTTTCTACATCGCACTCTGATGTCCAGATTAGTCGATCTTTTTAATGACTGGTGCATGCTATGTGGAGAGAGAATGCTGCCTGGATTTATGAATATTTGGTCGAATATTAAGTCTGTCTCTTATTCTAGCAGCGGGATGCATCCAGATTGAGCCTACAAGTCTAGATGGTTGCAGAGGAATTTGTTTCCCCTCCTCTTGCTGCTGCTTCTTGTCATGCTGCGCGGTTTTGCTGCTGCTGTTTGGCATGTTTCGGTTCACCTTCAGATACTAGACTGATCTCCTTGCATTTTGGTATATATCGGATCTGCTATACCAATCTAGCAAAAAATATATCCATATAAATTAAAAAATAAAATATGCAAAAAATCAAAAGGAATGAATGACATAGCAGTCTATAAGTAGTTTTCATATGATTAGCCATGCATATTGCCATCCAACCAGAAGCATTGTTAGCTTATTTATAAGTATGTGTCATATCATAAGATGGTGGGCACTTCAAGCTGATAAAATTTGTATTGTATTTTTTAGCTGTATTTAGAAAAATATGTGGAAGCCGTAGTTTCATTTCTTATTTTATGGTAAAACTGTAAGGTAGTTTTGTTTTTTGAAAACTAAATTGTACTATTTTTGGATTATTCATTTTTATTTCCGCATGATTAGTTATTCTATGTTGTGAATATTGTATCATGAGTTTTATCCTTGTAAACAAATAATTAGTATTAGGTTTAATACCAATTATTTTTTTTTATGAATTTTTTAAATATCGACACTTTAAAGCATCGATAATTAAAATCAATTCCGATGCTCTATTGCATCAGTATTTTTTAAAATTATCGATGCTTTAAAAAAGCATCGATATTTAAAAACTTTGCAATGCTTTGGTATATTTATGGCTTGCCGATACATTTAGAAAGAATCGATAATTTAAGAATTACAGATGTTTTAAAAAATATTTAGAATTTAAATTTTAACTCTCCGTAAAATTACGATGCTCGTTAGCATCGATGGAAAATTTAGATTTAGCGAGTGGAGACAAATCTCAGCCAAGTCAAACTTTTTTCTAAAAAAAAAATAGTTGGCAAGCGATTCCAAAGTAAGGATAAGTTTCCTTGTCCACCCAACATAATTTTTTAATAAAAAATCTTAAAAGAGCACCACAGCAGTTCTTTTAAAAAGTTATAAACGCTCCTTAGGTCCAGCATATAAGAACAAAATTAGTGATGCTTTGATAACTCAAAAAGTTATTAATGAATTAGATTGATCCATGATCGATCCTATCCATTTTAAAAGATTGATGATATTGGCTCAAATTTTAAAATTAGATTAATTTTATTTTTGAATTAAATTTAAATTTATTGAATTCAAATCCAACATGTTCTAATTTGACTGGAATCCAATATACTATTAGGATCCATATCTTTTTGAGCATCTAAATTATGATTTAACATTTTTATATGAGTAATATCTTTAATAAAAAGGTATGTTTAAAAATATTTTTACATTCTAATTTTTTAAAAATAATATTATTTATTATATATTTTGTATGATTAATAGTAGTTGATTGTGTGGTAATTAAAATATGATTAATTATATTTGATCTAAATTTAATTTAAATCTAAATTTTTAGAATTTAAATTAGATTATATATGGATCCAATATAATTCAAATGATCTATTGAACCAAAAATTTTAACTATAGATCCGATCTAGTTTAATTTAATTTTTTATTAAATTTAAACTGAATACAATATCAACGTCCAACTAAAAAGTCGGATCTAGTTTGGACCACCCATGACTCACTCTAAACCGAGTCCATCTATACTGTATCAAAAGTATAATTAAAAAAAGTCAGTCAACTGTCCTATGCCTTTCTATATCGATTGTTCCTTTTGAGTTGTGATGATAATAATTTTAAAAAACTCAGAATTAATATGACCAATGATCATCAATTATAAATAAATTAAGCTGCTCGTGAACTACTCTGACTCAAATTTAAACTCGACTTAATTCAATTATTATCAAGTTCGAATTAAGTTGGAGTAACCGAATATTTGATTCGAAAGCTCGCAAATCTACTTTTATATATATATATATATATATATATATATATATATATATATATATATATATATATATATATAATAATATTAATTTTATTTATAATATATATATATATTATTAATAAGATAAAGTTTTGATTTTAAACTGGAATTCGAATTCAAGTATGATTCGGCTTATATTCGAATCGAATCGAATCGATCTTGAGCTTTATCTATTTCGAACTTGGGATGTTAAGACTCAGTCAAGTTCGATCCAAATTTTGAGCTAGAGTATTTTGAGTCAATTATAAATATGGCCGATGATCATCAATTATAAATAAATTAAGCTGCTCGTGAGCTACTCAAATTTGACTCAAATTTAAACTCGACTCAACTCGATTATTATCAAGTTCGAATCGAGCTCGAATAATCGAATATTCGATTCGAAAGCTCATAAATCTACTTTTATATATATATATATATTAATAATATTAATTTTATTTATAATATATATTTATATATATATATATATTATTAATAAGATAAGATTTGATTTTAAATTGGAATTTAAATTCGAGTATGATTCGGCTTATATTTAAATCGAGTCGAATCGATCTCGAGCTTTATCTATTTTTTATCGAGTTAGACTTCGAATTTGGGATGTTAAGACTCAGCCAAATTCGAGCCAAATTTTGAGATAGAGTATTTTGAGTCTACTCGAGTTCGAGCTTTTAGTTATTCGACTCGATTTGATTGCATCTTTAACCACAACGACAACCTGGCAAAAGAATTAATATGATCAATGGATACATTGTGGTTTCTTGTTTAATATTATTTATTATTTTTAATAAAAAATAAAATATTTTTTATTGATAGATATTTGTATGCAAATGTAAGAACAGTTCAGATCGATTCAAGATTGCTCGGTCCAATCATACTGGATTTAAATCGCACCTAAATGGAATTACTGCAGAATCAAACAGTTTACCTCGAAGCGTGGTAAATCCATTAAAACTGGTTGTTTTGCGAGCAGTTCCTCCTAAAATAATATGTTATCAATCAAGAAACAAAGAATTGTCGAACATTAAAGATAAAAAATAAGCAGTAATTTTCAATATGTTGATCACTGAGCTCGCTTCTCTTTCCAGTGTGCATCCTCGACAAGGCGTGCGGAGGCTGTACCCAAAAAAAAAAAAAAGCGTATGGAGGTGAGAAAAGTATCTCACGATTCACGATCCAATTTCTAGTGAAAAATCATGATTAAGATATTTCCCCCTCGTAACTTTTGATTATGATTATGTAATGCAAATTTTTTAGCATATCCTGGCATTGAGAGTGAAGAGAGACGATTTACTGCAGCAGAGAATCTATAACGAAATTATTATCCTTTAGAAAATAAAACTATAATAATATATTTCCTAGAATGACTGCTTGCAGTTTGCGTACACGACATTATTTGAAGAGTTCCAAAAAAATAATTTTTAAAGTTATGTAAAATAATTTTATGATCATTCACACTCCGATCCAAGTTTTTGATTATTGGATTTATGATATCATATTAGTTTCTGCAATGCAGAAAGTTCTGTGCGTTAACATTGTAGAAATAAATTTCTAAATATCAAATTCCAGATGCTATATTCTGCTATCCAAATTCTTCATATTAAAATACAATATTTGTGGAAAATTAATTTCCATAAAACTGAGCGTATTATATTAATTTCTGCTTATTGAATATTGTATTCCCCTCCCCCCCGCCCCCCCCTTTTTTTTTTAAGATTAAGGGAGGCTTAGCCACCCAAAATTTATTCCATTGAGATAAATTACCAAGTCAAGGTTGAAGAGAGAGTAGAAAACATGGAGAACTAGGAAGTATTTGGTCCCAACAAATCGATCATAAAAAGTAAAAAGTAACAAATATATATAGAGAGAGAGAGAGAGATGCAGTCAAATCTGCCAATAGTAATAGTCATGCTGTTCTTTGTGTTTTATGCATATAAGCATATAAAAAATGTTCTCCTTCATTAAAATTTTAATCTTTTGATAGAGCAAATGGAAGATCTTCCGCTCTCCACCACAAATCTTCTAAAACTAAAAAGGCTTTGTGATTTTGTAGGGATGACCAATCATTAAATAAAGGAAGACCTCTTGAAGCAGCAGCTACCACAAAAAATTGCTTATTAAAAAATTTTCTTGAATTTCAATCCTTCCAGCATTCACGAGCCAAAGCTATAATCAACATGACAACATGCATAAGATCAGTTCAACACACGCTAAAAAATTTCTTTTCCTTCAATTGAGAAAGAAACTCAGAAGAGTGTAGAGGTCAAGCACACCTAATAAAGAGCAAATAGCCTTGTGGATCCATAAAAAGGAGCATTGAGAAAACAAATGATCAACTATTTTTGGTCCATGATGACACAAAATGCATCCTCTAAGGTTTTTTTTCCAAGTTTCTTCCCAAGCAAATACTAGCATCGAGTTTTTTCTTCCAATAAAACCAAAGTAGTTTGTCTTCATTTTCATTCAATAAAAATAAAATAATAAAACAAGATAACCTATGTTGGGATATCAACTAGCTCTGATACCACTTGTTGAGAATTTTGTACCAGAATATTACAGTAGAAAAAAAGAAGAAAAATAAAACAAAAACAAAATCAAGTACATGGATCAGTCTAAAAACTCGTCTTGGGCTCGTTGGACTCCGTCCGTCGTTCTGAACCTCACTATGAGCCTATTATAGGAGAATTCGAGGCACTTTTCTCAATAATCTCCATCTCAACTTGATATTCGGTCTCCATCTATCCGAGGGCTCATCTAACACCTCCATACTTTAGGATAACCGCTTGTTGAGGGTGGACAAACGTCGGAGTCGAACCAGGTTGCTCGATCTCATCTTCGTTAATTGCTGTGATCCGCCTGACCTGAGATCTGCTCGGGATAACTTTCTGCAGTAATAGAAACTTTACTCTGTGATATCGCCTCTCGTTCTTCCGAGTCTTCCATCTTGTGCTCGATCCACCTCCACCTACAGCTCTGAAGGAAAATCCTGATTTTCCGATCCAGGTTCGTTCAGATCTGATCAGATCAAGAGATATATTTCAAAAATTTTCTCTTTGATCTATATCAGATCTGGGATGTTTCAGATCTGATTAATATTATTTTAATAAATAAAATAAATAAAAATAAAATAAATTTAATTTAATTTACCTGATTTGGGTAATCCTATTATCCTGTTGATGATCCTGTATGCAGCGGAAGGTTCTGGATCTAGCCACGTAAGTGCCTGGCCTCTACCGGTATCCACTCGGACTGAATTTGGAGATCCTCTTCTTCTCTATGACGTCTCCAAAAATCAGATCTGGATCTGATCTGGAGGATCTTCAAAACTTCTTTTGAAGATCAGCAGTCGTCCTTTGCAGCAGCGCAGCCTTCTTGCTTTTGATCATC
This sequence comes from Cocos nucifera, assembly GCA_006176705.1. NCBI lineage: Eukaryota > Viridiplantae > Streptophyta > Magnoliopsida > Arecales > Arecaceae > Cocos > Cocos nucifera. The sequence goes on along the minus strand of QRFJ01000967.1, from coordinate 167,697 downwards.
TTTCTCTTGCTTAAATCGCACTAACAAAAATCCAAAACTCCTTTTGGACGTGGAGAGCAAGGGGAGAAGGTGGTTTGGCATGGAGAAGGAGGGGAGAGGTAGCCTTGGGGCGTATGGAAACTCTTAGCTTCAATCTCATATCAATCTGAGCTGGGTACAGGGTCTTATTTATAGACTAGCTGTGATCCAACTCCTCTTCTTCCCAACCAATCACAACCCTTTGTGAAATCAGATCTAAATATGATTCATGGGAATAGATTCCCCTGGATTCCTCCTTAGAGGATGCCTAAGATCAGTCAAACTGGATTCTTAGAAGAACTCTAATTGGAATCTAAAAAGGAGATGGAGTCCTTGTCCAACAAGGACTACTAGGCGCCTCCAACTTGGGCACACGCCTAGGGCGGCGTGCACCCTCCTCCTTGCCATGTTCTGGCAGGAGGACAGGCCTCCACCAGATCTCCAATAGGTGCATGACATGTGGTCAAAAGTCAAAGTGTCAATGGTCAACGTTTGACCAGTCAAAGGTAGACTTTTGACCAAAGTCAAAGAACAAGAAATGGCAGGTGACCAAAAATAGCAGGTAATGTCTTACAAAATAAGACAACCTATTCTGACTTGGACAACCTCCAGTCAGACCATATGAAGGCCTCTGATTGAGCACAAACTCTTTTGGCTCAGACAGGATAACTTATTTACGATAGAAAAAGAAGAACGTTAAGTTCAATCGAGTGCTAGCACGATTTCCTTAAACCTAATTTAATCTCATTCAGATCAATTGAACTAGATCAATTTAATTGATGATCACCAAATTCAAACCCTTATTTGTGTGATCCAGTTAGGTTCAGTTCTGTATGATAATGGGATATGTCATGATCGCTATCATCAACATCATCGAAACTTCTTTCGATGGATCATAACTCTTCTGATTCGAATAACTAGAATGATTGATCATCTAAATTATTCTAATTGCTCCCAAAATCCATCAGTGACATCTAGCAGTATATGGTGGCAACCCATCAGAGCTGAATGCGAACCTCTTGGTGCAGCTACCTGTGTGATTCAGTCCTTATATCTTGAGCCCCGATCAAATTAGGGTTAAGGTAAACTCGTCAAATCCTAGTTTCTGTCATATGATGTAATCATTCGATTCGAGTCCAATGTGAAAATCTAAATAGAAACTCTTTCTATTATTTCACTCTGTCATGGCCATGGGCTTCTGGACTTGATTCTCATGATTATCATAGGGCTGCTCCTCTACCACCGAGGTAGATAGATTCCATCTTGATGCCATCCAATTCCTACAATGAACATGCTATAGCCAACATACACCTCAGGATTCCATATGGCTAGGAGACCGAGTAATGGTGTAGTCAAACTATAACACCCTCAAGGTGAACTGCCGATGCACCTCAGATCAAAAAACCAGACACACTACTACAGCATCGAGTCAGTCATTAACGAGAAGGTAGACTCCCTAATGACTACTCGAGGTGGTCACAAACAGTGTCCTCATTCTCTAACGAGTACCTGTACTCTCGCTCCGGTGTCTCCACACCATAGACTCAAGACTCATCTACTAAAGAGAAGCGAATATACCCCAATCTTTCGGATCAATCACCATCCTCGTGATGATCCTATGGTCAGGAGCAATTTATGGGTTAATAATGATTATTCATGTCTTAAATTTTCAACTCTTGAAAATATGAATTATCATTGCCATTAACTCAAAGGATGTATCACAGACACTAAATACACATATATGATAGAAAATAACTCATTTATTGCTTTTAGTCAAAATTATAATTTTGCCCCTAGAAGTGTATTACAAGTGTCAGCCAATTCTGGCTTCTATGGCACATATATCTAACAATCTCTCACTTATCCTAAAGCCAATTGGCTACAAGTCTAAGTCCCATCTTCTCAAGGTGGGCTTCGAACTTCTGCTGGCCCAATGACTTTGTAAGTGGGTCTGCCACATTATTTGTGGAGTCGACTCTCTTGACCTCGACGTAACCCTTCTCGAGGTAATCATGGATAAGGTGATATCATCGTTTGCTTGAAACTCTTCCAACTGACAGCACCACCATTGCACACAAATAGACTTCCAGATGTCGACTTTCGATCATCTATATCGGATATGAAATCCGAGTCTATGAATCCCTGGACTTGGAGTTCTCCATTACCAAAGACTAACATTATATCCTTAGTTCTTCTCAAGTACTTAAGGATACATTTCATAGAAGTCCAGTGTTCTTCACTTGGATTTGATTGATATCTGCTTGTGACACTCACAGCATGGGCTATATCAAGTCATGTACATAGCATGGCATACATGAGGCTCCCTATTGCAGAGGCATAAGGGATCTTGCTTATGCGTTCTATTTCCTTAAGTGTGCTAGGGCACATCTTCTTGGAAAGATGAATACCATGTCTGAAGGATATTAATCCCCTCTTAGAGTTTTCCATACTAAACCTCTTTAGTACTTCCTCTATGTACATCTTCTGTGAAAGTCCTAGCATCCTATTCGGTCTATCCCTATAGACCTTAATTCCTAGAATAAAGGATGCTTCACCTAGATCTTTCATTGAGAATTTCTTGGACAACCATATTTTGACTGTCGTCAACATGGGAATATCATTCCCAATAAGGAGGATGTCATCCACGTATAATACGAGGAAGACAACAGCGCTCCCACTGACCTTTTTGAAAACACATGGTTCCTCTTCATTTTTTATGAAACCAAACTTTTTGATCACATCATTGAAATGAGTGTTCCAGCTTCGAGATGCTTGCTTAAGTCCATATATGGACCTTTACAGCTTGCAAACCTTGTGATCAATATCACTGGATGTGAAACCTAATGGCTGTTCCATATAGATATCTTCCTCAAGATATCCATTTAGGAATATCATTTTCACGTCCATTTGTCATATTTCATAATCGAAATAGGCTGCAACGGCAAGCAATGTGCGGATGGATTTTAGCATGGCCACTAGGGAAAAGGTATCCTGATAGTCAATTTCTTCGCATTGACTATAACCTTTTGCCACTAGTCTAGCCTTGAATGTCTCCACATTTCCATCTGCACCAATCTTTCTCTTGAAGATCCATTTACATCCAATAGGTACTATACCTTCTGATGGATCTACCAAGATTCAGACTTGGTTTGAGTGCATCGAGTCAATTTCTGACTGCATTGCCTCTAGCTATTTCTCAGAGTCGATATCTGATATCGTCTCATTGTAGATTTTGGGATCATCACCATGAACACCATTACCTACAAGAAATATTTCCTCTACTTCCTCTGAAATAATACCTAAGTATCTTTCAAGGGACGGAAAACTCTTTCCGATCTACGAGGTGGAAGAGGTAGTGTTCTTTATGGCTCAAACTGATTAGGTTCCACTTGGTCTTAGCTCGTTCCACTTGTGAGACTTTCTCATCAAGCTTGATCTATTTTCCAATGCCGCTGTCTTGAATAAATTATTTTTCAAGAAAGATGGCATGTCGACTCACAATCACATTGTGGTCTTTTAGAATGTAGAAATAGTATCCTAATGACTCTTTAGGATATCCTATGAATCGAGCTCTGAAGGACCTAAACTCTAACTTGTTCGCTTGTTGTCTTTTGATGTGAGCTGGACAACCCCAAATTCTGAGATGACTCAGACTTGGTTTCTTACCGTGTCATATCTCATACGGTGTGGTAGGAACGGTTTTAGAGGGAACCCTATTCAGTAGATAGATTGAAGTTAACAATGAGTGGCCCCAAAGGAAATCAGGGAGGTCTGTGAAGCTCATCATGGATCGAACCATATCCAATAGAGTCTGATTTCTCCATTCTGAAATCCCGTTGAGTTAAGGTATTCCTGGTGGAGTCTAATAAGAGATTATGCCATTTTTCTTTAGATAGTCTAGGAATTCTTGGCTAAGGTATTCATCTCCTCGATCTGATCGAAGAATCTTAATGGGTTTTTCTATTTATTTTTCTACTTCATGTCTGAATTCTTTGAACTTTTCAAAAGCTTCACCCTTGTGTTTCATAAGATACACATACCCATACCTAGACAGATCATCGATAAAGGTAATGAAGTAAACAAAATTGCCTCTAGCCGACACATCAAATGGGCCGCACACATCAATATGTACTAGGGCAAAGAGATCTGTGGCCCTTTCCCCATGTCCTACAAAAGAAAGTTTAGTCATTTTGCCCTGAAGACAAGATTCACAAATTGGATATGACTCGAAAGTCAATGGACTCAATAGCCCATTTTTCTCCAATTTGTTGATCCTATCTTCTGCTATATGACCTAGTCTCAGGTGCCATAGATATCTGTCGTTTAGACTATCCCTAGGTCGTTTGGCATTCACGTTTTGCTCGAATAATGAGCATACCTCTAGAAGGACCTTCATTCTTGTTCTTCAGGGTGGCCAGGTAAGTAGGACAGTTCTGCTTCCAATGGCCATCGCTGTTGCAATGGAAACACTTTCCTTTGCCATCGATCTTTTTCTTCGGCTCTGCCTTCTTCTTCTTTGATTCTTCCATCTTTTGCTTTTTCACAGACTTCTTTTTCTTTTCATAAGACTATCTTTTGGAAGAAGTCCATTCCATAGCAAGAACTGAGCCTTTAGAACCTTTCATAGAAAGCTCAGCGGTAACCAGCATATTCATTAATTCGGCTAAAAAATTCTGAAGTTTATGCATGTGGTAATTCATGATGAATTGCCCATATACATCAGTCAAGGATTGCAGAATAATATCGTTCTGCAGGTCCAAGTCTAACTTCTCACCGAGCTTCTCAAGCTCTTCCATGTCTTTGATCATTGTCAGACAGTGATCTTGGACTGACTGCCCATCACGCATCTTAGTCTTAAAAATTTGTTTCGTGACTTGATATTTGGCTGCGTGACTCTGTCACCAAACATCTCCTGCAGGTGAGCCAACATTTAGCGTGCAGTCCCGATATCCTCATGTTGGCGCTGGAGCTCATTAGACATCGAGCCCAATATGTAATATCTGGCCTTATTATCTTCGTCTATCCATTTTTTTAGAGATGCTCTCTGTTCAACAGATGGATGGGCTGGTAAGATGGGAGGGTCCTGATCCAAAACATGGGTTAACTTCTCAAAACCCAAAATAATTTTATAGTTCCTGAGCCAATCTTTATAATTGGGTCCGATCAGTCTATGTGTATCCAGGATACGTGCCAATGGGTTGGACGCAGATATTTTCCTGTAAAGAGTCAAAGATTCTAGTTAGATATTGTAATTTTAACTTGACTAATTTATTTAGGGATTTAAATTTTAAACAAATCAGCTCCCACTATTTTCTCGGATCCCTACACTCCCTCTGTAGAGATGCGAAAATCTCCATGATTAATGATTTCTAGTGGGTGGTGCGATCTCACCAATTGACTCATCACCTCACCTAACAGTTATTGGTGATGGGTTAGCCAATGAGTGAACAACTCTTGTTCAATGATTCTCTAATCATGGTGCATCCAAACTTGATCTCTAATTCATGAATCTCAACGTATCCGGAATATTAACCCACTCCTTAGTTAAGTCAGACCCACCATTTGACAGACTGGGTTCCTAATTGAGTCTCTCACCGTATCCGGAATATTGAGCCCAACTCATCCTCCAGCCTTAGCATCTAATGCCTAATAGACATGTTGTGTCTTCCTCAGTGCAACTGAGCCACTGTATCCAGTCGAGAACAATCAACCTTAGAAAGGGCCCGCACATCTGCAATGGTGGAAGACCTCAGACTTAATCTTTTCTTAGGAAGAATTGATTCAGATCTCATTAAACTAGACTTGGCTTAGTCATAACAATTATGACTAACCTAGTGGCATAGGTTAGCTCGGATTATTGACCACCTCAGATCAGAACTATGTCAATAGATATGGCCAGGTAAGTGAGATCGGTGGAAGGAATATGCCATTAACTCGTACAAGAATGCATTCTGGTCGAGTAGCTTCCAATTAAAAACCAGTCGGTCATATGTGCCAAACTTACCTTAGACACCAAATAATTGAGCCAGAACCAATTGGGTTTGCCTACAATCTAGACTCTAACCTCTGAGCCTAATTAGGTCTTGCTTGATCATGACTCAATCTTGACCCAGACTTAATCCTATTAGGCTGGTCAATTTAAGCATTGTTGATCCCATCTAACCAACTCTTGATTCGGTTTGATCAACCGCTGAGACCTAATTGAGCTACCCAAGCCCGAACCCAGTATTATGAATATGTCTTAGATCTAAAATTCTTAATTTTAGACCTAATTAATATTCCATAAACTTAATTCTTAATTAAGTAGGGTTCATAAACAAAATATGCACAATAAATCCTAGGGTTTCAGGATCTAGGATTTTGCAGAAAGTAAGTTTTGGATTTCTGATTAAGGACGAACACGCAGCACCCCTACACATCATAAGAACATCCCTTCGAATGGGAAGAGAGGGTCTTCAAATCCTTTTTCGTTCTTATGATCGGACGGCCAAGAGAAACGCCTTAATCAGGAACATTCAATACTACAAAGCAGTATCAGATCTATATCATATATCTCATATACAAAGTAGATCTAATCATGGCATATTTTGCATACATCTCATGTATCGAATCATGCATGTTTTCAGATCTAAATTATCTCATAATAATCTAAAAATTAGATTTAAATTGATCTTATCAAAATAAATCCTAATCTAGACAACTATGTAGAACTATTCTACAACTAGTCTAGACATGCATCAATCACATCTCATATGATGTTCTACAACTAGAACTAGTCATGCATATCTTCTAATCTTAGATCCTAATTATTTAATTTTAATTTTTTTTTCTGATTTTAGATCTGATCATATCTCATGTGACAACAAAAATCAATTATTTATTGATTAAAATAAATTTAAAATTAGATCTAAATATTTTTAGAACCACGGCTCTGATACCAGTTGAAGAAAAATTCTGATTTTTCGGTCTAGATTCGTTCAGATCTGATCAAATTAAGAGATATATTTTAAAAATTTTTTCTTTGATCTATATTAGATCTGAGATATTTTAGATCTAATTAATATTATTTTAATAAATAAAATAAATAAAAATAAATTAAATCAAATTTAATTTACCTGATTTGGGTAATCCTATTACCCTGTTGATGATCCTGTATGCAGCGGAAGGTTCTGGATCTAGCCATGCAAGCGCCTGGCCTCTACCGGTATCCACTCAGACTGAATCTGGAGATCCTCTTTTTTTCTATGACATCTCCAAAAATCAAATCTGGATCTGATCTGGAGGATCTTCAAAACTCCTTTTGAAGATCAGCAGTCGTCCTTTGCAGCAGCGCAGCCTTCTTGCTTTTGATCGCCTTACTCTTGCTTGAATCGCCTTAACAAAAATCCAAAACTCCTTCTAGACGTGGAGAGCAAGGGGAGAAGGTGGTTTGGCATGGAGAAGGAGGGGAGAGGCAGCCTTGGGGCGTATGGAAACTCTTAGCTTCAATCTCATATCAATCTGAGTTGGGTATAGGGTCTTATTTATAGACTAGCTATGATCCAACTCCTCTTCTTTCCAACCAATCACAATCCTTTGTGAAATCAGATCTAAATATGATTGGTGGGAATAGAGTCCCCTGGATTTCTCCTTAGAGGGTGCCTAAGACCAGTCAAACTAGATTCTTAGAAGAACTCTAATTGAAATCCAAAAAGGAGATGGAGTCCTTGTCCAACAAGGACTCTTAGGCGCCTCCAACTTGGGCACACGCCTAGGGTGGCATGCGCCCTCTTCCTTGCCAGGTTCTGATAGGAGGACAGGCCCCCACCAGCTCTCCAATAGGTGCATGACATGTGGTCAAAAGTCAAAGTGTCAATGATCAACGTTTGACCAGTCAAAGATAGACTTTTGACCAAAGTCAAAGAACAAGAAATGGCAGGTGACCAAAAATGGCAGGTAATATCTTACAAAATAAGACAACCTATTCTGACTTGGACAACCTCCAGTCAGACCATATGAAGGCC